>JAJEJO010003572.1:0-12682 GCA_020662805.1 Glaucomys volans | reverse complement strand
GGGTATAGGCCAAGGAGTGGGATAGCAGGGTCAAATGGTGGATCCATTCCAAGTTTTTTAAGGAATCTCTACACTGCTTTCCAGAGTGGCTGCACCAACTTGCACTCCCACCAGCAATGTATGAGTGTACCCTTTTCCCCACATCCTCGCCAACACCTGTTGTTGCCTGTGTTCTTAATAAAAGACATTCTAATTGGGGTAAGATGAAATCTTAAGGTGGTTTTGAATTGCATTTCTCTTATAATGAGTGATGTTGAACATTTTTTCATAAATCTGTTGATTGCTTGTAGATCTTCCTCTGTAAAGTGTCTGTTCATTTCCTTGGCCCATTTATTGATTGGGTTATTGGTGTTCTTGGTGTAAAGACTTTTGAGTACTTGGTAGATTCTGGATATTAGTGCTCTGTCTGAAGTGTGTGTGGCAAAGATTTTCTCCCACTCTGAAGGCTCTCCCTTCACATTGCTGATTGTTTCCTTAGCTGAGAAAAAGCCTTTTAGTTTGACTCTATCCCAATCATTGATTCGTGCTTTTATTTCTTGCACTTTGGGAGTCATGTTAAGGAAATCTGGTCCTAGGCCCACATGATGAAGATTTGGACCTATTTTCTCTTCTATTAGGTGCAGAGTCTCTGGTCTGATTTCTAGGTCCTTGATGCACCTTGAGTTGAGTTTTGTACAGGGTGAGAGATATGGCTTTAGTTTCATTTTGCTGCATTTGGATTTCCAATTTTTGCAGCACCATTTGTTGAAGAGGCTGTCTATTCTCCATTGCATGTTTTTGCCTCCTTTGTCAAGTATGAGATACCTGTATTTATGTGGGTTTGTCTCTGTGTCCTCTATTCTGTACCATTGATCTACCCGTCTAGTTGGGTACCAATACAATGCTGTTTTTGTGACTATTGCTCTGTAGTGTAGTTGAAGATCTGGTATTGTGAAACCCCCTGCTTCGCTCTTCTTGCTAAGGATTGCTTTAGCAATTCTGGGTCTCTTATTCCTCCAAGTGAATTTCATGCTTGCTTGCTCTATTTCTATGAGGTCCGTCATTGGGATTTTAATTGGAACTGCATTGAATTTGTATAGCATTTTTGGAAGTATGTCCATTTTGACAATATTAATTCTGCCTATCCAAGAACATGGGAGATCTTTCCATCTTCTCAGATGCTCTTTAATTTCTTTCTTTAGTGTTCTGTAGTTCTCAGTGTAGAGGTCTTTCACATCTTTTGTTAGATTGATTCCAAAGTATTTTATTTTATTTTTTGACGTTTATGTGAATGGGGTAGTTTTCCTAATTTCTCTCTCAGAGGATGCTTCACTTACGAATAAAAATGCATTAGATTTATGAGCATTAATTTTATAACCTGCTGCTGTACTGAATTCATTAATGAGTTCCAGAAGTTTTCTGGTGGAATTCTTAGGATCTTCTAGATAGAGAATCATGTCATTAGCAAATAGGGATAGTTTGATCTCTTCTTTTCCTAATCATATTCCTCTAATTTCTTTGGTCTGTCTAATTGCTCTGGCTAGAGTTTCAAGAACAATGCTGAATAGTAGTGGCGAAAGAGGGCATCCCTGCCTTGTTCCAGTTCTCAGGGGGAATGCTTTCAATTTTTCTCGATTTAGAATGAAGATTCCTGTGGGTTTAGCATAAATAGCCTTTACAATAATAAGGAATGTCCCCACTATCCCTATTTTTTCTAGTGTTTTGAGCATGAAGGGGTGCTGTATTTTATCAAATGCTTTCTCTGCATCTATTGAAATAATCATGTGGTTCTTGACCTTAAGTCTGTTGATGTGATGAATTACATTGATTGATTCCCGGATGTTGAACCAACCTTGCATCCCTGGGATGAAACCCACTTGATCATGGTGCACTATCTTCTTAATATGCTTTTGAATGCGATTCACTAAAATTTTGTTAAGAACTTTTGTATCTATGTTCATTAGAGATATGGGTCTGAAATTTTCTTTCCTTGATGTGTCCTTCTCTGGTTTTGGTATCAGGGTGATATTAGCTTCATAGAATGAGTTTGGAAGGGTTCCCTCCTCCTCTATTTCATGAAATACTTTGAGGAGTATTGGAATGATCTCTTCTTTGAACGTCTTGTAGAATTCGGCTGTGAATCCATCTGTTTCTGGACTTTTCTTTGTTGGTAGGCTTTTGATGACTTCCTCTATTTCATTGCTTGAAATTGATCTATTTAAGTTGTGTATGTCCTCCAGATTCAGTTTGGGTGGCTCATATGCCTCTAGGAACCTGTTGATGACTTCCAGGTTTTTTATTTTGTTGGAGTATAAGTTTTCAAAGTACCTTCTTATTATGTTTTGTATTTCAATTGTGTCTGTTGTAATATTTCTATTTCCATCACGAATTTTAGTAATTTAGAGTTTCTCTCTCCTTCTCTTCATTAGTGTGGCTAAGGGTTTATCAATTTTGTTTATTTTTTCAAAGAACCAACTTTTTGTTTCGTCAACTTTTTGAATTTTTTCTTGTGTTTTAATTTTGTTGATTTCAGTTCTAATTTTGATTATTTCCTGTCTTCTACTACTTTTGGTGATGATCTGTTTCTCTTTTTCTAGGACTTTGAGCTGTAATGGGAGGTCATTGATTTGATGACTTTTCATTCTTTTATTAAATGCACTCCATGCGATGAATTTTCCTCTTAGCACTGCTTTCATAGTATCCCAGATATTTCGATATGTTGTATTGTTATTCTCATTGACCTCTAAGAATCTTTTAATTCCCCCCTAATGTCTTCTGTTATCCATGTATCATTCAATAGCATATTATTTAACCTCCAGGTCTTGGAGTACTTTCTGTTTCTACCTTTCTCATTGCTGTCTAATTTCATTCCATTATGATCTGATAGTATACAAGGTAGTATCTCTATGTTTTTGTATTTGCTAAGAGTAGCTTTGTGGCATAACATATGGTGTATTTTAGAGAAGGAACCATGAGCTGCTGAGAAGAAAGTGTATTCAATTTCTGATGGATGGAATATTCTACATATGTCCGTTAAGCCCAAATTAGCGATTGTGTCATTGAGTCCTATAGTTTCTTTGTTCAATTTTTGGAAGATCTGTCCAATGGTGAGAGAGGAGTGTTAAAATCTCCGAGTATTATTGTGTTTTGGTCTATTTGATTCTGCAATTGAGAAGGATCTGATTGACATACATGGATGCACCATTGTTTGGTGCATAAATATTTATGATTGTTATGTCCTGTTGATTTATGCTACCTTTAAGCAATATTAAATGTCCTTCTTTATCCCTTCTGACTAACTTTGGTTTGAAGTCTTCTTTATCTGAAATGAGAATGGAAACCCCAGCTTTTTTACTCAGTCCATGTGCATGGTATGCTTTTTCCCAACCTTTCACCTTTAGTCTGTGGGCATGTTTTTCTATGAGATGAGTCTCTTGAAGGCAGCATATTGTTGGGTCTTTCTTTTTAATCCAGTCTGCCAGTCTATGTCTTTTGATTGATGATTTTAGGCCATTTACATTCAGGGTTATTATTGAGATATGACTTGTATTTCCTGTCATTTTAGCTTTTTTGGGGTTTTTAGCTTAACTTTGTTTCTCCTTTGATTGACTCTTTCTTTAGGGTAGTTCCTCCCCATGATGACTGAGGTTGTTGATTTTCATTTCTTCCTCCTCGAATATTTTGTTGAAAATGTTCTGTAGGGCAGGCTTTCTCATTGTGAATTCTTTAAGCTTTTGTTTATCATGGAAGGATTTTATTTCATCATCAAATCTAGGTAAGTTTTGGTGGGTATAACATTCTTGGTTGGCATCCGTTTTCTTTCAGAACTTGAAATAAGTTGTTCCAGGCCCTTCTTGCTTTTAGGGTCTGGGCTGAGAAATCTGCTGATATACATATCGATTTCCCCCTGTAGGTAATCTGATTCTTTTCTCTTGCAGCCTTTAAAATTCTCTCTTTGTTTTGTATGTTAGGCATTTTCATTATAATGTGCCTTGGTGTGGATCTGTTGTAATTCTGTGCCTTTGGTGTCCTGTAAGCTTCTTGTAATTGATTTTCCATCTCATTCATCATATTAGGGAAATTTTCTGATAATATTTCCTTGAATAGATTATTCATACCCTTGGTTTGTATCTCTGCGCCTTCCTCAATCCCGATTACTCTTAAATTTGGTCTTTTCATGATTTCCCATATTTCTTGGAGGGTTCATTCATGATTCCTAACCATCTTCTCTGTTTGTTCGACTTTGTTTTCAAGATTAAATATTTTGTCTTCATTGTCTGAGGTTCTGTCTTCCAAGTGATCTATTCTGTTAATTATGCTTTCTATTGAGTTTTTAACTTGGTTTATTTTTTCCTTCATTTCCTTGTTTCCTTCAAGAATTTTTGTTTGTTTTTTCCTCAGAATTTCTATCTCTTTATTGAAGTGATTTTTTGTTTCCTGCAATTGCTCTATTAGCTGATTATTCATAGCCTGAATCTGCTCTCTCGTCACATCATTCTCTTCTCGGATCACTTTAATTACGAACATTCTGAACTCCCTTTCTGTCATTCCTTCTACCATGCTGTCTTTTGGTTCTCTTGATATATCATCTAGGTTTGATTGGGACACTTTCTTCCCTTGTTTTCTCATGGTGCTCGTGTATCTTCCCCTCTGTTGCTTGAGGGGTGCTCGATCAAGCACACAGGTGCTTATTTTTCCCAGAATATTGTTTTGACTGCCCTTTACCCTTCAGTACTCTGTCTCCTCTGTATTCTCTGGGTGAGTACCCATCATCCAGCAGTGCCCAGTATTCTCTGGGACCTCTGAGGGAGCATCCCTCCACCAGCAATACTCAGTCTCCTCTGTGCCATGTGCTTAGTTCCTGTATACACACTGTTCTGAGCCTCCTCTGACTCCTGTGTGAGGTAGTAGATAGCCTAACATTGCTCTGCCTTTTCTGACTTCTTCCTTAACCTCACCTACTTTAACATTGCTCATGGTCTTCTGAGTCCTGTGAGTGAGCACCCCTCTCCCACCAGTTCTCCCATAGAGACCAGTTCTCTATGCTCTCTGGTTCCTGTCCTTAATCTCCCATCTCACACCATTGTTCAGGGTCCTCCGAGTCCTATGGTTGAGCACCCTCTCCCACCAGTACTAAGTTCCTGTGGATATTTATTGTGGGCATATATCCACCACAAGTGCTCACCCTCCACTGAGTCCTAGGCAACCTGGTCCTCTTAGTGAAATCTCTGAGTAAGTCCCATTCCAGCTAATGTCTGTACATCATCTCTGGCCTTATCTGCATGTACAGGTCAACACTAGTGTGGAATCTTGGAGACAAGTGCAAACTTCCTCTTTCCAAAACCTCAATGGCCTCAATGAATGCCATGCAGACAGGCTTCTCACCAATGCCTGGAAACTCAAGACAATTTTAATGCATGTCAATTCCCAGAACATTGAGGATTTCATTCCAACACACATCATCACAATTTCCACACGATTGCTCAAGTGACTGAGCTCTTATGATTGATGTGAGATGCCCAGTATTTCTGATATCTTCCAGGATATCTTCCTGGAGGGAAAGAATATATTTAAGTAATTTCAGAATCTTCTCTGATATCTTACTGGCTGCTCTTTTTACAAGAGAGGAAACCTCTTAGGACCTCTGAGTCAGGCAAAATGCCCACCTTCAAGGGACAGTGTGAAATGTGGCCAATGAAAATTTCCAAACATCATGGAGGACTTCTTTAGCTCTTTGAAATGGGACCACTCCCATTATATCTGAGGTGACTGAAATATTGGCCCATGGGACACTCTTGAAAAGGTTCCAAAACTCTGAGTCCTATAGGTGTGAATGCCTCTCACAGAAGACCATTTCCTCTGGATCCTGTAATCAAGTACCACACATCAATTTTTGCTCTGTCTTCTCTGGGTTCTGCCCTACACCTCCTCTCAACCACCATTGCTCAGAGTCTTCTGAGTTTTTTTTTGTGTGTGTGAGCACCCCTCATCCATCAGTTCTCATTGTACTCTGAGACTTCTGCATGAGCACCCCTCTGCCAGCAGTGTTCATTCTCCTTTGTGCCATGTACTGTGTCCCCATATATAATCTTATCTCAGCCTCCTTTGACTCCTGTGTGTGATCAGAGATAACCTAAGATTGCTCAGTCTTTTCTGGGTTCTGCCTTAACCTCATGTACCCCACCAATGCTCAGCATCTTCTGAGTCCCATTGGCAAGCACAAGTTTCCCCACAGTGCTTGGTCTCTTCTGGGTCCTGTATTTAATCTCCCCATCCCACACCATTTTTCAGGGTCCTCTGAGTCCTGTAGGTAAAGGCCTCTCTCCCACTGGTGCTCAGAACATGTGGGTAATTTGGTTGGCACACATCCGCCACCAGGACTCATCCTCCACTGAGCCTGAGGAAACTTGTTTCTTTTAGTGAAAACTCTGGGTGAGTCCCATTCTGGCTAATTTCAGTGCACCATCTCCAGACTTATCTGCTTGTCAAGGCCAACTCTACTGTGAAAACCTAGATAGATTGTGAATACTTCCTCTTATCAACAACCTCAATAGGACTTTGTTGCTGCCTTGCAGGAAAAAGGCTCCTCACCAATGTCTGAAAACCCTACGCAATTTTAATGGATGTCAAATCCACAGTCCTCAGACCTCATTCCACCAGTCATAATCCACCATTTTACACCACTGCTCAAGTGGGTGATGTAGCATGCCCAGGATTTTTGACATCTTTCTCTACAGTCGATGGAAAGCATATATTTCAGTATTTTCAGGATCTTCTCTGACATGTCACTAGCTGCTCTCTTTTGATGAGAGAGGAAACCTCCTAGGACCTCTGAGTTAGTCACAATGCACACCTTTACAGGACAGTGTGAAATGTGGGGAAGGACAATTTCCCATTGTCATGGATGATTTCCCTAGACCTTTGAAACAGCACCACTGTCCCATCACCCCAAAAGTAACTGAGACTTTGGCCTGAGGAATTATCTTGATAAGGGTCCAAAGCTGTGAGTCATCTTGATGAGCACCCCTCTTCCAACAGAACTCTGTCTTCTCTGGCTCCTGTGGTCAGACCCACTCCACCTTTGTTCCACTTTCTCTGGATCCTGCTCTAAGTCTCCACTTCCCCACCACTGCTCAGGGTCTTCTGTGTCCTATGAGTGAATGCCACTCATTCACCAGTGCTCAGATTTATCTGGGCCCTTACCTAAATCTCCCCTCACCAATCATGGTTGAGTTGTTCTGAGTTCTGTGGGTGAGTACTTTGATTCCACTGGGTCCTCCAGTTGATTTACCTTCTTGTAATATGGCTGAGCCATCTTTGCTTAAGCTGCTAAGTTCACCTAACCTGTCCTTACTCGGTCTCATTTGGGTTCTGTGGGAGAGCACTCCTCTCCTAACAGTGCTCAGTCTTTCTGTTCCTTTTCTCCTCCGTTCCCTAATCTTTCCTTGATCATTTTCCTCTGGATCCTTTGTGTGAGTACTCTTTACCTAAGAGTGCTCAGTCTTCTCTCTGTCTGGTTCTATCTTCCCCAAGGCAATCATTGCTCAGACTCCCCTGAGTCCTTTAGGTGAGCCCCCCCTCACCTGACAGTGCTCAGTCTTTTCTATGTTGTGTCCTTAGTCTCCCTTAACCAGGCATTATTCACTGTCATCTGAGTCCTTTGGTGAGTGCCACTTTTACACAGGTGGTCAGTTTTCCCTAATATTTTTTGGAGTATTCCTTACCCTCCAGTAATGCTGCGCCCTCTTCAGTTCCCCTCAGGGCTTGACAAGGACTCCACTGAGCACTAAAGGTGTTTGCAAGGCTTCATCTTTCAGGGAATTGGGGCCACAGTTTCCTGCTATTTCTTTTCCTTGTGATTTGCATAAGTTTGGGAATTACTATGATATGTTTGAATTCTCAGAAACCTAGACTTTTAGGAGGTATAGAACACAAAAATGAAACATCTAATAATACTGGAAATAAAAAAAAAATACTGGAGGTAACCCAAAGGAGTTCTTTTTCTGGTATAATCAGAGCATGGCATATAAAGAATGTTATGAGCATTATCAAAAGTTAATGTTTAATGCACACTTGATGGTAACTCCTCCCAGATGACCTAAAGGACAAAAACAGGTTGCTCCTACCTAAGTTCCCAGAAAAGACTCAAACAATGAAGGAATTCAGAGTAGAATAATAGTCCCAACTCTTCAGACACCATTTTGCAATGCTTATTTGATTAATGAAAAACCTTTTCCCCCTTGAGGGCCGGTTGAGGGTCCTTTATATTTAGCCCTCCAATTATCTCCTACAGGTAATAGATAAAAATGGATGGCACCTTGTTATGTATAATTGAAAACATACATATGTATTTAGATTACCCTTTCATAAAATGCTTAAATTTAGAAGACCTTGATGTGTATTAAGTTGTACAGAAAAAGCTTCTTGGGCAAGACAAGGTTAATGTTTCCTGGGCAAAAGTTGGAAGTATAATATATAAAGAAATTCCTAAATGTTAACTTAGGTTCTCATAATATCATAAGTCTGTATTAGGTTAAGCTGTCTGGCACTTGTAACCAAATGATTGTTGTGCTTTAATAATGATATTAAAATAGATAAGCATTATAGGGTTCTGGGTAATATTAAGCAAGAAATAAAATTAGAACAATAAGCAATTACTAAAAATGATTAAAACATCTTACTTTTGGTCTAAAGATAGGTCATGGGGACATTCTGATTCCTTATGTCATTTTCCTGTTCTGCAACCACAAAAAATGTGGAATTGCCAATTTTCCATGTATAAGAATACCTAATAAGATGAATACACTTAGAATTTAGCCTCAGATCACTGAGTCTGTGTTGCTTTGTTCTCCATCTTGCCAAAGCCATCTCACTCACCAGAGACCACCACGACACTTGTGCTAGGGCTGAACCCTGGAACAGTACCCAGTCCTCTCTGTGTCCTCTGGATGAGCACTCCTCAATCTGCAGTATTCTCATGGACCTCTGGGTGATTGCCCTCACCCAGCAGTGCTGTCTCCTTTGTGCCATGTGCCAATTTTCCCTAGCCAATCTTTCCTCATCCGCATCTTTCTGCTGTGTGTGAGCATATATAGCCTAAGAGTGCTCAGCCTTCTCTTGGATCTGTCTTCACCTCACCTATACCATAGCTCAGGGGCTTCTGAGTCCTATGGTGAGATCCCCTCATACACAACTGCCCATTTTCCCTGAATACTCTTACCAAGCACCCCTTACATTTCTGCTCTCAGTCTGTTCTTTATCCTCTGGTGAGCCCCACCCTGCCCACCATTACTGACTCCTCTGGGTTTGTGCCCCTCACCCACCAGTGCTCAGTCTCCTCTGGATCTGTGGGTAAGTGCCCTTCCCCACAGAGCCCAGGTTCCTCCCTGTCCTGTGCACAGCAAATTAGATCACAGGGAACAAGATGAGTGAGTGCTCCTGGTGGAAAGGTTGCTAATTTTGACTACAGGAAGAGAGTTCCACACATTTCTATAGATCCTCACCATGTAATGACCACATAGATATGCATTCCTGCTTTATTAACCTTTGTACCATCACTGTATTAAATGGAGTCAAAGCACCAAACAACACACCAGCCCACAACAGGCAGTGGCTGCTCATTTCTCTGTTGTAGATGCCTCATGCAACCCAGGTCAGGCATGGCCAGGAAGGGACTTGGAGTAGAGCAGTGCCATGTTTGCCTGTGAATGTGACTCAGGTAAGTCCTGAGTAGGGATCATAGCAAGACTGGGTGCCTGTGAAGGTGAATCAGGTAAGTCCTAAGCAGGGGTGATACCAAGACTGGGAGCCTGTGGATGTGACACAGGTGAGTCCTGAGCAGGGGTGACAGCAAGATGTGGTGCAGTGATCCTCAAGTCTGAGGTGGGACAAAAATAGCCCAGGGGGGGGCTCATTCAGTTCCAGGCTCTGGAATTCAGGTGGGCTGAAAGGTCCAAGAGCCCAGCCCTGTCCATGGCCAGTCCTGGCCTCTGAACACAGTTCCCAGACATTGTGACAAGAGAGGTTCAGCAGAGCTGGCAGGGTTTGGGGCAGCACTGGTTCTGTCCACATCTCAGCTGTGGAAGCTCATCCAACCACTGCATTTCCTGCTCCCCTCCAGGGTCCAGTACTGATGTCATCCCCAGGCTCCTCCTGTCCTCTGTCCCCTACCATTGCTCTTCTCCTGTGGCCTCCCTGGTGCATCCCTCTTGAGGAATCCAAACCCCTGGGCAGGGCAAGGTTTGGGCTCTGCTCACCTCCTCTGAATCTGAAGTCAGAGCTGCAGGAAATCACACTTGCATCCATGTAGATAAATCCACAGGGAATTTCAGGAGAAAGAGATTCCACTGAATGCTGAGGGAGGGCACAGGCATCCACCCTCATGAGGCCTAAGGACCCAACCTTCAGCAACATAAATAATAGCAGAGTTGGGAGGTCAGATGGCACCCTCTTTGTGAGCAAAGATGTTTCTTAAAATGAAAATACCAACTGCCAGTAAGGAGAAGTTGAAATGGTCATTTCCAAACATGCCACAAGTGCAATGAGCTTCTGTGAAGAACTTGGAAAGCTCTTTGGAAACAGGACATGCACATGCCGCAGTCCAGAGATTGCTTTCCTGAGGTCACTTAAGAAGCAGCAATCAGAGGAAGCTCTTCTGTTGGACCAGGTCTAGAAATTTTGAACCTCTTGAACACATGAGGATGAGGTGTTCATGCAGTTAGACAGGAAGGGCCCATGAACCATGAAGGGCAACATGATGTGGAAACTGTTTTTCAGACCAGGGAGGAAGTGCTCCAGTGGTGAAGAGTGAAGGTGAAGCAGCAGAGGAGCTGGACAGAGTGAGGGCCACAGTGAAGCTGCAGAGAGTGCCTCTGGAACAGGAGCACGAGCTGTGGGATGCAGTCAGTCAAGGCACCCTGGCTCTGTACATGTAGTTCTGCAATTTACCATGAGGTCATGTGCATTTCTGCACATGTAGATGGTCATGGAAGACTGTGGTGTTCTCAGCTGGGTCCCAGGGAACATCTGTTTGTCTGCTGGATGCTACACAGCAGTCCTCTCAAACTGGGCTCTGCTCTGGCCACTTCTCTCTTTCTGGAGAGTCCTGAACTGTTGCCTGTGAGTCCCTGTGGCACTCTCCCAGCATTTCTGTACCTTCCTCTGTAAGGTCCCATCCCTCATCCCTAACTGTGTTAGGCCTGAATGCCAACCCCAGGAGGACACTGCCACAGTGTGGGGATGTAGAAAGGAGTCACTGACATATATGTTCCCTAGGCCAAGGAATAGTACAATCCTTGACTGCACACTCAGGATTATTCATCCTTGGGGGCACACTCTCAAGTGACTAGACCTGCCAACAGCCATTACCTCAGGTGAGCTTTGCTTGTCCTTTTCTCTCCCCCCTCCCTTTGTGAAATTGTGTGACTCCTAATTGGACCATCCTTACAGAATATCATGTTACACTACTGGTTTCTTTGTTCTCAGACTCCCCTCTTCTATAAAAGTGCTGTACTTCCTTAATAAACATTGAGACTGTATCTTAAATTTGCTCTCCTGGAGTTGTGTTTGCTCCACCACCTTACCCACTCCAGAAGAGAAAAAACCCCATGAGGTCGAGGACCACAAATATCTACAACACCACAGAGTTGGCACCATCACCCATGAGGCCAGGATGGGCCCTCTCTGAGCTGCAGGTCTCCTCTCCACAAGTCCAATGGAGTGGTGGGTGGAGCCTCCTTTGGGATGTCTGGGGGCTTCAGGGGAGCCAGGCTATGGAAGTTGGGTGGAGAGGCAGAGAAGGTGAGCAAACAGCATGTGGGGGTGTGGGGAAGGATGGCCAGGGCCTGGGAGGGGTCATCCATGTGGGTTCCAACCTGAGGGTATGAGGGCAGGAGGGGCTCTGGCTTCATCCTGCTGGAGAGCCAGGAGGGCAGAGCTTCAATTGCTTAGAGCATCTGTTCTGCCCTGAGTCCTGCAGGATGCTCCACACACCTGAGGTCCTGGACTATCTGCCTCAAGTCTGTAAGGGAACAGTGATAGCCTCAACTTCCATATGGCAGAGGAGGCTTGGGGTTGATGTCTCTTGGCCTGAGGTACCCAAGCAATGAGGGACAAGCCATGTACCAGAACCAGGCCCATCTGCCCTGGGTCCATACTCTGCCTTGTCCTGCAAGCACCCTCCAGGGGAGGAGGCAGAGCGGAGCCAGTCAAGGAGGCTCAGGTCCTGTCCTGAGGCCTGCAAGTTTGTTCTGGTTAGGTGTTCCAGTGAGATGACTGGCATGGTCTGCCAAGCAGTTGTCCCTGAGGGAGTGGCAACTGGGAAGTGGACTCATTCAGAGACATGGACATTCCTCATTTTAACCTCAGGAACAGAGGTAGGCCTGTGTGTACAGAGGAGATGAGGAACAAGGCCAGGGTCAGCTCTAGACCTCATCCAGGGATGAATTCAACCAGGACAAGACAAGGTAAAGTCCAAGATAAAGACCGGGCAAGCCTATCTGGACACACCTCCCTGAGTTCAGGTGACAGCTGTGTCAGGGGCAGGGCCAGGTGTGTGAAGCAGGGCAAGGCTGGGGCTGCTGGGGACTCACGCTCTCCACAGGAGGTCTGGGATTATCCTGGGCCTGATGCTGGCTCTTGGCACATCCATCTATAGACGTTTGAAAACCTACAAGCATTTGTTGATTGGAGGTACTGCGTGTGG
>JAJEJO010003571.1:0-52936 GCA_020662805.1 Glaucomys volans | reverse complement strand
AATTAAAATTTGTGAGACAGAATGAAACAAAGAGGTAGGTTTACAATTTGTTACCTTTAATGGCATTTACCCCGCGTTCTTGAACAAGAATACAAATTTTAATTTTGTGCTAAAATCTGTGAAATATATAGAAAGTCTTGGTAGCATCAACATATGGAGGTATATGTGGTAGTTTTTGTCCACTTTTCCTGTGTGTTTCACCAGCCTCATAGCAAACTGGATTAAAACAATATGGATGGTACTTGTTCCACCAGATTTCCTTTGTCTATCTGTTCTTCATCATTTGCATGTAAATTATTCAGCTCTTCTTTGGACGCTGAATTTAGAGTGTTAATTGTTGGAAGGAGAAAGGAATAATTATCTTCTTTCTTAATTATGTATCACACATTGACAGAAACTTAGTTGCAAAAACAATAAAATTCATCAAGTCACAGGATTTATGGGTCAGAATTCCAAGTGAGGGCAGTTTGGAACTGTTGGAAGCCTCTCACCAGATTTCATGCAGCTCTTGGCTGAGTCATGATCTCTGTGGAGGCTCATGACCCTCTTTCTATCACATGGTCTTTGGGGAGGGTGCAGCTCCTTGGGGCTTTTGGGGTGTGGACCTGAGTTTTGACACCCTGGCTGCTGTTTCCTCTTATATGTCTCTTTACATTCTGTGTAGGTTTGTAGATGTGGGGTGTGTTTGTTTTTGTTTGGAGTGAGTTGCAGGGATTATCTATAGGCAAGAGCTATGCCACTGCATCGTACCCCAGGCCCACAGGTTGCTTCTTCTGCACCTAAAGGAGACCTGCTCAGGATTTGATCCTGTCTGAAATTCTTCTTTCACAAGTAATAGATTCAGTTTAAACACTTAGCTTTTCAGGTACTCTCAGGAGCCTTCCCTATGATTTGCTGACAGTGGGTGGTAATTGTATGAGCAAAATCTCTTCATCATTGCCAGTTTTTATTGCTGTGAACAACATACATGACAAGAGCAATATAGAGAAAAAAGAACTTTATTTTGGACTCAGTTTCAGAGGTTCAATCCTTGGCCACATGACTTCACTGTTTTAGGCCTGAGGTGAGGCAGAATATCTTGGCTTAAGTGCATGATGGAGGAAACATATGCAGCTAATGGTGACCAGGAAGAAGTGAGAGTGAGGAGCCAGGGATGAGATTCTTATTCACCAAAGGCATTATGGGATAACTTCTTCAAGCTATAGCCCAACTTAAAATGTTTCTAGCTAGTGACCCATTCAAATTATTGGTTAATCAATCCACTGATCAGGTTATAGCCAACTCTCCTAATCTAATAATATCATCTCCAAAATTTTGTGGCATTTCTACATTTTCTATCATCACCTTTTGGGGGAGATCTTATTTCCAAACCATAACAGGAGTTTGGAGCTCTTCTCCTCATGCCCTGGGTATTGCTGTCCTTCCCTCCTTCAGCCTAGGGAAGCCATTCCTGTGTCACTGATACACAGTAACAAGTCTCATGCCCAGTGTGACTTTGATGCTTCTGACACTACAGCTTAAAGATTTCATGTAACTTTTAGGTAAAACATAAATAAAAGTTATCAGACCATTTAGTATGCATGTGGAGAGATTTTCTTCCAACTACTTGAAACCATCTTGCATCAAATCCATATCTTGGACAAGCCTTGTGTGAACAGCTGTGGTGAGAAAACAGCCTCTGTTTGGAACTTCAGTCAGGGTCCATGTGGAGGAAGTTGGAGGAGTAACATCTGTGGTCAATGTCATACGACTGGTTACTAGTGTGGGAAATAGAAGGTGGACCCCTGGCCCCCATCTTTTCCCAATGAAGGTGGTTTCTATTTTGAATCCCTATTTGTTTATCAGCATCCTAGCAATGTTATGTTGAGAGAGGAAAGCACAACTGGTTGGAAGTATGGGGTGAGGAAGGAGCACAAAAAATGTGCAGATGGAATATCCATTGGCATGGGACCCACAGTGGATCTGACACACACTTTATAGTGCCAGGTTCTCCATGTGGGGCAGCTCTGGGCATTTCCATGGAACAGTCCCCTGCTGTAGGGAATTGACTGACCAACAGATTACAGGTGGCTGGGGCTCTGGCACATCCCTACACAGGATTCTCTGAAAAAAAAAATCAGAACACATAGGTACTGAGTTTATAGTCAATATTTAATACAAACTTACTCATAAAACATCACATATTCCTACACTTCAGTGAACATTTCAGTGCAATAGTCAAATAAAAACAGGTTTTTAGAGGAAAGAAGTGACTCTGGATGATTCACAGAAAACTTAATGTGTTCTATATCACAATGGTTGTCGTCAAGTGTATGAGCAGCTTCATTTTGTGAACTAGAAGTCTCAGCGCCACCTTCTTGTCTTCTGCTGTCAGGACAGATAATGAGGACCAGGGAACATTTAGAGTAACTGTCCATAATGATAAAGCTATAAAAAGCCTCAATACCAGATCTGCAGCAAGCTTCCCCATGGTATCATTCTTGGTACAGCAGCCTCACATGCACAGAACAAGCCAGTCCACCTCTCCCCATCTCACACCCAGACCCCACTCCAGGGTCTATCTCCCTATGGTGCCTGATTTATGGAAGAATCAGCTCCTCCTCTTCTTGGACTCAAAGATTTAGAATCTCCCTGCCTCTCTCAGATTTGGTAACTGCAGCAGCAACCTGGTGTCCTCACTTCTTCTGTCCTCGAGATCATTGCACCTGTGGGGTGGGCACACATCTCAGGACTCCAGAGAGCAGATTTAGAGGCAGAAACTTGTCCTACACCCACTCTGCATTGTTCCTTGCATGTCTCTTCTCACCTCCCACTTTTTCACCCTTCCCTTCCTTTCCTGGTTGTGTTTTAGTCACTAAATATTACTCACTTCGACGTGGGAGATTAACTCTCATAAGGTAGAGAGTTCACAGTACATGGAACTGCACACATCACACTCTAAACCATATGTGAGAAATGAGCAAATGTGCAGGTATGGTCCCTTTGATGTGAGAATGTATATTATTTTTGAAATGATGCTTGCTGTGACATCTTTTCTATGATATGTATCTGCATTTATTAAGAAGATGAATCAAAATGATCTTTCAGGAAAGATATTGGTGAGAGTCACTGGAACCAGCATGGTTTGGTTGAGGAAGCATGGTTGTTGTGAGGGCCTGAGTGTTCTGTGCCTGAGTTCCCTAGTTCAGGGCTACAAGAAATAGGTTCTAGAGGAATGAACATCACCACAGGCATTAACCTTATTTAAAATGTAATCTATGCTGATTTTCAGAGACATTGATTCCTAGATTTGAGTCCTGCATCTCAAAGAGACAGAAAGTTCCTTGGCATCCCAGGAGCCAAGTTTAGCTCCATGGTTCTCCTCCCTGGTTTCCCCTTGTGATCCCTGCCTTGTTTTAGGAAGCATCATCACCCAGATGCTGTATCTGAATACAGATGCTAATATCAGTGCTAGCCAGGAGGAAGCAAGACCCATTCTCTTAGTCTTTTGTACAGAGGTTTTCTAGTTCCTAGTCAGAGATGTTCCCAAATGTAGAAAATGTCAGTTGTATGCTAATGACTTGTGATCATTGCCCATCAACTGCAATGATTTCCAATATTTGCTGATATGTAGACACACCTGCATGTTTTTAAGATTCAAATATCCAGGTGTAAAACAAAAACACACAAATGGACAAAAATCCTAAAAACCAAAATACTGAACTTTTCTATCTTGGGTACTAGCATTTGACCATTATTGAGTCAAATATGAAAATATAGTGATTCATATTTTAGTGCACAACTTGAATAAACTTGATTGCCACAGTCACTCTTTTGAGCTACAATTTTGTTTCCAATGTGTTGGAAAGAGAGTACATACACAGAAAATGAATGTGAACAGAAGTGATTGTTTTATTGTTTTGTTTTGTTTTGTTTTGTTTTGTTTTGTTTTTGGAACCAGGGATTGAACTCAGGGACACTCGACCACTGAGCCACATCACCACCCCTATTTTGTATTTTATTTAGAGAAAGGGTCTCACTGAGTTGCTTAGGGCTTCGCTAATTTGCTGAGGCTGGCTTTGAACTTGCGATCCTCCTGACTCAGTCTGCCAAGCCGCTTGGATTACAGGCATGCACCACTGCACCCAGCTGAACAGAAGTGATTTTGAAAGGGATTTTCATAGGTTAGTAGTCAAAATTCAGGTACAACATCCCATATTAGGGAAAATTTTATTAACAGAAAACAAACATCAAGTACATGCTTATAATGACTTTTAAATAACCAAATGTGCAAGGCTAAGAAAACCAACACACTCCAGAGTCAAAAATGTGCTCTTAAGGGCACTGTTGAAAAACCAGAGATCACAGCGATTTTCCAGAGTTTCCACAAATTCAGTGATTTGGACAACAAAGATGAATTGTAGCATTTCCCTTCTGCTGTAGTTTCTTACATACCTCTGCATGTCTACTCACATTTGCACTTATGGAAAACCCTTCACAAGTTGGTTACCTAACGTTCAGTATGAAAGCCCATGTGTGTGTGCACTTGTCAGAGTCAGTGTCTGTGTGTCTCCTCCCAGAGCTCTGTGGTCCCATGACTAATCCCATATATGTCAAATCTAAATTACTTATTTAAAAAAAAAATACCAAGATATTAGAGGTGTGTATTGGGCAGCATCAGTCATTTCTTCCCTGTTGAAGAAAAATCTGGAAAAAATGGATATTAGGCATTTTATAAAATTAACATTTTATTATTTTTTTGACCACCAAGAAATAAAACTGTGTTAATACCTTGAAAGCCACACTTTTGTTTACTCAATTTAAACACCTTTTAAATTATGTGAATCAAAGGCATTTGGATCCATTTTTTTAAACTTAAATTTATGAGCTCATATGTCAATTTTGGAACCAAACATATGTAGATGTGACAATACACTGGTGTGTGTACACATAAAGTAAACAGATGGACAAAGGTCTTATAGCTTATTTTCAAAACCCATTAGATTAAGAATTCAACCTTGACAATTGACCTCTGAATGAAAGAGTATTAAGAAAGCATTGTGGTTGGATAAAATAGATCTGATTAAAAATTAACCTAGGTGCACCAGATCAAAATTATGAACTCAAAAATTAGAATTTTAAAAGTTGTTTGGTTTTTAGTTTGCCTCTATCCTGTTTTGGTCCTGCTCATTAGAGATGAACAGAATTAAAATAATATAGACAAAGTTTTGCCTTACCCCTCCCTGAAGGAGTTTCCAGAATTGGCAGCAAGGGAGCTTGCTTCTATTGGTCTCCTGGGGAGAGCTGCCTCAGATTGGGGTCCTATTTTAAACTGGTTTTTCTGGTCTCTTGGATGGCAGCCATCAAAATTTTTGCCTGGCATTTTGGTGGACCAACTCAAATAGATGGGAGTTCCTGTTGGCATCAGTTTGTATTTTAATGTAAGCATTAGTGAACATGTTTAAAAACAATTTTAATATTTTTTTCCAAATTTGAATATAAGACATTTGTTTAGGAAGTTCGGGTTGCCCAAAGACAATTAGGTAGTCCCTGAGGGGATCCATCTGACTATGAACATTGGCCAATCTTTCTCACAGAATTTAGAGAGAGAAAGGATGTCAGAGCAAATCTAGTAGTCAATGGGCTGTCTCTGGAATTTCTGGAAATTGGTCAATGTGCATTGAAAAGGTTACATAAAAAAAACATGAGGGAGACAGACCCATGTCCACACTTAAGGGCAACAGAAACAGAAAAAGTTGAACAAACACAGAACAGGTAAGACACCACACACAATGACAAGTGGTCACTCCAGATTCTTGACCAGATGGCCTGGAAAATGTCTTGCCACAGTCTGGAACTTGGAAAGTAATGCTGTGTCCAGTCTTTCTCAGAGTCCCCAGATATGTATCCACCAGGTCCCTGAGGAGCAGAAACAGGTGACTCTGTGGGAAATTTAGTTCAGTACTGGGGCGGAGCTCCACACACCCTGCAGCCTGGGGCTGAGGAATTTCTCACAGAGGCCTTCCACAAGGAGCAACCCTGTGGCCTCTCCCCTCTGCAGGAATTTCCAGGTCAGTGGTGAGTGGAGGTTGCCCACCAGGCAGCAAGATTCTCACTGGGTCCTCCAAATGTTATGGGGTGCAGCTAAATATTAGACCATTCACCACTGGGAAGTCCAAATTTGAGAGTCTTTATTAAGCTGGCCACCTGACTGTCTTACCCAATGCCCCAAAAATGGCTACTGAGAGAACAGCCCTGACCACAGGGTTGCAGGAGTTCCTATACCAAAGATCACATCAATCATAAGTGTCTGTTTTTATGATTTGAAATTATAAACTTACATCATGAAATCAACAGCAGAGGGGTAAGTGGGTCAAAATGACCCTTACCTAAGTACAAACTAAAGAATGGTTACAAATGGATACTAACATAGGAATCAAAAGAAAATAATTTTTCATCATATAACAATTGCCATTTCACATTGTTAAACATGTCATGCTAAGTGAATTATGATGGGTAGAAAGGCAGGATATTCCCATGGGATAAACTAAGCAATTGTTTATGGGTACAGAGTTGGGACATTCCCATGGGAGAAACTCATTTCGTACATAACATGGAGTCTCAGAGCAAAATGCAGTCTGTTTAGTCATTGCCCATAGTGCCTGGCCTGTAACATTCCTATGGAGCCAAATTTTCTAGCCCATCACAATGACAAAAAGAAATTTTGAATGTGCTTTTTAATTTACCAATTTGTAAACACACCAATAATGTTTTAAGTATGATACCCTATGGAATTTAAGGAGGTAAGAATACTTGATGTTATATTGAACAGTTAGCATCTTAAATTTTAAATCAATCAGGTGTCTTGAGGAAACACATCCTTGATTTATCCCATATATGTCAAGTTGAAATTACTTATTTTTATAAACCAAGATATCAGAGAAATGTATTGGACAGCACCAACTATTTCTTCATTGTTGAAGAAAAATCTAGAAACGATGGAAATTAGATATTTTATAGACATTAATATTTTGTCAGTTGTGTCACCACCTATAGAAACTTGTTGAGTTAGCAACTTTTCAAGACATCCTTTCTTTTATTTGTTAACCAACTTTGAATTAACCCTTTTAAATCACAAGACTTTAAGATATTTGGATCCATTTATTTACATTTAATTTATGAGCTTATATGTCAATTTTGGTACCAAACATATGTACACGTGACAATACACCTGTGTACCTACACATAAAACAGATAGACAAAGGCATTGTAACTTATTTTTAAAATCCCATTAGATTGAGAGTTAACACTTGCATATTGGTTTCTGAATGAAACAGAGTAATGAAAAGACTTTATAGTTGGATAAATTAGGTTTGATGGAAAAGCCAACCTAGGCACACATGGGCAAAATGATGAACTTAAAAAATAGATTTTCCAAAGTCTTTATGGCCTCCATCCTGATGTGGTCCTATTCATCAGAGACACAAGGAATTCAGAGAATATAGACGAATATTATGCCCCATCCCTCACTGAAGGGGTGTCCAGAATAGTCAGCAAGGGATCTTGCTTCCATTGTTCTCCAGGGAAGAGCACCCTTGGGTTGGGGTCTTGTTCTAAATCAGTTTTCCTGGTCTATTGAATGGAAGCCATCCAAATTTTAACATGGTATCTTGGAAGACTAACTCCAGTAGTTTGAAGCTCCCATTGGCAACAGTTCACATTTTAATGTAAGCTTTAGTGAACATGGTTAAAAACATTTTAAACTTTTTTTTTTTAATTTGGAATAAAAGACATTTGGTAAGGATGTTTAGTCCTCAAAAAGAAAATTTGGTGGTACCCTGAGGGGGCCATCTGACCATGACAGTTGGCCATTCTCTCTCAGAGAATTTAGAGAGAGAAGAGATGTCACACCTGGTCGTGTAGTCAGTGACCCTTTTCTGGAATTCCTAGAAATTGGTAAATATTCATTGAAGGGAAGTGCATGATGAACATGAGGGAGACCAACCCATGTCTGCAATCAAGGGCAGCAAAAAAAAAAATGAAAAAGATGAACAAATGCAGAATGAGTAGGAGAGAAAAGACAATGAGAAGTGCCCACTCCTTTTTCCTGACCTGAGGGCCTGGGCAATGTGTTCTCACAATCTGGAACTAGGAAAGTAATGCTGTGCCCAGCCTTCCTCATTACCCCAGATATGGAACCACCAGAAACAGACTTATGGGGCCCCTGGGGGCAAAGAAAGAGGTGTCTCTCAGAGAATTTAGTTCACTCATGGGGCAGAGCTCCAAAGACCTTGGCAGCCTGGGACAAGGAAATTCTCTCAAAGGCCTTCTCCTAGGTGCAACAGTTTTTATGGCCTCTTCCCACCCAGGTCAGTGATGAGAGGTGGTTATCCCCCTGGCAGCAAGGATCTCAATTGATTGGGCCTCCAACTGTTATGGAGCACAACATAAGAACAGATCCGTCACCACTGAAAAGTCCAAATTTGAGAATCTTATTAGTTGACTGGCTGTTTCACACAATATCCCAGAAATGGTGCTTACAAGAACTACCCTGATCACAATGTTGCAGGAGTTTTTATACCCTAAGTCAGTATATCCAACATAAGTGTATGTTGCTATGATTTAAAATTGCAAACTAATACTATACAATCTAATGTCATTAGCAGAAGTGGGAAGTGGGTCAAAATGACCTTCCTTAGGTATAAATTAAAGAATTGTTTATACCATGTCGACAATTACTGTTGACATTGCTGTTGACACGGTACATTGCTTATGAAATTAAGAAGCAAAAAGCACAAGTTTTGTTATCAAAAATTGCCATTCTGTGTTGCCAAAATGTCATGCTAAGCAGCTGCTGACGGGCACAGAAGCAGTTTGTTCCCTGGGGAGAAATTTCCTACATAACATGGAGTCTCAAAGTAAAATGGAGTCTGCTGAGTCATGGCCCATGCAGCCTGGCCTATAACATTTCCAGGGCATCCAATATGTCAGCCCATCACATAGGGAAATAGAAAGATTTAGACCCTTCAGTGTAACCTGAGAATCTGATTCGCCTCATAACATATGCATATCTAACAAATAATTGAATTATTGAAATTCTTTACTTTTAACTAAGGCTACCTTGGTTAGAATGACAGGAAAACAATTGTTCAGAGCATAGTAAGCATACTTAGCAAATCTCAAATGCCATTCAGAATATCTTGCACTTTCCATCTTCCTAAGGCACCAAAGTCATTCCAACTTGTTGAACTGAACATGTTCCTAAAGATTTTTTGCCACACTAAGATTGACAAAGTGGTCCAGAAAAGCAGCAAGTATCTAGGACACAGTGATTGGCCAATTGGGTACCCTGAGTAGAGTCATGTGATGGAAAGGTGTGAGTCATGAATTGACAGGAAATTGCCCCTGGGAGATTCCAGTGATTTCAGTAGGTGATGTTTTAGATCATGTGACCCTGGGGCAGAATAAAAGTCCAGGGCATTGACCCTCCCCCACCAGTCCTTCCCCTGGCATCCTGGAGGTTGCATCTACTCCTGTGTCGTGTGTCCAACAGCCACCTGTCTGACCACCTTCTCACAGAAAAGAGCAGTACAGTGGAATCTCAGGTAGGTTTCCTTTTTCCAGGAGTTCTTCAGACCATTGCTGAAAAATTAATAGATTGCAGACAAAGGAATGTGGGAGGTTTCAGTGCTGGGCTAAGCACTGTTTCATTTTCAATTTTGTGCCTTCCTACTGAGGAAGGGAAAATACATCTTGGATAAACATCTGTTGGATTTGGGGATGTTCATCTTGTCTCCACTGCTTTGCCTAATTTGTTAATGATCTTTACAGATCTTCTGGTGGAGTTTGTGGGTCTTCTACATACAGGATCCTGTCTTCAGCAAATAGGGCCATTCTGAGTTGTCCTTCCCTATTTGTTTCTACTCAGAATGCTTAGTTTCCATGTTTTGCTTGATTTTCCTGCCTACAGTTTCAAGATTTATGATGAAGAGGAGTGTGCAAAGTGGGCATGCATGTCCTCTTCCTGGGTATAGGAAAAACACTCTGGATTCTTCCAATTCTGGATGATGCTGCGCTTGGGTTTGGCTGATATATCCTTTGGGCTGCTGAGGTCAATTCCCTCGATCCCTAAACTTTCTATTGTTGTAAACACAAGTGGATGCTGGACTCTGGCTATTGTTTATTAACATGCAAGCAGATAAACATGGCTGTCTTCTCCTCTTGTCTATTGTGTGAAGAAACACAATAATTGCCTTTTGTGAAACCAAACTTCCATCCTCAATAAAAATCTAATGTGATCATTGCATACTAACTCTAAAATGTGTTTTAGAATGCAGATTGTCAGAAATGCATATGACATTATACTTGTATTATCAGCAAGGATTTTGATCTACAACTCATTTCCTTCAGGTTCTTTCATCTAGATCAATTATTTTTTCTAAAATATGGTCTGTGTTTCATTGATCACTGTTCTTCATTTCCATCTTTCATTTTTGCTGTGACACTTATTACCTCCTCCTGCATCTGATTTAGTATGTCTAACTTTCTTTTCCTATGAACTGAAGATAAAAAACTGGGTTCATAATTTGAGAATTCTGAAACATCTGCAATGATGGCAGCTCAGTAAGGTACTGCTCATCACGTCTCTTGCTCTAAGTCCAAAAGTTTGACGTGTTGTGTTTGATACTACTTTGATTGAAGGAATTTGTCAAATTCACTCCTCTCACTTTTCAGAATCTCAGAATTTGTCAAAGGGGAGTCATTCCATTTTGACATAGTAGATAATTTCTAGTGCTTTTCTTGCTGCTGATTGCAGTTTCATTCCATTGCAATAAAAAAAGGTGCAGGATACTCTTTTAAGTATTTTGTAACTGTCAGATGTCCACGTAAGGCCTCAAACAACACAGGGACACTTAAAGCCTAATAATTTCATTTGTTCAAATGGAGGACATGTATATGTATTCTTAATTTATTAAAATGTAGTTTAAAATTTGTAACTAATATAGGACAGCAAATATAATACAGACCATTACCTTTGATCTATAAAAATTCATTCATGAAAATCACATCCAGTGATATTAAATATAGCAATGAATATCTTGAAAGGGAAACTGCTGTTTCTAGTTTTCAAGAATGTGCATACAGGGCTGATATTCAGCCTTTCTTGTGACCAGGATTATTTCATCCTCGTGGGGAAACACAGTTGTTCTTACTTCTAGTGAACTATGTTATGAAGGAAAGGAGCATATTCTCCAGAATCAATCACTCAGTGAAAATCTAAAATAAGCAACCATTTCTGATATGTAGCTCCACATCAAGTCTGATGCTAGGGCCTGGTGCTTGTACCTGAGGAGGAAGATGCATATGACTAGGGAACATCACACACTGGAAAACAAATTTCCCTCTGTGGTTGTGGGGTTTCCTCAACACCACAATGTGAAAAAGTCCAAATGTCATACAATTTCTCTGTGGTCATGAATGTATTCTTCTCTCTGTGACTCAGTGAACCCAAATCG
The DNA here is from genome assembly GCA_020662805.1 of Glaucomys volans. Lineage (NCBI taxonomy): Eukaryota > Metazoa > Chordata > Mammalia > Rodentia > Sciuridae > Glaucomys > Glaucomys volans. The sequence continues at coordinate 41,441 of JAJEJO010003571.1, read as the reverse complement.
CAGCCTCTGAGAAAGAAGGACCTGAAACCAAGAACATGAGGTGGTGGGCAGGTCATTCCTCACAACCACCATCCCATGGGTCCATTCAAACCCAGAATGAGGAGCACTAGCATAGGGGAGCTGTGGGGCACAAGACTCCCCAATCAGAAGAGGAGGATCCATGGGTAAGTGAAGGCCTGGGTAACAGGGGAGTCAGGGAGCAGTGTGGGTCAGTGTCTAGATCAATATTGCTGGTTGGCCTCTACAACTCAATTCTAGTAATACCCCTGAAAGCCTGGCCAGGGACATGCTCACAGGTAAATTAGTCCCTTCATATGATGTGACAAGATATCTTACCTCCATATAAGGAACCTATACACCCAAGTGCTTTTACTTGTTTTTATTATGGGCCCAGAATTTGACTATTACCTCTTCCATCTGGGGCTGTTATAAAACAGATGTTATCCAAAGAACTTCAGAAATCTTAGCAATCCTACAAATTCCTAGTGCACAGGCCCAAGTCTCTAATATAAAAGAAAGCTTAACTGAGTCTTGAAAATCTGTCTTAACCTTGACACTGCGGAGCTGGCTGTGTTTGTGCAGACTCATGAGAATCTGACTTTTTGCACCCACATATGAAGAGCAAGAGCTGTGGGTCTTTGGACATGCTGCAAGGAGTAGAAGATGCCCCATGAAGCGCTAGGATGGGGCAAAGGTCCCAGAACGCTTGGACCCAAAGCAGGAGAAGGAGAAGAAGGCACCAAGGCAGCCTGAGAATCTCCAGGACACAGGAAGCATTAGGAAGACAGAGAGATAGAAGGATCAGGGTCAAAGGAGAGTGATGGAGTGGGTGGTATCCAAGCCTTGAGCATTGAAGTCAAATTGGTGATGTCCTTCCTTCTCCATACGATGATCACAGCCATGTCCAAAGAAAGGGTAAGTGAAGAGAAATAGGCAATGACATCACAACACCAAGAGCTCATTCTTGTCCCAATCATTCCCTAAGGGAGAGGATGCAGCGGCCTCTAGGAACAAGACTGTGACAGTCAGAAAAGCAATGTGTCCTTGTGAATTGAAGGAGAGACAAATGTGAAGATCGGCTAGTATTCAGACCTAGGTGTGATATCAGCGTTGGAAAAGACCTAGAATCATTCAAACCATATCACAGCAAACACTAAAGGAAATGGAATATGAAATTTTATTTCCTGCTCTGGATCCATCCAAATAACATGATTTGATCCAAGGGCAAGAAGAGCAGCAGAGGAAGGCTCTAGTCCAGAAATTTCCGAGGAGACCATAGGGGAGGCAGCAGTCCAATTGGAAGAAAGGGACAGAACCCAGTCCCTATTTCAGGGTGAGTGTCTCCATGGTGGGTTGCCTTTTTCTCTGCTTTGGGTAAACTGGATTGGTTCCTCTTCCATGGCCCTGCTGTTGAGTGAATTGCTATAGTCCATTAAGGACAAGGAGACTCAAGCTTCTGCATTTCAGCTATGGTCATTTCAATACTATGAGGAAGGCTTTTATGATTTCTCCTGATTTGGGATGGGAGTACATATGTAGCAAGTTTATTCCAATGCCTTAAAGGATTGAATGTACTCTGCAGGAGTATTCAGGCTGAAGGTCAGCCAAATTCTGAGCTTCATTATGAAATCGCCTCAGCCCTCACACTGTGCTCAAAGGGGCATTGGACATCTACATCACACCAAAGGAAACTTGAAATAGCTTTTACATCTCAAATCAGGAGGCCCAATGTGAAGAATGGGGTATTTTCCCGAAGCCTGAAAAATATCACTTTGATATTGTAGTTGGTGTCCTACTAATTCTAGTTCTACTAGTGGTACCACTCAAGGTTTAGTTCAGGTGACTGATGAATTACCTTACAGTTGAATGTCAGTGTCTGGAGTACCTCGCTTTTTATGTGGTTTTCATTGTTTCTTGCCAGAGACCAAATCCTAATGAATGCTTTGCATGACAAGGTATATCTTTTATTCCAGCACACCAGCAGGCCACTGCCCATGCAGACAACCTGGAAGAGTTCTGTCCTGGGCCATGTGACGGAGAGCCAGCCACCAGTCAAGGACACTGAGAGGAGACCCATCGTCCCTACAGCACGACCCTTCCAAAGAAATGCCCTTGATTTCTACTCCATTCCTCTGCCCAGGAAAGGACAGGAAGTAGCCTTCCCTGGCACCAGCCAGCCAGGACTAAGGGTGTCTGGCCAAAACACTGCCCTCCACGTGAAGGGAGCAGAAGGAAAGATGGAGGGTGTCTCCCAAAATGTTTCCCAGCCTGCCTCTAAAAGGCATGCTGTGAGCCAGGTGCTCAGTACACAATCCACTGCCAGGTGCCCTGATGTGAGCAAACAGCCCTGCCTGCCGCAGGGCCCCAGCCAAGAGACATGCCCAGGATTCTGCCAAGAGAAGTCAGAATGCCCCAAAGAATCTTAGTCTCAGCCCCAGCCTGACTCCACAGGGAAGCACTGGCAGTCTAGGCTTTGACTTTTGCATATCTCTGCAATCTCTGCCAGATATAAGAGGACTCACAATCCAAGTGACACCCCAAGTGACCAGGAAAACTCCACCCCGGCTTCCGGGATGGATCTTCACCCTCCAAGGAGAAGCCCTGTCCTGAATCCTGCCCCACCCTGCTCCAAGTCCAGTCCTCCAGCAGCCAGATGTGTTCCATGACAGCCCCTCAGAATGGTCTTCAGGAGACTGCACCATGACTGTTGGAGCTACAGGTTCAGTACATCTCCCTCTGTCTCCACACCTACAGAGACCAATGCCCCTGCTGCAAGTACTTCCTTTCTTGACAAGTCTGAGGGATGCAGCTCCAATGTGCCTGTGAGTTGCCTCTATGAGGATCTTCAGGTATCCTCCTCCTCTGAGGACAGTGACAAGGAGTGAGGCACTCCATGGCAGGGCAGATTCACCTTTTGGCCTCAAGTGACTTGGAGGGAACTGTGGGAATGAGGACACAAAGGTGCAGGAAGCATGTACACGTGGGTCATAGGAATTTCCTCATTGTGGGCCCTCCGAACTCAGACTCCATACAGGGCTGGGACAGACACAGACATTGGCTCTGAATCATGGAAGCATCGGATGGGGTTTTCAATGGGACCACTGAATTAGGCTGTGAAGGATTTTGTAGACTTTCCATGGAGTGGAAAATGGAATGGATATGCACATTTGTATATTGAAGGATAGTGTAAGTGGGAGGATCAGTGAGTCTCTGTTGCCATATGATTGAATTCAGGGCAACCCTGGCTGATCACTGGGACCTCTCTTTTTGAATCAGTGTCCTGGCCATGGACAGGAGGGCTTAACTGTAGAATGTGTCAATGGAAACCATTGTGGATGATTTCCTTGGCCTTACTGATCAAGTTTGTTTACTTTCTTGGCAAACATGTCCTTCAAATTCATTGTAATCCTAATAAAATTATCCCCATGAATTGTTGTGTCTCTTGCTTGAGTACTTAGCTGTGCAAATCCTTTCAAATGCATTAAAGTACAAAAAGTACTTTTAAACTCCATTTTTGATTCATCAATTTCTGAAAACACCAGTAATGTTTTAAGTAAGCCACCCTATGGAACTTAAGGAGGTAAGACTACTTGATGTTTTATTGAACTGCTAGCGTCTTACATTTTGAAATCAATCAATCATTTTAATGTAAGCTTTAGTGAACGTGGTTAAAAACATTTTGACCATTTTCTCTCTAAATTAGAATAAAAGACATTTGGAAAGGATGTTTAGTCTTCAAGAAGAAAATTTGATGGTACCCGGAAGGGGCCATCTGATCATGAAAGTTGTCCATTCTCCCCCAGAGAATTTAGGGAGAGGAAAGATGTCACATCAGGTCATGTAGACAGTGGCCCCTCTTTGGAATTCCTGGAAATTGGTCAATATACATTGAAGGGAAGTGCATGACGAACAAGAGGGAGAACGACCCATGTCCACAGTGAAGGGCAGCCAAAATAAGTGAAAAAGATGAACAAGAACAGAAGGGATAGGATGCCAAAGACAATGACAAGTGGCCACTCCTGATTCCTGACATGAGGGACTGGCCACCGACTTGCCAGAGTCTAGAACTTGGAAAGTAATGCTGTGCCCAGCCGACCTCATTTCCCCAGATATGGAATCACCGGAAACAGACTTACTGGTGGCCCCTGGGGGCACAGAAACAGGTGTCTCTCCGACAATTGAGTTCACTCGTGGGGCAGGGCTCCACAGACCTTGGCAGCCTGGGGCAAGGAACTCCTCTCAGAGGCCTTCCCCTAGGTGCGACAGCTCTTGTGGCCTCTCTCCACCCAGGGAAGTGGTGAGAGGTGCTTATCCCCCTGGCAGCAAGGATCTCCATGGGGCCTCCAACTATTATGTGGCACAACTTAAGAACAGAGGCATCACCACTGAGAATTCCAAATTTGAGAATTTTATTAGCTGGCTGACTGTCTCACACAACAGCCCAGGAATGGAACTTGGGAGATCAGCCACAACCATAGTGTTGTAGGGGATTTTATACCCTAAGGCAGCACATCAAACATAAGTGTATGTTCCTACGATTTAAAATTAAAAACTAATCTTTTACGATCTAATATCATTAGCAGAAGTGGGAAGTGGGCCAAAATGACCTTCCTTCGGTCCAAATTTAGAAGTTTTTCTAACATCTCCACAATCACTGTTGATAAGACAGTTGATATTGTACATTGCTTAGGAGATATGAGAATCCGAAAAAGCAGAATTTTTGTTATCAAGTTATTGCCATTCTGTGTTGCCAAGCATGTCATGCTAAGCAGCTGTGGATGGGTACAGAAGCAGTTTGCTCCCCTGGGAGAAATTTCCTAGGTAACACGGAGTCTCAAAGTAAAATGGAGTCTGCTGAGTCATGGCCCATGCAGCCTAGCCTATAATATTTCCATGGCCTCCAATAGTTCAGTCCATCGCACAGGGAAATAGAAACAGCTAGAATCTTCCCTAGAAACTGAGAGTCTGACTCGCCTCGTAACATAAGGATGTATATACAACATGTAAACTAATTATTGAAATCCTTCATTTAAACTAAGGCTTCCTTGGTTAGAATGGCAGGACAACAATTGTTCAGAGCACAGGAAGCAAACTTAGCAAATCTCAAGTGGCATTTGGAGTGTCTTGCCGTTTCTATCTTCCTAAGTCCTCAAAGTCATTCCACTTGATGAATTTGAACATGGTCCAAAAAAGGGTTTGCCACAGAAAGATTGACAAAGCGGTCCAGGGAAGTAGCAAGGATCTAGGAAAGAATGATTGGCCAGTCAGGTGCAGTGATTAGCGTCCTGGGATGGGACCCTGTGAGTCATCAATTGACAGGTATTGCCCCTGGGGATTTGTTGGTCTCAGTAGCTAACGTTTTGGATCACCTGACTCCAGATCAGAATAAAAGTCCAGGTCACTGACCCTCCCCCACCCGCCCTTCCCCTGACATCCTGCAGGCTGCATCTACTCCTGTGCTGTGTGTCCAGCAGCCACCTGTCTGACCACCTTCTCCGAGAAAAGAGCAGGACAGTGGGACAATCTCAGGTTGGTTTCCTTTTTCAGGACTTCTTCAGACACTTGCTGGGAAGTTAATAGATTGCAGACAAAGGAATGTGGGAGGTTTCAGTGCTGGGCTAAGCACTGTTTCATTTTCAATTGTGTGCCTTTCTACTGAGGAAGGGAAAATACATCTTGGATAAAAACCTGATGGATTTGGGCATGTTCGTCTTGTCTCCACTGCTTTGTCTAATTGGTTAATGATCCTTATAGGTCTTCTGGCGGAGTTTGTAGGTCTTCCCCATTACAGGATCCTGTCCTCAGCAAACAGGGCCAATCTGGGTTCTCCTTCCCTATTTGTTTCTACTCCGAGGGCTTAGTTTCCATCTTTGCCCTGGTTTTCCTGCCTACAGTTTCAAGATTTATGTTGCAGAGGAGTGTGCAAATTGGGAATGCCGGTCCTCTTCCTGTGTTTAGAGAAAATGCTCTCGGTTCATCCCCGTTCTGGATGATGTTGCTCTTGGGTTTGTGCCTTTGGGCTGCTGAGGTCAGTTCACTTTATCCCTAGACTTTTTGGTGTTGTCAACAGAAGTGGGTGCTGGACTCTGGCTATTGTTTTGGGGGCATGTAAGGGGATAATCCTGGGATTCTTGACCTGCTGTCTATTGTGTGCAGAAATACATTTACTGATTTTATTGTGTCAAATGAAAAATCCATTCCAGGTAAAAATCTAATGTGATCACTGTAGTATCTACAAAATATGTCTTTGAATGCAGCTAGATTTCCTATGAAATTACGCATCTATTTTCAGTGAGGAGATTGGTCTGCAGTTTATTTCCTTGGGCTTTCTAATCTCGTTCAATCATTTTCTCTTCTCCAATTTTCATTTATCTATTGTTGGTACCGGGGTTTAACCCAAGGGCACTCAACCATGGAGCCACATATCCAGTCCGATTTTGTATTTTATTTAGACTCTGGGTCTCACTGAGTTGCTTATGGTCTTGCTAAGTTGCTGAGGTTGCCTTGGAACTCATGATTCTCCTGTCTCAGCCTCCCAAGTGCTGGGATTATATGCCAGTGCCACCGTGCCCAGCTATTTAATTATCTTTTCTAAAATATAGTCAATGTTTCATCGATCACTCTTCTTTGTGTTCTCCCTCATTTGGGCTGTGACACTTCTTACCTCATTCTGACTCTGATTTTCTGTTTCATACGTTCTTCCCTTCTCTGTGAACAAAGGAGATCAGTAATTTGGGACTCCTGATTTCTTTCTACAAAGTAGGCAGCTCAGTAAGGGACTGCTCTACACTGCTCTTGGCGTAAGCCCACAAGTTTGATTTCCTCCCATTTGATTTTCCTCTCCTTGAAGCAATATGTAAAATTCATTCCTCTCATTTCAGAGTCTCAGAACTTGTCAAAGGGGAGCCATTCCATTTTGACATAGTCGATAATTTCCAGTTTTTTCCTTGCTGCTGATTGCAGTTTGATCCCATTGTGATCAGAAAAAGTGAAGGATACGCTTTAAGTATTTTGTAAGGGTTGGATGTCCACGTCAGGCCTCAAATTACCCAGGGACACATAAAGCCAAATTATCTCATTTGTTCACACATAGGACACACATATGCATTCCTAATTTATTAAAATGTACTTAAAACTGGGGAACTAATAGAAGGCACCAAATAGAATCCACACCATCACCTTTGAGTCCCCAAGGTAAGCTGACATAGGATCTGTGTCAATTCATTTATGAAAATCATGTCCCGTGATATTAAATATAGCAATGAATATCTTGAAAGGGAAACTGCTCTGTTCCTACTTTTCAAGAATGTGTTCACAGGGCTGACATTCAGTCTATCTTGTGACCAGGATTATTTAATCCTTGTGGGTAAACACAGTTATTCTTGCCTGTAATGCACTGTGTTATGAAGGAAATGAGCATATTCTCCAGAAGCAGTCACTCACTAAAGTAAGCAACCATATATGAAAGGTCAGCTCCACAGCAAAGTCTGATTCTAGGGCCTGGTACTTGTACCTGAGGAGGAAGATGCATGTGAGAAGTGAACATCACACTCCGGGAAACAGATCTCCCTCAATGGTTGTGGGGGATGCTCAACACCACAATGTGAAAAAGGTCCAAAGGGCATAATATTTCTCCATGCTTATGAATGTATTCTTCTCTCTATGACTCATGGAATCCCAATCTCAGCCTCTGAGGGAGAAGCACCTGACACCAGGAAGATGAATTGGTGGGAGGTCATTCCTCCCAGTCACCATCTCATGGACTCATTCAAACCCAGAATGAGAAACACCACCATAGGGGAGCTGTGGGGCACAAGATTCCCCAGGCAGAGGAGGAGGATCCCCGGGTAAGTGAAATTCTGGGTAACCAGGGAGAGATGGGGCAGCGTGGGTCAGATTTTGGCTATGATATTACCGATTTGGCCTCTACAACTCAATTCTGTTACAACCCACGAAAGCCTGGTCTGGGACATGCTCACAGGTAAGTTAGCCCCTTTCTATGTTGTGACAAGTTATCTTCCTTCCATATTCAGAATCTGTACACCCACGTCCTTTTACTTGTCTTGACAATTGGCTCAGCATCACCACCTTTGGAACATTCAAATCTTCTTTCTGAGGATTTAATGTAACAGATGCTATGCAAAGAATTCTAGAAGTCTTAGCCATCCTAAAATTCCTAGTGCACAGGCCCGAGTCTCTAATCTAAAACAAAGCTTAACTCAGTCTTGAAAAATCTATCTTAACCTTGATACTGTAGAGCTGGTTGTGGTTGTGCAGACACATGAGAACTTGTCTTCTTGCACCCACAGTTGAAATGCAAGTACTATGGGGCCTTTGGACACACTGCAATGAGTAGAAGATGCCCCATGAAGCGCTGGGATGGGGCACAGGTCCCAGAAGCCTTGGGCCCAAAGCAGGAGAAGGAGAACCAGGCACCAAGGCAGCCTGAGAATTCCCATGACACAGGAAGCTTTAAGCAGACCGAGAGACAGAAGGACCAGGGACAAAGGTGAGTGATGGAGTAGGTGGTATCCAAGCCTTGAGCATTGAAGTCAAACTGGTGATTTCCCTCCTTCTCCACACAATGATTACAGCCTTGTCCAAAGAAAGCGTAAGTGGAGAGAAAGATGCAAGGACATCACAACACCAATCCACACCCTGGAGCTCACACATCTCCCGTGCATTCAGTAAGGGAGAGGGTACAGGGCCCTTCAGAAACAAGACCTTGACAGTCAGAAATGCACTGAGGCCTTGTGAATTGACTTAGTGAAAAATGAGAAGGTCTGCCTAGAATTCGGCCATGGGTGTGATATCAGGGTTTTGAAAAGACCTAGGAACAGTCAAACCATATCACAGCAAACACCAAGGGAACTAGAACATATAACTGTTCTTCCTGCTTGGATCCATGCAAATACCTTGGTTTGATCCACAGGCAAGAAGAGCAGCAGTGGAAGGCTCTAGTCCAGAAATTTCCTTGGAGACCCCAGGAGAGGCAGCAGCCCAATTGGAAGAAAGGGACAGAATCCAGTGCCTATCTCAGGGTGAGTGTCTCCATGGTGGGTTGCCCTTTTCTTTGCTTTGGTTCCTCTTCCATGTCCCTGCTGCTGAGTGACTTGCTAAAGCCCATTAAGGTCGAGGAGACTCCAGCTTGTGAATTTCAGGTATGGTCTTTCCAATATTATGAGCAAGGCCTTTCCTATATCTCCTGATTTGGAATGGGAGGACATATGTAGCAAGTTTATTCCAATGTCTTCAAGGATAGAATGTAGTCTGCAGGAGTATTCATGCTGAGGGCCAGCCAACACTCTGAGCTTCAGAATGAAATCTCCTCACCCCTCACACTCTGCTCAAAGGGGCACTGGCCATCAACATCACAACAAAGGAAACTTGAAATAGCTTTTACATCTCAAATCAGGAGGCCCAATGTGAAGAATGGGGTATTTTCCCCGATGCCTGAAAAATACCACATTGATATTGTAGTTGGTGTCCTACTAATTCTAGTTCCACTAGTGTTACCACTCGAGGTTTAGTTCAGGTGACTGATGAATTACCTTACAGTTGAATGTCAGTGTCTGGAGTACCTCGCCTTTTTATGTGGTTTTCATTGGTTCTTGCCAGAGAACAAATCCTAATGAATGCTTTGCATGACAATGTATGTGTTTTCTTCCAGCACACCAGCAGGTCACTGCCCATGCAGACAACCTGGAAGAGTTCTGTCCTGGGCCACGTGATGGAGAGCCAGCCACCTGTCAAGGACACTGAAGATAGACCCATCATCCCTACAGCAGGACCCTTCCAAAGAAATGCACTTGATTTCTACTCCATTCCTGTGCCCAGGAAAGGACAGGAAGTAGCCATCCCTGGCACCAGCCAGCCAGGACTAAGGCTGTCTGGCCACAACACTGCCCTCCACGTGAAGGGAGCAGAAGGAAAGCCCGAGGGTGTCTCCCATAATGTTGCCCAGCCTGCCTCTAAAAGGCATGGTGTGAGCCAGGTGCTCAGTACCCAATCCACTGCCAGGTGCCCTGATGTTAGCAAACAGCCCTGCCTGCAGCCTACAGCATGGAGAGCAGGCCAGGTACCCACACCCAGCATTAGGGCCCCAGCCAAGGGACATGCCCAGGATTCTGCCAAGAGAAGTCAGAATGCCCCAAAGAAACTTAGACTCAGCCCCAGCCTGACCCCACAGGGAAGCACTGGCACTCTAAGCTTTGACCTTTGCTTGTCTCTGCAATCTCTGCCAGATAGAAACAGACTCACAATCCAAGTGACACCCCAAGTGACCAGGAAAACTCCTCCCTAGGGTTCCAGGATGGATCTTCACCCTCCAAGGAGAAGCCCTGTCCTGAATCCTGCCCCACCCTGCACCAAGTCCAATCCTCCAGCAGCCAGCTGTGTTCCACACCAACCCCTCAGAGTGGTCTTCACGAGACTGCACCATGACTGTTGGAGCTGTAGGTTCATTACACCTCCCTCTGTCTCCACCCCTACAGAGCCCAATGCCCCTGCTGCAAGTGCTTCCTTTCTTGACAAGTCTGAGGGATGCAGCTCCAATGTGCCTGTGAGTTGCCTCTATGAGGATCTTCAGGTATCCTCCTCCTCTGAGGACAGTGACAAGTAGAGAGGCACTCCATGGCAGGGCAGACTCACCTTCTAGTCTCAAGTGACTTGGAGGGAACCGTGGGACTGAGGACACAAAGGTGCAGGAAGCATGTACACGTGGGTCATAGGAATTTCCTCGTTGTGGGCCCTCCTATCTTGGACTCCATACAGGGCTGGGACAGACACAGACATTTTCTCTGAATCATGGAAGCTTCAGATGGGGTTTCCAATGTGACCTCTGAAATAGGCTGTGAAGGATATCACAGACTTTCCATGGAGTGGAAAGTTTAATTGATATGCACATTTGTATATTGAAGGATAGAGGAAGTAGGAGGCTCAATGACTCTCTTGCCCTATGACTGAATTCAGGACAACCCTGTGTGATCACTGTTACCTGCCTTTTTGAATCAATGTCCTGGCCATGGATGGAGGGCTTATCTGTAGAGTATGTCAATGGAAACCATTGTGAATATTTTCCTTGGCATTACTGATCATGCTTATTCATGGTCTTTACAAACTTGTCCTTCAAATTCATTGTAATCCTAATAAAACTATCTCCATGATTTGTTGTGTCTCTTGTTTGAGTACTTAGCTGAGCAATTCCTTTCAACCCCTTTTGTCTCCTGCAATATATATTGTCTATGCACTGGTGCTCAGTTTGCCCGACTTGGAAAGTCATGTGTGTCTCAGATGTTGTCCACATCTCAATTGAAATCATTCAATTTCTGCAGTGAAGTATGTGTCACTGTAATTTTCCTTGTACCATAAAAAAGTCATGAAATTGATTATCCCAGATGAAAGATTTATTCTGATCATTTTGACTCCTAAGCCTTGAGACTTTGCCACTCTTCAGGTGATCCTATGAATCAGCAATTGGGGAATCACTGCCATTGTTGGACAGAGCACAGCACATCCCATGCTATCGCCATGTGTCATCTGTAGAAACAGATCTGCCCAGGATGCACAAAGACTCTGTCGCTCTCTGGGGACGATTCAGCACCTGAGCTGCCCCTCCTCCATGATCTAACTGACAGTCCTCTCCGTACTTAGAGACAGTGTCTGCACTAGGGAAGATCCTTCTTAATCCAGGATGATGATCCCAGTGAACTCCAGGGAGGACAAACATTGAACCCCTTATCCCTCCTGGTGCCCTTTTATACTGAAAACTCTTTGAGAAACAGGATAGAAGTAAGAAAATCATGCGTATAAGCAGCAAGGATAGATCCAGGTATTGACCTCTCTAATTAAGTCATTAACCTGGCTGGTATTTGTTGCTGCTGCCTTCAATTCTGTTTTACTGATCTAGGGCACAGGCACAGCACACTCAGCCCCTCCCATCAGCTGCTCTTATTCTCCACTCTACAGTGTTTTCTGTAGTATTCACCATTTGCATCCTGAAAGATCACTGAATTTCTGAGCCTGAATTAATTTAGATGCATCAAGACTTATTTCTGAGCGAGGAATGCTTTTGAATAGTATATATACATATATATTGTTGACTAAGCTTCATGTAAATTTCCTGGTACCTCGCCTGTTGTTCACAGTGTCCTATGCATAGGTGTTGTGCTGGCGATCCTAAGTAGTGTTTGAGTTCACCTTCATACACCTTAATATGAGCAAAAGATAGTGACTCATGCACACAGAGGAAAGGAAGGAAGGGTACAGACACTGGAGGGATGAGAAGGAACTGAAGAGAGGGGTACTAAAGATGTCTTCTACCAAATCTTCTCTCAGGAGTACTAAGATCTAGGGATCCAGGGATCTAGGGATGTCAGGCATCCAATTAACTAAAGTAGAAAGGTGTGCAGAACTCCATACTGCCTCTGCAGTTACATAATCTGAGAAAGGCAGGTCTGTGCAGGAATTTTATGTCCCAGTGTAGGAATTACTAACCCTTGAGCAGGCACACTGGGGAGATGGACCCCGCCATGGACCCTGCTTCTGTGAGGAGCTGAGACATAGGAGATTGTTGCATGCTTGTGATGCTGTGATACCAATGCAGGTGGTGTGCTTTCATGCAGACTAGGTATAGTGTCTTTTTATTCCCATACATTTTGTACTGAAGCCCTCTCCAATGGGTCATTTACCAATCAAGATCCAACTCCAGGTGACTGTGCTATTGGTATGGCAATGAGATATAAACAAGCTATAGGAAAGGATCCCAAATTCTGTGGGTATGGCTGTGTTGGGTGGTTTTCCTGTCATTTTCCCTCATTAATAGGCAGTTTTCCACTAGACCCACAAGTCATCCACACACAACCACATTCCTGGGAGAAGAATTGCAGGCACGGATTTCATTACTGAGTACGTCTGCAGGAATTGTTGGACAACCTGTGGTCTGGTGTGTTGCTCATTGTGCTAGTTCGTGCCCATTTAGCACAGGTCATGTCTTCTGTCTCCTCTGTCTGGCTCTACTCACCATGAAAGCAATGGCAGGCACTGAGAGAGAACCCAGCCCTCCATAGTCTGGACCCTGACATTTAAACAATTTGACATAAAGATATTTCTTGTTTTCACCACAATGTTGGCAGAAATGTGGTACTCAGAATTTCCAAAACATGAATCCTTTCTCCCTTCTTTCACCAGTGGCCTTAGCCAAGTTGAAAATCCAATCATAGTATTAAGTACTTCTGGCAGAGGTCTGATTAGGAAAGTGAACCATGTGAGAGAAGGAACTTCTTTCAATTTATTTTAATTCTTACATTTCTCCTCACCCTCCCTTCCATCCTATCCTCCTTCCTTCCATTCTTCCTTGTTCTTTCTAATTTTTGTATTTATTTGTTTTTGTCACTGGAATTTAAACCCAGAGATGCTTTCCCACTAAGATGAACTCCCAACATTTTTTAATGTTTTAGTTTGAGACAGGGACTTGCTAAATTGCTTAAGACCTTGCTAAACTGCTGAGATATTTTGGGGACGTGCAGTCCTCCAGGCTCAGGCTCCAGAGTCACTGGGAAGAATAGTGAGCACTAGCAAACAAGGCCTCTTTTATATTTGAGAAAAAGAACAGGATACACCTACCAGAGAGTCATTGAGAGTGTCTGGGGCTCCAGAGGGAACTGAGAATGGGAGCTGTCATGAGTCCAGTGTGATGGAAGTTTCACCCTCAAGAAGGCCAGGACCAGAGGCTTAGGCTTATGCTGCTTAACTGCCTGCCCTTCATCCTAGATTGAATATCAGAGCACAATCAACTGGACAGTGACTTTACCCACTAATACCAACACTTAAGCCAATTCTCAAACTACTTTCGAACTGGTTCAAGGAACACTCTCCCTTTTATTATGAGGACCTAATGGCCTATCCCACATGATCTCAAGATATGAAGACATTCTCTTTCCATTTCCACCCTCCTAAAGGATTATTCAACTTTTTCTTATGTGAGATTTCGGGGGTACGTTTACTATGTTCCTGGCTTCAAAGAGGCAAATTGCCTGTGATGAGTCTATAAAGCTAATTTAAAAAATGGAGAAGAGGATTTCAGTAAAACATATTAATGTTTACATTCAAGAATATATCTTAATCATCATCATTACTAATGCTTTAGAAATACTTCATGTTCTATGCCTGTATAACTCATGTATTCTTATTGGTAGTACATTTTATTTGTGATAATGAATGATGTGTGATTTTCCATTTGCTGTGGGAAGAAAGGCTGTGGTAGGTAGGAGGAAGAGGCTCTCCCAAGTCCAGAGACCTGCTAAGAATCAGAGTTTCCTCAATCTAGATGGATGCCTGGCCAGGAAGTATGTTTGGAAATTTGAACCAAAGATGTTGCAGAATGAATGAACTGATCTACCATGTAGGAGGGAATGCTGAAACCAAAGTTCCTCCAGTGCTGCCATATTTCTTGCCATAACCAAGCACAGTCAATGAGTTCTTTTACCATGGTTTTTGGTTTAGTGCAAAAATATTTTATTTTATGTTGAAGTATTATTTTCAACTTTGAAGATACTCCTGATTTTTACCTGCCCAACATCAATATTCCTTTTTAACTATTGTACTCATATTCTGAAACTTTTCATAAGCTTTAATTCATGTAATAGTGTTTCTAGAACTTAGAGTTTCCCTTCATTAGGCCACTGTGCTCCACCAAAACACCAATTTGTCTACTTTGCACTCATGGCACTGACACATGTCCATGTTTATATTCTCCCAGTTTTCTGGAAACATGTTCTATTTACCAGAATTGTAGGCAAGGATGGCGCACATAAAGAACTTTAAGTGATATTCAATCACCACATCAGAAGGAAAGACACCCCCATCATCAGGTCAGTGGTAAGTTTTGTGCTTGCAAATGCTGATGGGAGAGGTGACATTCTCCACAGGAGGCAAATTAGTAACTGAGCACAACTGATCATCTGCAATTAACCTGACAATGAGAAATTTCTCAACCAAATTTTGTGCATTGGTTCAAATCACTGAAAATTTTAAAACAGTTCATATAAACAATATATAAGATCTTTAAACTATAGTTCAACTCACAAGCACTGTTTATGTTCTTGGTATTTCACCATACACAAGCTATCAAATTTTTTTGAACAGCCTGGGTATTACAATGTTTTCAAAGAAATATGTATGTCCACTTGAGTGTAGTATACTATGCACATGGAGTAGAATAAAGTTTTTGTGTGTTTAGAATGTAAAAATTGTTAGTGAATGATTTAAATGTTTTCAAATTAATGAGTAGTTTATATGGAGTATATTGAGAAATTTCAATGATTTACAACAAAAATAACACATCCCTATTAAGATTTATTGAAATAGAATGATGAACAAGGCAATATCACACACAGCTCTACATGTGCTAAATGTTTGTTAACTCACAGCCTGAATGGAGTGTGTCAACAATGTGGACAATGACCAAGTGGCTGATTCTATGTGAATGGACAGGAGAAATAGATTAAATCACAAGAATATCACGCCTGTGGGACAGGTCTTATAGATTGCTTGAGCATTAGACACTGCAAAATGACTCACACTGGAGAGAGGCCATCTGAATGTCCTCCATGTGGATAACACAATTGAACAGTAACTGGAAAGAAGCAATATAAATATCATTTTGTGGGAAAACTTCAATTACTGTTCTGAGCTTAGACACCACAAGGGGCTGGACACTGACTAGAAACCACAAGAATGCCATCTGTGTGGCAACACCTTCTAAAAATCTTATCCCCTAAGGCTTCCTGAGATACCGTGCACAGGAGAGAAACCATGTGAATATCATGTGTGTGGGAAAGCCTTCAGCAATACTCTATCCTTACAAAATTCAAGGCAACTCACACTGGACAGAAGCCACTCAGCTTCGCCTCCATAGGACATCATAGAGATCATTTATTAACAGGTCAAGACTACTAAAGCACAAGCAGATGCATACTGCAGAGAAACCACACCAACACTATGTCCGCACTTTTGATTATAGAAAGCATGAGACAACACACATATATGAGAAAGCCCTCAGCCTATACCTTGATTTCAGTCAGCATCAGAGATCACATTAGATTTATGATGCAAATATTGTAAGCCTTTAACCACAATACATTCTTAAAGGAATTCATTCTGAAGAAAAATCATGTGAACATTCTCCATATTTGAAAATCTTCCATTTCTTTTTTCGTAACCTGTGGTTTCCATTGTAAAACACTTTCACCTCTTTTGTTAGTTTTATTCCCACATATTTTTTGAGGCTACTGTGAATGGTGTAGTTTCCCTAATTTCTAGCCCAGAGGATTCACCACTTATGAAAAGAAATGCATCAGATTGACGAGTGTTGATATTATATCCTGCAACTTGGCTGAGTTCATTTGTTAGTTCTAGAAGTTCTCTGGTGGAATTTTTTAAATCCTGAAAATATAGAATCATGTCATCTGCAAACAGTGTTAGTTTGAGTTCTTCTCATTCTATTAATATCTTTAATTTCTTTGGTCTGTGTAATTGCTCTGGCTAGAGTTTTGAGCATTATGTTGAATAGAAGTGGCGAATGAGGGCATCTCCGACTTTGTCCAGTAATTAGAGGGAACACTTTCGGTTTTCATACACTTAGAATGATGTTGGCCAAGGGCTTAGCATAGATAGCCTTTATGATGTCGAAGTATGCTCATAGTAATCCTAATTTGTCAAGTGTTTTGAGCAAGAAGGGGTATTGTATTTTGTCAAATACTTTCTTCATCTATGGAAATAATCATATGTTCCTTAACACTAACTCTATTGATGTGGTGAATTACATTGATGAATTTCCAGATGTTGAACTATCCTTGCATCCTAGGATGAAACCCACATAATCATGATGCACTATCCAAAGAAAACCTTAAAAGCTGTAAAGATCTCCCATGTTCTTGGATAGGAAGAATTAATATTGTCAAAATGACCACTATAACAAAAGCACTATACAGATTCAATGCAATTCAAATGAAATTCCCAACGATGTACCTTATAGAAATAGAGAAAGGAAACATGAAATTCATTTGGAAGAATAAGAAACTCAGAATAGTCAAAGCAATACCTAGCAGCAAAAGTGAAGCAGGAGGTACAACAATACCAGACCTTCAACTATATTCCAGAGCAATAGCAAAAAAATTGCATGGTATTGACACCAAAATAGCCAGGGAGACCAATGATACAGAATAGCAGACACAGAGGAAGCACACAGAAATACAATTATCTCATACTAGACAAAAGTACCAAAAATATACAATGGAGGAAACAAAGCCTCTTCAACGAATGGTGTGGGGACAACTGGAAATCCATATGCAGCAAATGAAACTAAACCTCTATCTCTCACCCTGCACAAACTTCAACTCAGAGTGGATCAAGGACCTAGATATTAGACCAGAGATTCTACACTGAAAAGAAGAAATTATAGGCCCACATATTCATCATATTGGCTTAGGAAATGGCTTCCTTAGCAAGACTCCCAAATCACAAGAAATAAAACAGGAATAAGTAAATGGGATAGATTCAAATAAAAGAGGTTTTCCCCAGTGATGGAAAAATCAACAATGTGAAGAGAGACTAAGGAGTGGGAGAAAATTGTCACCACAGGCACTTCAGATAGAGCACTAATCTCCAGAATTTATAAAGAACTCAAAAACTTCACACCAAATATTTAAATAACCAAATGAACAAATGAACAAAGGAACTGAGGAGATAATACACAGAAGAAGATGTACAAGCAATCAACAGATATATGCAATATATTCAACATCTCTAGTAATAAGATAAATGCAAATTAAACCTACCCTAAGGATTCACCTCAAACCAATTAGAGTGGATATTAACAAAAACACAAGCCACAGTATGTGTTGGTGAGGATGTGGGAAATATGGCACACTCATACATTTATAGTGGGGTTGAAAATTGGTGCAGCCATTCTGGAACAAAGTGTGAAGATTCTTTAGAACACTTGGAATGGTGCTGCCATTTGACTGTGCTATCCCACACATTGGTCTATACACAAAGGACATACAATCGGCAGTGTACAGTGATGCAGCCACACCAATGTTTGTAGCAGCTCAATTCACAATAGCTAGATGTGGAACAAAACTAGAAGCCCTTCAGTAGATGAATGGTTAAAAAAGACTGTGGTATATATAAAGAGTGGAAAATGATTCAGCCATAAAGATGAATATAATTACAGCTTTTGCATGTAAATGGATGGAGTTGAAGAATAACATTCTAAGCGAGATAAGTCAATCCCCAAAATCCAAGGGCCACAGGATTTCTCTGAGAAGTGGATGATGATACATAACAGGGAGGAGGAGAGATTAAGGGAACAGTGGATGAATTACATAGGGAGATATGAGGGATTGGTAGAAAGTATGGGGGAGGAAAGATAATGGAATGAGACAACATCATTACCCTAACTATATATAACATTACACAAACTGTGTCACTCTACTTTATTTACAATCAGAGAAATGAAAAGTTATACACTATTTGTATACAATGAATCAAAAAGATAAAATAAATTTAAAAAGAAAAGCTTCAATCTTTTTGTCTTCAACAGCAACGTCATGAGGAGAACTGCTCTGGCACCACTTTACCTTTGGACCCTGACTGTGCTCCTCCTGTTTCATGTTCTTGGTTTACCCCACTTTTCTCCTTTGCCAATAGTGGTGGCAGCACCCTTAGGAGAAAACACCTGAAAATATGTAGGTATGTAGATTCCATGTACAAGTTAAATATTCTGTCCTCTCCACATTTAATCTGCTTTTATGCAGGGTCAGATAAAGAGAAATAATTCACAATTGCATCTTTACTCAGATAAACATAAATGCAAACAAATCAAGTGATTGAGAGTATTTGAAAAAGAGCAGAATGAAAGAGGGCTGGGGATATTGTTGAGTAGTAAAAAACACACCTGCACTCACATTCACATCACCAATTCAAAGTGAGAAAAAGACAGAAAGCAAGAAGTCAAGAGAAAAAAAGAAAAAGAAAAGAATCTAAAAGAAAGAGAAGGCTGATCAGTGTTCCACATGGTACAGGTTTCCAGCCAGGTGTCTGCTACAGTAGAGTTTTCTGTTGGTTGTTGAATTTAGATTACCAAGCAGGGGGAGATAGGAGAGAAGAGGAGTACTTGGGAGTTCAACCTATGCCTATAATCAACCTGTTGGGGTGCTCACTGCATTGGGAATATCTTTGGGTCTACTGTTAAGAACAATGACAGAGATGGGAATACAGAAGTACAAATGCCATTGAAGTCTTACCCACAGATGGTGGCTTCCATTCCTTCTCCTCCCTCCCATTTACTTGTTCTCCCTGGACCACATTTGTAGGGGTAAGTTTATGTTTGGGAGGTGAACCACATCAAGGAGAGACACAACATCTCTTTTCAGACACTCCACCATTCCACATCTGAACCATTTCCATGGCACAGTCTCATACAACAGGGAGCAGAACCCTTCCAAGACAGTAGTTTAAAGATTCTCCACCACCACCATTTCTGCAAAACCCTCATGTCTTCTATTGTCAGGAGATGTACCGGAAATGAAGGTCATTGATGAGGGCATGAGGACAAAATCTGTGGAAATAAAATGTCTTGATGCTCCATTCTGCAGGAAATGGAGCAGCCCACTGTTTTGCCACACA
This sequence comes from Glaucomys volans, assembly GCA_020662805.1. NCBI lineage: Eukaryota > Metazoa > Chordata > Mammalia > Rodentia > Sciuridae > Glaucomys > Glaucomys volans. The sequence goes on along the minus strand of JAJEJO010003571.1, from coordinate 21,752 downwards.
CTCAGAGGCACTCAGGGGCTCAGAATGTCAAGTGATCTTCATGGAAGAAAGAGAGAGTAATCCAGAAAACACTGGAACCTCCAGAAGGAATGGGAGTTGGTAGGAGGAATGAGTATGCTGTGTCAGTGTTCACCAGATCAGAACTGAATTACCAAGTGTGGCAGGAATAGTTCTCCCCCACTGCTCATCACAGAAGCAGGCTCCACTGCTCTACCTTCTCCCACAGTGCCTGCTCAAGGGGAGGGTCAGCTTCACACCTTCACTAGGTCATGAAATTCCAGCACGGCCATGCCTTTCTCAGGTGCAGTAAGTGCAGAAGCACCCAGTTGTTCTCCACACTGTCCTACAGTAAACCATTGCCTCCAGGAGCTGGGCCAGAGCTCACTACTCTGAGAGCAAAGTGGGTAGCAGAAATCTTTCCTGTTCCTGCTCTGCACTGTTCCTTCTCATCCCTCAGCTCTCTGTACCTTTCCATCCTTGTCAGAATGTTCACCTGTCCCTGCAGGTGGCTCCAGAAAAGGAGTATGAGAATAAACTCATGCACTGGGAACTTGGGGTTCCCAGCAGTCATCAGTACCTATGACTCTCTGAACAAAAAGGGAGGATCCAGGACAATTGTAGTAGTGCCTAATCTAGTGAGAAGATGATTAGTGTTTTCCTAAGGCTGCCTTGCCCAGACATCATTTTTTCTGTATCTCCATATATTCAGGCTCAGAAGTCAAGTGATCTTCATTGAAGAAAGGGGGAGTACCCCAGAAAACACTGGAGCCTCCAGAAGGAATGGAAGTTGGTGGGAGGAACTGAGTATGCTGTGTCAGTGTTCACCAAATCAGAACTGAATTACCAAGTGTGGCAGGAACTCACAAATGCCACACTACTAACAATGGGAAGATGTCTATCCCTGGCTCAATATATGAAGTCCAGGAGCATAAGTGAGTCATTGCAGCCCAGTGACAGAAAGAGGTGCCAGTACCTGAGGGTGCCAGAAGCCACGAGGTGCTCATTGTACCTCTTCCGTGGGTCTCACTGCAGTCACATGCCTGAGACAAGAAGGATCTCCCCTATTCCAGACCCTGTCTCTAAATAGGGATAACTGTCAGTTAGATCAGGGGGGAGGAACAACTCAGTTGCTGAATCTTCCCCAAAGAGCCACAGAGTCTTTGTGGATCCTGGGCAGACCTGTTTCTACAGATCAGGCAGGGCGATAGCATGGGAAGGGCTGTGCTCCTTCCACCAATGGCAGTGGTTCTCCAATTGTTGACTCTTAGCATCACCTGGAGAGTGTTAAAGTCTCAAGGTTCCAGGTCAAAATGATCAGAAGAAATCTTTCATCTGGGAGAATCATAAGTGACTCTTGCTACAAACAAATATCATGAGATCTAGAATTGTAAGCAGAGGGAAGTTAGTCACAATGACCCTGACTGAATACAAATTGAAGAATGGTTACTAACATCTTGAAATACATCCTCTGATATGGTACATTGTCCATGAAAAATGGGGAAAGAAAAGAGAACAGTTCTACATTGTATTAGAATTTCCATTTTGTGTAGCCTACCATGATATGCTAAGCAACTGTTGAAGGGTACAGCAGTGGCAGATGTTTTCCTACATGACATGGAGTCTCAGGGAAAAATGGAGTCTCCTTGGTCATTAGCCATATACCCTGGCCAATATCATTCACAAAACTCAAATTGATTCAAACTGTGCACTTATAATATGCATACTGTGCTTTCCATTTTACCTCAATGAAAGTATGAAACTCTGGAGGTGGATGTAAACGTTTCCATTTCCCTTTAGGACTGGGTGTTGTGGGTTGCATCTTAAGAGCAGACCAATCACTACTGAGAAGTTCAAATTTGAGTGTCTTCATTAGGCACCTGGCAGACTGTCTCACACAATGCCCCCAGAATTGCTATTCGTTGAAGAGCCCCAAACATAGGGTGGCAGGTGTTTTTATACCATACATCAGCACATCAACCATAAGTGTCGGTTGCAATAATTTAAAATTACAAACTGTCATCATGAGATCTAAATTCATTTACAGAGGGGGAAAGTGGGTCAATGTGACCTTACTGAGGTACAAACTAAAGAATGATTACTAACATCTAAACAATTCCTGTTGACATCACCGTTAAACTTGTACATTCTTTGGTAAAACAGGAATCAAAAAGAGAACAATTTTTCATTATCAAAGAACTGTCATTTTGTCATTGAGTAATACCAAATGTGTCATGCTAAGCAACTGTTGATATGGACAGAGGTAGGGTGTATCCATGGGAGAAGCACTTCCTACATAACATGGAGTCTCAGAGCAAAATGGAATCTGGTTAGCAAATGCCCATATTCCTGACCTATAACATTTCCACGGAACCAAATCTGTCTGTCCATCACATTCCCCTCTGGCTTTATATACATAATCAACTCATTCATTCATCATTAGTATAGAGTGATTGTAGTGGGTGTCTAACACCATTAGTTCAACAGATTAGATTCTATCTCGAACACATTTAGTTGAACAGTTTATCATGTATGACCCAATTAAAAGCCCCAGCATAACTAGGGTGAGAGGTACTGCCATTCAAGTAATTAGAGTAGTTAACCAGGGGAGCCACGAGAACAGATTTTGGTGCCAATTTCTCTCAGGGTTTCAGCTTCCCTAGCTCTCCTCCAGCCTTTCCTAATTAAAGATTAACTATAAGACAGGACATCTGAGTGGTTAGGATAGAAACAAGAGGTCTCCCCTAAGGCCATACATAATCCTCCTCATTTTCCAAACAGAAAATCTTACCCTCTTCTGCTTTGCTAAACGAACTCAGCAAGTGAATTAAGGGAATGTTCTGAGCGGCGCACAGTTCTCTAATTCACCTCAATCCAGACCTTTTTGTCTACTTAAGGTTTTGAAAGTTTGGTTTCCTGTAATGAGTGTGGTGGTTTCTGCAGCTGTGGAGACAGCTCTAGCTACTTCCCCTAGGACAGGAAATAAGAGAGGGGCTGCTCACTTAGATATTCTCCCCATATGTTCCTTCCTCCCTCCCCCTTATAATAGTACAGCTGGGAAAGGATGTGAGCAGACACACTGAATTCATCCCATTTGGTAATCTTGGGAAGTTGAAGAGCCAGGCATGGAGTTCCTCCTTACACACAAGTAAACTATGTTTCCTCAGGGCCCACAAGATGGTGGTTGTATGGGCCTGAGGAAGGCCTCAATGCAACAGGACAGGTGTAAGAATAAGCAAGAGAAAGAACATGATTAACATGTTTTCAGTCTTACCTTTAAAGGGTGGTTGGGGTCTCTGAGGGCTGTCCATTTTGTGTTGTGATGACTCCATGTTGTGAGTCAGTTCCCCCTCCACTACAGGTGGTTGTTAGTCTTCCCTCTGGAACCATTTGACATAGATGTAGTCTCCTGGCTGCAATGGGTCCTGGAAGTCAGTGGTCTCCTACGCTGGTTCTCTCCGAAGTAGAACCTGTTGGAGAGACTTAACCCCAGGTTGGAAGAGGAGCAGGTTCTTGGTAAGGGTGGACGAAGGCTCTGGAAACATTGACATTTTAATTTCACAGAGGTTGTTTACCTTGAACTCTCTGGACTCAAAGTGGCATTTACTTTTGTAAATCAACACAATTGCCTATCTATATTGACTGTCTTTAATTTTTTTTATTATTGTCCCACGAATTGTAGGGACTTTGCACAGCCTTCAGGAATACAGGCGATGACAGATCTTGCTGCTTTGAGCTGAGAGGGGACAATGTGGGGTGGGGCAAGCCATTTGGAATCTCCTTTTAGAAATTGAGCCTTTTAGGGGTAAAAGTTTGGTTCTATGACAAGAAAAGAAAACATGAGTACAAAATAAACAACATCTGGAACTTCCATACCTGTACAATTTAATAAGGGGTACAATTTAACAAGGGGTACAATTTAATAAGAGACCATTCACCACTGAGAAGTCCAAACTTGAGAGTCTTTATTAAGCTGGCTGACTGACTGTCTCACACAATGCCTGAAAAATGGCTATACGGACAGCAGCCCCGACAATAGGGTTGCAGGGGTTCTTACACCAAAAGCTGCATTAATTATAAGTGTCTGTTGCTATGATTTGAAATTATAAACTTACATCATGAAATCAGCAGGGTGTTAGTGGGTCAAAATGACCCTTACCTAGGTACAAACTGAAGAATGGTTACTAATGGTTACTAACCTAGGAATCAAAAGAGAACAGTTTTTCATCACATAATTATCACCATTTTGCATTGTTAAACATGTCATGCTAAGTAACTGATGATGGGGACAGAGGCGGGGGCTTCCCATGGGAAAAGCTAAGCAATTGTTGTTAGGTACAGAGGTGGGGTGTCACCATGGGAGAAGCTCATTTCCTACATAACGTGGAGTCTCAGAGTAAAATGGGATCTGTTTAGTCATTGCCCACATAGCCTGTCCTATAACATGTCTATGGAGCCAAATCTGTCAGCCCATCACCCCTGGAAGATATGAACACATTTATTTTATAAAGAAGAGTAATAGGATCATAATTACATTGATGTTGTCAAATTAACCAAGTTTAGCATTTAAAGAAAACGTAGACTTTGTAATGTACTACAATACTCTAAAATAACAGCGGTGTTTAACCCTAGTTGTACAAAACCCCCAATTTGAAGCCTAGCTGCTCTAGACAATATGATTTAAGACATAATGTTAAGAGTAAATTAATGTTTTAAGAATTATATGCCATTTGAGCATGTAGACTGAACTCAAGTTTATATCAGTGCATTAATACTTGACCTTAAGGAAAAACCTTGAATACTTTTAACTGTTGTCTTACTTATATGGATACATAAATATTTTCAAATTTACCCTGATTTACACTCTTTAAATCACTTAATTGGACCCTCTTGTTGTTTACTTAGATGAATTACAGCTTTATTTGTTCACATAAAGACATTTTGCCTAGAATCATTTTTCCTATGGCTAAATACATATATAAATTAGAAGCCTTTAAATTTTTAATCTGTTGGTCTTCTTTTTAAAAAATTTATATTCTGAAACAGCCCTTGTAATTTACTGAATGTAGATCAATAGCTTCATTTGAATAAGATGATGTACTTTATTCTTTATAGAACTCTATTTGAAATGTAGTTGAAATCTTTGAACATTTTGTATACAATTATACCTGTTGAAACTTTTAGTCACCTTTGTTTTATTGATGACCAAAAGTTATTGTAAACCCCGTTTTTTATTTACCAATTTGTGAAAACACCAAAAATGTTTTAAGTATGCCACCCTATTGAATTTAAGGAGGTAAGACAACTTGATGTTATATTGAACCGTTAGCATTTTACCTTTTGAAATCAATCAGAAGTCTTGAACAAACACATCCATGATTAATCCCATATATGTCAAATCAAAATTACTTATTTTCAAAAACCAAGATATCAGAAAAATGTATTGGATAGCACCAACTATCTCTTCCCTGTTGATGAAAAATCTAGAAAAATGGAAATTAGATATTTGATAGACAACATTTCACCAGTTCTGTGACCATCTAGGGAAACTTGTTGAGTTAGAAACCTTTAAAGACATCCTTTCTTTTATTTGTTTACCAACTTTAAATTGAACCTTTCAAATCACATCAATGTAAGGTACTTGGATCCATTTACTTCACATTTTAATTTATGAACTCACATGTAAATTTGGTACCAATCATATGTAGATGTGACCACAAACCTGTATACATTCGTATAAAACAGATAGACAAAGAGGGCTTGTAGCTTATTTTTAAAATCCCATTAGATTGGGAGTTAACCCTTGCATATTGGCTCCTGAATGAAACAGTGCATTAAAAAGACGTTAGAGTTGGATAAATTGGGTCTGATCAAAAATTTAACCTGGGCTGACCTGATCAAACTGCTGGACATAAAAAATAGAATTTCAAAAGTCTTTGTGGCCTCCATCCTGATGTGGTCCTGCTCATCAGAGACACAAAGAATTCAGAGAATATAGACAAAGGTTACACCCCATTCCTCCCTGAAGGGGTTTCCAGAAGAGGCAGCAAGGGAGTTTGCTTCCATTGTTCTCCCTGGGAGAGCACCTTCAGGTTGGGGTCTTGTTCTGAACCAGGTTTTCTGTTCTCTTGGTCGGCGGCCATCCCAATTTTCACCTGGAAATTTGGAGGACTAACTTCAATAGTTGGGAGCTCCTGTTGGCAACAGTTCACATTTTATTGTAAGCTTTAGTGAACATGGTTAAAAGCATTTTGACCATTTTCTCTATATATTGGAATAAAAGACATTTGGTAAGGATGTTTAGTCTTCAAGAAGAAAATTTGGTGGTACCCTGAGGGGGGCATCTGATCATGAAAGTTGGAGAATTTAGGGAGAGGAACAATGTCACATCAGGTCATGTAGTCAGTGGCCCCTCCCTGGAATTCCTGGAAATTGGTCAATATACTTTGAAGGGAAGTGCATGATGAACATGAGGGAGACTGACCCATGTCCACAATCAGGGGCCACAAAAATAAATGAAAAAGATGAACAAACGCAGAACGGGTAGGATGCCAAAGACAATGAGAAGTGGCCACTCCTGATTCCTGACATGAGGGCCTGGGCACCTTCTTGCCACAGTCTGGAACTTGGAAAGTAATGCTGTGCCCAGTCATCCTCATTTCCCAGATATGAAACCACCAGAAACAGACTTACTCACAGCCCCTGAGGGTACAGAAACTGGTGTCTCTCAGAGAGTTTAGTTCACTCGTGGGGAGGGCTCCACAGACCTTGGCAGCCTATGGCAAGGACCTTCTCTCAGAGGCCTTCCCCTAGGCACAGCAGTTATTATGGCCTCTCTCCACCTAGGTAAGTGGTGAGAGGTGCTTATCCCCCTGGCAGCAAGGACCTTGATGGGGCATCCAGCTGTTACGGGGCACAACTTAAGAACAGACACTTCACCACTGAGAATTCCAAATTTGAGAATTTTATTAGCTGGCTGACTGTCTCACACAACACCCCAGAAATGGAATTGGCGAGAACAGCCCGACCATATTGTTGTAGGGGACTTTATACCCTAAGTCAGCACATCAAACATAAGTGTTTGTGCCAATGATTTAAAACTACAAGCTAATGTTATATGATCTAATGTCATTAGCAGAAGTGAGAAGTGGGTCAAAATGATCTTCCTTAGCTACAAATTAAGAAGTTTGTCTAACATCTCCACAATCACTGTTGACATTACTGTTGACATTGCACATTGCTTAGGAAAAACAAGAATCAGAAAAAGCACAAATTTTGTTATCAAAGAATTGCCATTCCATGTTGCCAAACATGTCATGTTTAGCAGCTGTTGATGGGTACAGAAGCAGTTTGCTCCCATGGGAGAAATCTCCTACATAGCATGGAGTCTCAAAGTAAAATGGAGTCTGCTGAGTCATGGCCCATGCAGCCTGGCCTATAACATTTCTGTGGCTTCCAATATGTCAGTCCATCACACAGGGAAATAGAAACAGCTGGAGCCTTCCCTATAAACTGAGAATCTGATTCACCCCATAACATAAGTGTGTATATCCAACATATAATCTAATTATTGATATCCTTTACTTTTAACTAAGGCTTCCTTTGTTAGAATGGCAGGAAAACTATTGTTCAGAGCACAGGAAGAAAACTTAGCAAATCTCAAATGGCATTTGTATTATCTTGCAACTTCCCTCTTCCTAATGCATCAAGGTCATTCTACCTGATGAATTTGAACATGTTCCTAGAAAGGTTTTGCCACAGAAGGATTGACAAAGCAGTCCAGGTAAGCAACAAGTATCTAGGACAGAATCATTGGCCAGTCAGGTAACCTGAGTAGAGTCATGTGATGGAAAGGTGTGAGTCATGAATTGACAGGAAATTGTCCCTGGGGGATTCCATTGGTTTCAGTAGCTGATGTTTTGGATCACGTGACCTTGGGGGCAGTTAGAATTTTCCTATGAAATTACACATCTATTTAAAGTGAGGATATTGGTCTGCAGCTGATTTCCTTGAGCTTTTTAATCTAGTTCAAATATCTTTTCTAAAGTATAGTCAATGTTTCATTGATCACTGTTCTTTGTGTCCCTCTCGCATATTGGCTGTGACATATACTACCTCCTTCTGCATCTGATTTTCTGTTTCATACATTCTTCCTTTCCCTGTGAACACAGTAGATCAGTAATTTGGAACGTCTGATTTATTTTTGCAAAGTAGGCAGCTCATTAAGTTACTACTCAGCACTGCTTTTGCTATAAGCACACAAGTTTTATTTATTCTCTTTTGATTTTCCTTTGTTTGAAGCAATTTGTAAAATTCACTCCTGTCAGTTTTCAGTCCCACAATTTGTCAAAGAGGAGTCATTCCATTTCGGCATAGTTGATAATTTCTAGTGTTTTCTTGCTGCTGATTAAGTTTCATTCCACTGTGATCAGAAAAGGTGAAGGATACGATTTTAAGTATTTTGTAAGTGTTGGATGTCCATGTCAGGCATCAAAATACCCATGGACACGTAAAACCAAATTATTTCATTTGTTCACACATAGGACACACATATGCTTTCCTAATTTATTAAAATGTACTTAAAATTGGGGATCTAATAGAAGGCAACAAATAGAATCCAAAACATCCCCTTTGAGTCCCCAAGTTAAGCTGAGAGAGGATCTGTGTCAATTCATTCGTGAAAACCATGTCCGGTGATATTAAATATACCAATCAATATCTTCAAAGGGAAACTGCTCTGCTCCTACTTTTCAAGAATGTGTTTACAGGGCTGACATTCAGTCTTTCTTGTGACCAGGATTATTTCATCCTTGTGAGGAAACACAGTTGTTCTTGCCTGTAATGCACTGTGCTTTGAAGGAAAGGAGCATGTTCTCCAGAATCAGCCACTCACTACCAATCTAAACTAAGCAACCATCTATGATAGGTCAGCTCCACAGCAAGGTGTGATGCTAGGGCCTGGTACCTGTACCTGAGGAGGAAGATGCATGTGAGAAGGGAACATCACACTCCGGGAAACAGATCTCCCTCTGTGGTTGTGGGGTTTGCTCAACACCACAATGTGAAAAAGGTCCAAAGGGCATATCATTTCTCCATGCTTATGAATGTATGCTTCTCTCTATGACTCAGGGAATCCAAATCTCAGCCTCTGAGGGAGAACCACCTGACACCAGGAAGATGAAGCGGTGGGCAGGTCGTTCCTCACAGCCACCATCACATGGACTCGTTCAAACCCAGAATGAGAAACACCACCAGAGGTGAACTGTGGGGCACAAGATTCCCCAGGCAGAGGAGGAGGATCCCCGGGTAAGTGGAGGTCTGGGTAACCGGGGAGAAAGGGGGCAGCGTGGGTGAGATTTTGGCTATGATATTACCGATTTGACCTCTACAACTCAATTCTGATGCAACCCACGAAAGCCTGGCCGAGGACATGTTCACAGGCAAATTAGCCCCTTCCTATGTTGTGACAAGTTATCTTCCTTCCATATACAGAACATATACACCCACGTCCTTTTACTTGTCTTGAAAATTGGCTCAGCATCACCACCTTTGGAACATTCAAATCTTCTTTCTGGGGTTTTATATAACAGATGCTATCCAAAGAATATCAGAAGCCTTAGCCATACTAAAAATTCCTAGTGCACAGGCCCGAGTCTCTAAACTAAAACAAAGCTTAACTCAGTCTTGAAAATCTATCTTAACCTCGACACTGTAGAGCTAGTTGTGGTTGTGCAGACCCATGAGAACTTGTCTTCTTGCACCCACAGGTGAAGTGCAAGGACTGTGGGTTTTGGACACACTGCAAGAAGTAGAAGATGCCCCATGAAGTGGTGGGATGGGGCACAAGTCCCAGAACCCTTGGGGCCAAAGAAGGAGAAGGAGAACCAGGCAACAAAGCAGCCTGAGAGTCCCCATGACACAGGAAGCTTTAAGCAGCCCGAGAGACAGAAGGACCAGGGACAAAGGTGAGTGATGGAGTAGGGGGTATCCAAGCCTTGAGCATTGAAGTCAAACTGGTGATTTCCCTCCTTCTCCACACAATGATCACAGCCTTGTCCAAAGAAAGCGTAAGTGGAGAGAAAGATGCAAGGACATCACAACACCAATCCACACCCTGGAGCTCACGCATCTCCCATGCATTCAGTAAGGGAGAGGGTTTCAGGGCCCTTCAGAAACAAGACCTTGACAGTCAGAAATGCACTGAGCCCTTGTGAATTGACTTAGTGAGAAATGAGAAGGTCTGCCTAGAATTTGGCCATGGGTGTGATATCAGGGTTCTAAAAGACCTAGGAACAGTCAAACCGTATCACAGCAAACACTAAGGGAAGTAGAACATGAAACTGTTCTTCCTGCTCTGGATCAATGCAAATAACTTGGTTTGATCCACAGGCAAGAAGAGCAGCAGAGGAAGGCTCTAGTCCAGAAATTTCCTAGGAGACCCCAGGGGAGGCAGCAGCCCAATTGGAAGAAAGGGACAGAATCCAGTGCCTATCTCAGGGTGAGTGTCCCATGGTGGGTTGCCCTTTTCTCTGCTCTGGGTAAACTGGATTATTTCCTCTTCCATGTCCCTGCTGCTGAGTGACTTGCTATAGCCCATTGAGTACGAGGAGACTGAAGCTTGTGTATTTCTGCTAATGTCTCTCCAGTATTATGAGGAAGGCCTATTTCTCCTGATTTGGGATGGGAGGACATATGTAGCAAGTTTATTCCAATATCTTAAAGGATAGAATGTACTCTGCAGGAGTATCGATGCTGAGGGCCAGCCAACACTCTGAGCTTCAGAATGAAATCTCCTCAGCCCTCACACTTTGCTCATAGGGGCATTGGCCATCTACATCACTCCAAAGGAAACTTGAAATAGCTTTTACATCTTAAATCAGGAGACCCAATGTGAAAATGGGGTATTTTTCCTGATGCCTGAAAAAGATCACATTGATATTGTAGTTGGTGTCCTACTCATTCTAGTTCAACTAGTGGTACCACTCAAGTTTTAGTTCAGGTGACTGATGAATTACCTTACATTTGAATGTCAGTGTCTGGAGTACCTTGACCTTTTATTTGGTTTTCATTGTTTCTTGCCAGAGAGCAAATCGTAATGAATTCCTTGCATAAGAATGTATGTCTTTTCTTCCAGCACACCAGCAGGCCACTGCCCATGCAGACAACCTGGAAAACTTTTGTCCTGGGCCATGTGATGGAGAGCCAGGCCCCTGTCATGAACACTGCAGAGAGACCCATCCTCCCTACAGCATTTCTACTTCATTCCTGTGCCCAGGAAAGGACAGGAAGTAGACATGCTTGGCACCAGCCAGCCAGGACTAAGGCTGTCTAGCCACAACACAGCCCTGCACGTGAAGGGAGGAGAAGGAAAGCCCGAGGCTGTCTCCCATAATGTTGCCCAGCCTGCCTCTAAAAGGCATGGTGTGTGCCAGGCGCTCAGTACACAATCCACTGCCAGGTGCCCTGATGTGAGCAAACAGCCCTGCCTGCAGCCTACAGCATGGACAGCAGGCCAGGTGTCCACAATGAGCATCAGGGCCCCATCCAAGAGACATGCACTGGATTCTGCCAAGAGAAATCAGAATGCCCCAAAGAAACAGACTCAGCCCCAGCCTGACTCCACAGGGAAGCACTGGCACTCTAGGCTTTGACTTTGCATGTCTCTGCAATCTCTGCCACATATAAGTGGACTCACAATCCAACTGACACCCCAAGTATCCAAGAAAACTCCACCCCTAGTTTCCATGATGGATCTTCACCCTCCAAGGAGAAGCCCTGTCCTGAATCCCATCCCAGGCTGCACCAAGTCCAGTCGTCCAGTAGTCAGCTGTGTTCCACGACAGCCCCTCAGAATGGGCTTCAGGAGACTGCACCATGACTTCTAGAACTCCAGGTTCATAGCAGCTCCCTCTGTCTCCACACCGACAGAGCCCAAAGCTCCTAGTGCAAGTGCTTCCTTTCTTGACCAGTCTGAGGGATGCAGCTCCAATGTGCCTGTGAGTTGCCTCTATGAGGATCTTCAGGTATCCTCCTCCTCTGAGGACAGTGACAAGGAGTGAGGCACTCCATGGCAGGGAAGACTCACTTTCTAGTCTCAAGTGACTTGGAGGGAACTGTGGAAATGAGGACACAAAGGTGCAGGAAGCATGTACATTTGGGTCATATAAATTTCCACATTGTGGGCCCTCCTAACTCGGACTCCATACAGGGCTGGAACAGACACAGACAGTGGCTCTGAATCATGGAAGCTTCAGATATGTTTTTCTGTGGGACCTCTGAAATAGGCTGTGAAGGATTTCGTAGACTTTCCATGGCGTGGAAAATGGAATGGATATGCACATTTGTATATTGAAGGATAGTGTAAGTAGGAGGCTCAGTGACTCTCTGTTGGCCTATGATTGAATTCAGGGCAACCCTGGCTGATCACTGGGACCTCTATCTTTGAATCACTGTCCTGGCCATTGACAGGAGGGCTTAACTGTAGAGTATGTCAATGGAAACCATTGTGGATGATTTCCTTGGCCTTACTGATCAAGTTTGTTTAGTTTCTTGGCAAACATGTCCTTCACATTCATTGTAATCTTAATAAAATTATCCCCATGATTTGGTGTGTCTCTTGCTTGAGTACTTAGCTGTACAAATCCTTTCAAGCCCGTTAAAGTACTAAAAGTACTTTTAAACCCCTTTTTTCTTCATCAATTTCTGAAAACACCAGTAATGTTTTAAGTATGCCACCCTATGGAACTTAAGGAAGTAAGACTACGTGATGTTATATTGAACCGCTAGCGTCTTACCTTTTGAAATCAATCAGCTGTCTCCAAAAAACACATCCATGATTAATCCCATACATGTCAAATCGAAATTACTTATTTCTAAAAACCAAGATAGAAGAGAAATGTGTTGGCTAGCACCAACTATTTCTTCCCTCTTGATGAAAAATCTAGGATCAATGGACATTAGATATTGGGATACACAGTAATATTTCACCAGTTGTGTGACTACCTAGAGAGACTTGTTGAGTTAGCAACCTTTCAAGACCTCCTTTCTTTTATTGGCTTGCCAACTTCAACTGAACCTTTCAAGTCCTGTCAACTTAAGCTATTTTGAACCATTTACTTTACATTTTTATATATGGGCTCCTGTCAATTTTGGTACCAATTGTATCTAGATGTTGCAACACACCTGTGTACATGCACATAAAACAGAAAGACAGAAAGGCCTTGTAGCTTATTTTCTAAAACCCCTTAGATTGAGAGGAGCATGTTCTCCAGATTCAGTCACTCACTACAAATCTAAACTAAGCAATCATCTATGAAAGGTCAGCTCCATAGCAAGGTCTGATGCTAGGGCCTGGTACCTGTACCTGAGTAGGAAGATGCATGTGAGAATGGAACATCACACTCCGGGAAACAGATCTCCCTCTGTGGTTGTGGGGTTTGCTCAACACCACAATGTGAAAAAGTTCCAAAGGGCATACCATTTCTCTGTGCTTATGAATGTATTCTTCTCTCTATGACTCAAGGAATCCAAATCTCAGCCTCTGAGGGAGAAGCACCTAACACCAGGAAGATGAAGTGGTGGTCAGATCAATCCTCACAACCACCATCCCATGGACTCATTCAAACCCAGAATGAGAAACACCCGCTAAGGGGAGCTGTGGGGCACTAGATTCCTCAGGCAGAAGAGGAGCCTCCCCGGGTAAGTGAAGGCCTGGTTATCCCGGGAGAGAAGGGGCAACGTGGGTCAGATTTTGGCTGTCTCATTAGTAATTTGGCCTCTAGAACTCAATTGTGTTACAACTCATGAAAGTCTGGCCAGGGAAATGCTCACAGGTAAATCAGCCCCTTCATATGTTGTGACAAGATATCTTTCTTCCTTATACAGAACCTGTATGCCCATGTACTTTTATGTGTCTGGACTCATATCTTAGCATTACCACCTTGGAACATGGGTGGAAGTGGAGGACATCTTTTATGTGAAAGGGCAATTTACTTTGTCATATTAGAGCAACAAATCAGCCCTGTACTTTCTCTGCCTGTGTGCTGTTTCCACATGCCAGGAGGTGAGTCCACACTTGGTCTCAGTCACCTTTGCCCATAGGATGTCAAAATGGAGTTTGTCTCAGTAGGTTGAAACTGCTCTTGCACAGACAGGTTGGCATTTCCCTTTCTATCTCCTACAATACAAATCAAACTCTAAACAAAATAAAATCTCATGGTCAAAGCCTTATTCACACATCAGGGTTGTTAACTATTATAGACTTCCAATGTTGTTGTAATTCCATTTGCTCACACACACACACACACACACACACACACTCACACACCAGTTTCAATTGAACTGTTCCCAATTTGTTAACAGAGATATGAAATTATCAAAAGGGGCCTCACAACTATAAGCCCTCTACATCCTTGCCAACATTTGTTATATTTTCATTTCTATTGTGATACTCATTCTAACTGTCAATTGGTCTGGTTTTCATTTGCAATCCTGATAACTAATGATGTCAAGCACCTTTTCAAGTATTGTTGGCCATTTGTATTTCTTATTCATCTGGGGAGTATCTGTTCGAGTTATTTGCATTTGCATAAATGACATGCTCTCCCAGAAGGACTTTACCTCTGAGCTACAGCCCTTTTTATTTTTTGAGTCAGGATCTATCTAAGTTGCTTAGGGCCTCACCAAATTGCTGAGACTGGTTTTGACCTTCTGATCTTCCTGACTCAGCCTCTGGAGTCCCTGGACTTACAGGGTGGTGCTTGGATGCTGGTTTTGCAATGAAGATTCTGGCAATGCATTCATATTTTGAAAAGAAGCAAAGACAACATCCCTGTCTCCCCCCACAAACCCAATCCATAAATTCATCATCCAAAAGAAGAGTTGAATGATTTACATGTATAAGGTGGAGAACAGGTTGAAAAATAATTATGTGGAATAAATTCCATTCTTATTTTCTCAATGCAGTTGATTTTGAGACTGGTGAAAGAAAGAGGAGTGAAAAACTACCGAATATATCTCTTTATGGTGGCCCCAACAAGACTTTCCACATATTTGGCAAATTACAGCAAAAAAAAATTAAAATTTGTTTTCTAGTTCAAAGAACATGTGGTATCATTAGAGGTAACAAATTGCACACTTAATGTGGTGTTCTATTGTATCACTCAAATAATAGCTGTGTCTTTCTATTTGTAGTTATTATTACCTGAGTAAAAAAAGTACAAATCTAACTTATTAATATAAATTCAACCATTCATCTTGCTCCACATTTTGGCACACCAGATTAAATGGAGAGGTGAGAGGGTATAAAACTAGAGAGCGGAATCCTTGAAAATGCATATTTTTTTTTTCTCAAAAGTCCCAACAGACTGGTGGACACATAGGATCAAATGTGAATAAAGCTCAAGAAGCTCATAAGGAACATGGAAGGGGTGTCATTGGGTCTGAGAGCACACAGGACTAAGGAAGCCCCTTCTAGGACCTAGAGATAGTCAATCTTCTTCCCCTGCCAACTACTCTGGTGTGTTTACAGTTGAGAGTTGAGATTGTAGACTACTCCATGTTTTTTGTGACAGAGTTTGCAATAAGCTCATGCCATGTAAGATAGATCACTGATTCACAAACTTCTTTCATATGGTTTGTTTTCCATGAACTTGGGTATGTCAGGAGAGGAATAATATTACTTGAAATTATTTCACACTAATTAAAGGTGGTTATCAATACGTTAGTCCTCAGCTTTATATTTTACAAGTATATTTGATGGTTGCTTCACATTTTCTTTCATAGGTTTATTGAGTTAAAGTTGAAAAACAATAAAATGCACAGATTTGAAGCATGTACTTTGATCAGCTTTGGCATGTATGTAACCAATAAGCTCTTATATTTCAAATATTAAAGAAAGTAATGGACATGATTTTTTAAATTTTTATTAGTTTTGTTGAAACTTTATTTTACTTGATTATTTATATGTTGTGCTGAGAATCGAAACTAGTGTCTCACACATGCCAGGCAAGCACTCTACCACTGAGCCACAACTCCAGCCTATGATTTTTATATTAAGCATTTCCATTCCTTTTTTAAAATTTGAAATCATGCAGACTCCTGCATGATTCAATATATCACAAATTGATCACCTTATAGAACCCCATCCCCATATGTCAACTACTTCAAACTTAAATGGCACACAG
Organism: Glaucomys volans; assembly: GCA_020662805.1. Taxonomy (NCBI): domain Eukaryota; kingdom Metazoa; phylum Chordata; class Mammalia; order Rodentia; family Sciuridae; genus Glaucomys; species Glaucomys volans. The sequence goes on along the minus strand of JAJEJO010003571.1, from coordinate 5,571 downwards.
ACATATATATCTCAACAGTTGAGAAAGAAAGCACAAGACAAGTAAATACAAAGTGCTTCAAACTAAGTGATTATATAATCTTAAAATATCAGAATCTCTGGGATTATATAGCAATCAGATGAACATTTTTAACTTAAAAAACTTACATCAGAGAGAAGCTAGGTTAGCAATCAAATTATTTGCAAATTAGGCAGTAGGAAAGAAAAAATAAGAGTAGGAGCAGAAATATATGTAAAGGACAAGAAACTTTTTAGTTGTTGTAACTTGTAATATCATGTTAGAATATATGCTATAAGAATTCAAGTTTCTCTCCATCATGGGTTTCTATATGCAGAACCTTGGGTGGGCTGTCTCAAACAGATGACATTCCTATGACCAGTGTCTTATGCATTCTCTCATGCCATCTAAGGCAATAAGATTGACTGAAGGTTTCTCCACATAGAGGCCATTCACGTGGTTTCTCTCCAATGAGTGTGACTGTGTTTTCTAAGTTAGGGTATAAAGACAGGCCTTCCACACAGGCTACTTTCCAATGGCCACTCTCCAAGGTGAGTTATCTTCCATTATTTAATAGTAGAGTGATGGTTGAGGACTATGCCTCAGGTGCATGCACATTATTTGGCTCCAGTGTGTGTTCTCTCATGTTTTCTCAGGCCAGATGATCAACTGAAGGCATTCCCACACATATGGCATTCATATGGCTTCTCTCCAGTGTGGATTCTCTGATGTGGTTTAAGGTAACATGATTAACTGAAGGATTTCCCACACTGGTGGCATTGGTATGTTTTCTCTCCAGTGTGTGTTCTTTGATGAAGTCTAAAGTACCTTGATGTGCTGAAGGCTTTCCCACACACATGGCACTGATATGGTTTCTCTCCAGTGTGGGTTCTCTCATGCATCTGAAGGTTATATAATTTACTAAAGGCTTTCCCACATAGTTGGCATCCATGTGGTTTCTCTCCAGTATGGATTTTATCATATTTTTAAGGTTGTAAGAGTTCCTGAAGGCTTTCCCGCATGCACGGTATTCCTTTTGTTTCTCACATGTGTTAGTTCTCTCATATTGTCTAAGCTCACAATAGTGACTAAAGTCTTTCCCACAAAATTTGCATTCATACATTGTTTCCCTTGATGTAGTTGCATTGAGTCTTCTTGCATCAGAGGTTTGATCAAAGGATTTGCTACATAGATGGCATTCATATTGAACCTCTCCAGGGTCATTCTTATTGCCTTTTCTAGGATGTAGATCAATCATATGTCCCTTCAAACATACCTAGCATTCACATGACAAACTGCTATCCTTTTTCTTATTTCGACTGAGGTACAAATTGTCAGTGAGGGATAGTCCACAGTTTTGGTTGTTCTTCTCTGCTGGGTGAGCAAACAAAGCTTGAATAGATGCAGAGTTGTGACAAAGCTCTTTCTCCCAGTCATTCCATTCCAAAGAATGTTCCTGAACATAAGATTTCTGCTTTGTAAAGAAGATGAACATTTCTTAATGATGTCCTCATATAAACTCATGAACTAAATTCTCACATTTGAATCGTAGACACATCCATTGTAATTTGCAAAGTAAAAACTTTCAACCTTTGATTCCATATACATAGTACATAATTCCCAGGGGAGCCAAGTATTACCCATTTGCTTGTATGCTATTTAAAGGGACTCAGATTAATTTTATGGACTTCAATGCTTCAAAGACTAGCTCCGTGAGAAATGCCATTTGTTAATTTCTCACAGAATGCAAACTATACATAGCTTTTGGCTCAGAATTGTGTATCGTCAACATAATTACAGCCATGGAGTTGTACTCAATTACTAATTTATGTCACTGACAGTTCTTGCATTTGCACAATCAATGTCCCCATCCCTGAAACTTACCATTGACATGTTGAAAGTTGTGTCCTTCCTGTTCAGAAGTGCTCTGGATATCCTTTCATGTTTTTGATCTGTACTTTCCTTGCCTAGAATAGTTGGAAATACAAATTGGTAGCATGTAATTCAGAGACAAAGTTGAAAACAACCCAATTATCTGATGAGAATATTTTTACATTATTGGCACTTTCACAGAGGACATATCTTTCATGAAGAAAAAAGAGGATGTAGCTGAAACAGGACACTGGTAATTACAAAAGATTTTCAGGATAGAATTAGCTTAATTAGTGACATGGAAAAGAATCTTTCAAGCAGAAAATCAGAAAAAGAGATATTATGGAATTTGACCTTCAAAAATACATTAACATGTTTTGCCCAAAATGAAAGTATAAATGTAGAAGAAATTTTGAATGTAAAAGAAAAGAAGTTATGTCAACACATGGGATATTTTTCCCATTATCCCCTGCTATGTTTTAGACGACACCATTCATTTCATGACTATGTCAGTTAATGTTTTCAAGGTCCCTCACTGGTCTGCCACCCTTCTCTGTAGAATCACAAGACTGTTTCTCACCTGGACCCTAGCTTGAGGGAAACCCTATTCCTGCTACCATCCACAGAGTGTCTCCGTGCCGCAGATGCAAAGTCACATCTGATGTCCAAAATAGACACCCTAGTCATCATAAGAAAGGAATTGGATTTTTAAGATTTCTGTCAAGAAATGTGCATTATAATCAAGTCCTTGAAGATGACTTACCAAAAATGAACAGAATCTAGAAGGAGAGAGAAAACATTTAACAGAGGAAATATTGAAGTTCCCTCATTGCAGGAGAATAAAAGGTAATAGGAGGCAGGTCTGAAGGACACTGATGCTGATGACCACATTCAAAGAACAGTCCTTTCAGGAAGTCCATGTCTCCACTAAATATTTCTTTCAAATGGAATCCAACATAAGCACTACCAAAAGTATTCAGAATTCTCTTGTGTTCAATATTCTCTGCTCAAGTACAGTCACTATAGAAGAAAAATGATTTATAAATATTAGATCTATTTATGGATTTCAATCATTTGTGCAGGAGATTTAAATTCAATTAATACGTGAAATGATGGTGCAGACCACATTCTAGTGTGATGCAAAATGAATGGTAATGTAAATCCAAAAACTGGCCTTGTGTCATGTAGTTTTAATGTGTATGAGAGACTTGGGTCAGAGTATGTAATTGAACAGAAAGATGTTATTCCAGATACAAGTTGATTGAAGAAATATGTATACCTAACATATTTGATGTATAACATTGATTGGCTCACCAACTGGTACTAGATGATTGATGATTTCCAGCATCACTGATCTGTGTAGCATTTTCTGAGGTGGGTCCACATTTGCCCACTCTTCCTGTGTGAATGTTGCCATTACATCTTCAGTGGTTATTGATTCCTAGAACATTATTGAGAAACTAAGTTAGAGAAATTCTATCAATTTCCCAACAAAAAGGTGTGAGAGGACAGCACTGAGGCTGAAGGAAACTGGGTGTACAGGGAGACCAAACTGCTAGGGCACAGGCCTATTCATTCCCAGCACACAACACTATTACTTTCAGAAACCCAGAGATATCCAACATTGAGTTCACAGAATTTATAGTAAAGGAATATGGCATGATAGTGTGTCACAGAACATGAAAACATTTCAAGGGCAGGTAATTATAATTTTCAGACAGATTATTACAAAATTTTCACTTGAAACTTAACTAAAATTTAAAGAACTTTACAGAATAATTAACAGACAAACCTCAACCTAATTTATCATTTTTGAACAAATCATCACGTATGTTTTCACAATGATCTATTTTAGATCCCCATCTGTGAAACGGTCAATAACATGAGGGTTTAAAAGGCCAATGAATTTCTCCATATCATCAAACATGTATTGCCTATAAGGCTATCACCAGAGCAATGCAGACGTCCTTGAACCCATCCCCAGAATTCTTGAAAACTGAACAAACCCCATGTATCTAGGTGTCATTAGGAACAGCCACTGTTCTCATGATGTGACCAAGGAGGTCAGAATCAGGTTAAAAAGAGACATTTCAGCAGCACAAGGCAAGGACTCTGAGACTTGGGTTCTGAAGCAGAGTCCCAGCATGACCATCCTTATGTTTCAACTCCCATTCTCAATTCTCTCTGGAGCTCCAAACACAACCTTTCCATATGTCCCTGGCATCTTGATCTTGTTTCTCTGTTTCATTATTGGTTTCATGTATTCAGCACTTAAAAAATTTTGCTCTAGCTACTATGTTATTTGCTAGCATAAATTTAATGACACAACATTGATTAAATCAATATGACTTGCTGTATACAATTTCTAGTATGAAATATGAAGGAATGGTTTGTTAGTTAGTTGTACCAACACCAGGAATAAGAATGATCATGATTGTTTTAGGTATCTTTGGAACTTCTCAAGAGGTTGAAATATATTCCATGAAACTCCAAGTGTAAATTAGAAATAAGTAATGACTTCTCATGCCTTCTGTAACCTACCACTCTCATTTTCTTCATTCTCAGTCCAATGTCTGTGCCACTGGGTCAGCTGAATTTACCTGCTGGATTATCTATCTCCATATTTGGCTGCAATGTTCCACCCTCACTCATTCCTCTGGCCTGCATTCACCACAATCAAAACACCATTGCAATGAGGAGCACCATTAATCAGCAATGATTTCAAATGAAGTCAGATGTAAAACATCAGATACAGTATCTCCCATGCCATGTGGAAGTACACAGCCAGGAATGGTACCATAGTATAGTAGTGTCATGACAGGAAGTAGATTAGCTGCCTGATGGTGAGGTTTGACCCAGGAAGATCACTGCAGAGTTGGGGCTACAAGACTAACTCCTCCTGGATTGAAGAACTGGCATCTCTCTGAATAGGAGTGAAATTTCAATAGAAAAAAAAATTCTATGCTCACCAGTGGATGCATGGACATTGATGTTCCTTCCTGCAATCTTCCTCTGTCTATTCACAGACACAGCCCAAACAATTTTCAGGAGAAACTGTGGATGAAGAAAGAAATCATGAGACCCAGCACATTTACAACATAGCCTGACTCCTCCATCATGAATTCCTGCATATTCGTGTGTCTAAAACCCACTCCAATCATAAGAAAAATTCTCCTCATCTATGAGATATAGGCACAGTTCTGCATTCATATTCCAGAATCAAAATTTAAAAGGATGTGAACATGATCACTATTGGAAATGAAGGAATTACACCTCCTATATTTGCTTATATACATACATGATGAATTTGAATTTCACACGTTAATTGTTCTATAGAGTCCAGAGTTAACTATATGCTCTTAGATTTTGAAGTATATGTAACCCTTTGTTACCCCACATGCAGAATTTGGTTTCCACCAACATGGAAACATTGTGGAATTTCTCAGCTTTAACTGTTCTGCTCTATTTGTTAGCAGTGGTTCTCTAAGTTCCATCAGGTGCCCTGGAGCCTCACTCCCTTCCAACCTCCCTCACCCATGAGCTAGATCCAACCCTCATGGGCTCAGGACCAGTCAAGTCAGGATCTGTGTCATGAAAGCAAGAATCACCTCCAGTGTCTTTCTATTTGGAGGAATCCATGGAACCATCCTGCCAATCCAACCCTTAGAGTTCCACTTATAAAAACAGCTGGATCACTGGGGT
>JAJEJO010003570.1:0-12392 GCA_020662805.1 Glaucomys volans | reverse complement strand
ATGACTTCCTTAAGCATTATAAAATGGTCTTGTCTCTTCTGATTAACATTAGGGTAAAGTCCATTTTATCAGATATGAGAATAGAAATCTCTGCTTGCTTATGAGACCCATGTGAATGATATATTTTGCCCAAACTTTTCAACCTTAAACTGTGGATGTCTTTGCCTATAAGGTGAGTCTCTTGGACACAACATATTGTGGGGTCTTGATTTTTAGTCCAATCTGCCAGCCTATGTCTTTTGGTTGAGAAATGAGTCCATTGATATTATTATAAAATTATTATTATATTATTATGACATATATTATTATAATAATATTGCTACATGTTATTATTGAGAAATATTTCTATTTCCATAATTTGATTTATTTCTAGTTTTTAAGTTGAATTAGATTCTCCTTTTTTTTATTTACTTATTGATTCATTGAACACAAATGGAGTACAGCTATTGTTTCAGTGGTTGTACACAAAGTAGAGTCACACCATCTGTGCGTTCACATATGCACACAGGGCAGTGGTATCTGTCACACATTCTGTTATTATTTTTACCCCCCCACCTCGCCCCCACCCCTCCATTTCCTCTATGCTATTTATCCTTCCTCCATTCTTGTCACCCTTCCCACCCCCCCCGCATTATGCATCATCATTCATTTATCAGAGAGACAATTCAGCCTTTGGATTTTTGGGATTGGCTGATCTCACTTAGCATAACAGTCTCCAACATCATCCATTTACCTACAAATGCCATAATTTTATTCTTCTTTATGGCTGAGTAATACTCAATTGTGTATATATACCACAGTTTCTTTATCCATTCATCTACTGAAGGGCATCTAGGTTGATTCCATAATCAAGCTATTGTGAATTGAGCAGCTATGAACATTGATGTGGCTGCATCAATGTAGTAATCTGATTTGAAGTCCTTTGGGAATAGGCCAAGGAGTGGGATAGCGGGGTCAAATCGTGGATCCATTCCAAGATTTCTAAGGAATCTCACACTGCTTTCCAGAGTGGCTGCACCAACTTGCACTCCCACCAGCAATGTATGAGTGTACCCTTTTCCCCACATCCTCGCCAACACCTGTTGTTGCCTGTGTTCTTAATAAAAGGCATTCTAATTGGTGTCAGATGAAATCTTAAGGTGGTTATGATTTGCATTTCTCTTATAATAAGGGATGTTGAACATTTTTTCATAAATCTGTTGACTGCTTGTAGATCTTCCTCTGTAAAGTGTCTGTTCATTTCCTTGGCCCATTTATTGATTGGGTTATTGGTGTTCGTGGTGTAAAGATTTTTGAGTACTTTGTAGATTCTGGAGATTAGTGCTCTATCTGAAGTGTGTGTGGCAAAGATTTTCCCAACTCTGAAGGCTCTCTCTTCACATTGCTGATTCTTTCCTTTGCTGAGAAAAAGGTTTTTAGTTTGATTCTATCCCAATCATTGATTCATGCTTTTATTTCCTGTGCTTTGGGAGTCATGTGAAGGAAATCTGATCCTAGGCCAACATGATGAAGATTTGGACCCATTTTCTCTTCTATTAGGTGCAGAGTCGCTGGTCTGATTTCTAGGTCCTTGATCCACTTTGAGTTGAGTTTTGTACAGGGTGAGAGATATGGGTTTAGTTTCATTTTGCTGCATATGGATTTCCAGTTTTCCCAGCACCATTTGTTGAAGAGGCTGTCTTTTCTCCATTGCATATTTTTGCCTCCTTTGTCAAGTATGAGATACCTGTACTTATTTGGGTTTGTCTCTGTGTCCTCTATTCTGGACCATTGATCTACCTGTCTATTTTGGTGCCAATACCATGCTGTTTTTGTTACTATTGCTCTGTAGTATAGTTGAAGGTCTGGTATTGTGAAACCCCCTACTTCGCTCTTCTTGCTAACGATTGCTTTAGCAATTCTGGGTCTCTCCTTCCTCAAAATGAATTTCATGATTGCTTGCTCTATTTCTATGAGGCCCATCATTGGGATTTTAATTGGAATTGCATTGAATTTGTATAGCAGTTTTGGAAGTATGGCCATTTTGACAATATTTATTCTGCCTATCCAAGAACATGGGAGATCTTTCCATCATCTCAGATGCTTTTTCACTTCTTTCTTTGTGTCCTGTAGTTCTCAGTGTAGAGGTCTTTCACATCTTTTGTTACATTGATTCCCAAGTATTTTATTTTTTTTGAGGTTAATGTGAATGGGGTAGTTTTCCTAATTTCTCTCTCAGAGGATGCATCACTTACAATTAAAAATGCATTAGATTCATGAGCATTCATTTTATATCCTGCTACTTTCCTGAATTCATTATTGAGTTCCAGAAGTTTTCTGGAGGAATTCTTAGGATCTTCTAAATATAGAATCATGTCATCTGCAAATAGGGATAGTTTGATCTCTTCTTTACCTATTTGTATTCCTCTAATTTCTTTGGTCTTTCTAATTGCTCTGGGTAGAGTTTCAAGAAAATTTTGAATAGTAGTGGCGAAAGAGGGCATCCCTGCCTTGTTCCAGTTCTCAGGGGGAATGCTTTCAATTTTTCTCCATTTAGAATGATGTTAGCTGTGGGCTTAGCATAGATAGCCTTTACAATATTAAGGAATTTCCCCACTATCCCTATTTTTACTAGTGTTTTGAGCATGAATGGGTGCTGTATTTTATCAAATGCTTTCTCTGCATCTATTGAAATAATCATGTGGTTCTTGACTTTAAGTCTGTTGGTGTGGTGAATTACGTTTATTGATTTCTGGATGTTGAACCAACTTTGCATCCCCGGGATGAAACCCACTTGATCATGGTGCACTATCTTTTTATTATGCTTTTGTATGCGATTTGCTAAAATTTTGTTAAGAATTTTTGCATCTATGTTCATGAGAGATATGGGTCTGAAAATTTTCTCTTTGATGTGTCCTTCTCTGGTTTTGGTATCAGGGTGATAATAGCTCATAGAATGAGTTTGGAAGGGTTCCCTCCTCCTCTATTTTGTGAAATACTTTGAGGAGAATTGGAATGAGCTCTTCTTTGAAGGTCTTATAGAACTCAGCTGTGAATCCATCTGGTCCTGGATTTTCTTGGTTGGTAGGCTTTTTATGACTTCCTCTATTTCATTGCTTGAAATTGATCTATTTAAGTTGTTTATGTCCTCCAGATTCAGTTTGGGTGGCTTATATGCCTCTAGGAACCTGTTGATGTCTTCCATGTTTTCTATTTTGTTGGAGTATAAATTTTCAAAGTAGCCTCTTATTATGTTTTGTATTTCAATTGTGTCTGTTATAATATTTCCATTCCCATCACAAATTTTAGTAATTTGGAGTTTCTCTCTCCTTCGCTTCATTAGCGTGGCTAAGGGTTTATCAATTTTGTTTATTTTTTCAAAGAACCAACTTTTTGTTTTGTCAACTTTTTGAATTGTTTCTTTTGTTTAAATTTCGTTGATTTCAGCTCTGATTTTGATTATTTCCTGTCTTCTACTACTCTTGGTGATGATCTGTTCCTCTTTTTCTAGGGCTTTGAGCTGTAATGTGAGGTCCTTGATTTGTTGACTTTTCATTCTTTTATTAAATGCACTCCGTGCAAAGAACTTTCCTCTTAGCACTGCTTTCATAGTATCCCAGAGATTTCGATATGTTGTAACTTTGTTCTCGTTGACCTCTAAGAATCTTTTAATTTCCCCCCTAATGTCTTCTGTTATCCATGTATCATTCAATAGCATATTATTTAATCTCCAGGTCTTGGAGTAGTTTCTGTTTCTAACTTTATCATTGATATCTAATTTCATTCCATTATGATCTGATAGTATACAAGGTAGTATCTCTATGTTTTTGTATTTGCTAAGAGTAGCTTTGTGGCATAACATATGGTCTATTTTAGAAACGACCCATGAGCTGCTGAAAAGAAAGTGTATTCACTTTTTGATGGATGGAATATTCTATATATGTCTGTTAAGTTCAAATTAGGGATTGGGTCATTGAGTCCTATGGTTCCTTTGTTCAATTTTTGCTTGGAGGGTCTGTCCAACGGTGTGAGAGGAGTGTTAATGTATCAGAGTATTATCATGTTTTGGTCTATTTGATTCCTGAAATTGAGAAGGATCTGATTGACATACATGGATGCACCATTGTTTGGTGCATAAATATTTATGATTGTTATGTCTTGCTGATTTATGCTTCTTTTAGGCAGTATGAAATGTCCTTCTTTATCCCTTCTGACTAACTTTGGCTTGAAGTCTGCTTTATATGAAATGAGAATGGAAATCTCAGCTTTTTACTCAGTCCATGTGCATGGTATGTTTTTCCCCAACCTTTCACCTTTAGTCTGTTTGCATGTTTTTCTATGAGATGAGCCTCTTGAAGGCAGCATATTGTTGGGTCTTTCTTTTTAATCCAGTCTGCCAGTCTATGTCTTTTGATTGATGAGGTTAGACCATTTACATTCAGGGTTATTATTGAGATATGACTTGTATTTCCTGTCATTTTAGCTTTTGGGGGGCTTTTAGCTTAACTTTATTTCTCCTTTGATTCATTCTTTCTTTAGGGTAGTTCCTCCCCATAGTGACTGAGATTGTTATTTTTCATTTCTTCTTCTTCGAATATTTTGTTGAGAATGGTCTGTAGGGCAGGCTTTCTCTTTTTGAATTCTTTAAGCTTTTGTTTATCATGGAAGGGTTTTATTTTGTCTTCAAATCTGAAGGTAAGTTTTGCTGGGTATAAGATTCTTGGTTGACATCCATTTTTTTTCAGAGCTTGAAATATGTTGTTCCAGGCCCTTCTTGCTTTTAGGGTCTGGGCTGAGAAATCTGCTGATATCCGTATTGGTTTCCCCAGTAGGTAATGTGCTGCTTTTCTCTCACAGCCTTTAAAATTCTATCTTTGTTTTGTATGTTAGGTATTTTCATTATAATGTGCCTTTGTGTGGATCTGTTGAAATTCTGTGCATTTGGTGTCCTGTAGGCCTCTTGTAATTGATTTTCCATCTCATTCATCATATTTGGGAAATTTTCTGAACTTATTTCATTGAATAGATTGTTCATACCCTTGGTTTGTATCTCTGTGCCTTCCTCAACCCCAATAACTCTTAAATTTGGCCTTTTCATGATGTCCGATATTTCTTGGAGTTTTTGTTCATGATTCCTAACCCTCTTGTCTGTTTGTTCGACTTTTTTTCAAGATTAAATATTTTGTCTTCATTCTCTGAGTTTCTGCCTTCCAAGTGATCTATTTTGCTAATTATGCTTTCTATTGAGTTTTTAACTTGGTTGATTGTTTCCTTCATTTCCTTGTTTCCTTCAAGGATTTCTGTTTGTTTTTTTCTCAGAAATTCTATCTCTTTGTTGAAATGATTTTTTCTTCCTGCAATTGCTCTATTAGCTGGTTATTCATAGCCTGAATCTGCACTCTCGTCACATCATTCTCCTCTGGGATCATTTTAATTATGAACATTCTGAGCTCCATTTCTGTCATTCCTTCTACCATGCTGTCTTTGGGATCTCTTGATGTATCATCTCGGTTTGTTTGGGACACTTTCTTCCCCTGTTTTCTCATGCTGCTCATGTATCTTCCCCTCTAGTAGTGCAAATCAGAGGGATTGTAATTTCCATGTAAATACTTAGGGTGTCCCTGCAGACTTCCAGTAACTCACCCAATGTTTGAAAGGTTCTTGATCAAGTGGTGACCCAAGATAGCTGCTGTCTCACAACCTCCAGATTGGGAATGATCAATGCTTCTGGGCAGAGGCAACCAGCAGACGCAGCACCGTGGCCTTGGAGCCGCAGCGCCGTGTCCCCATGGGAAGGGGTGGGCTTAGGTCCAAGGGCTCAGACAGCTGAAGATGGAGTCTCTAGATTCTCCTTTGATATACTATTATTCTAGTATATTTTCACCCTCTGCTGGTTTTCATTTGTAGTCTCTATTTCTTCATTGACTATGTTCTGTTTTGCTGGCTTTCTAAATCCAAATTCTTTTAACTTTTCTTTATCCTGGAAGGTTTTTACCTCATCTTCAAATCTGTAGCTTAATTTTACTTGATGTAATATTCTTGGTTGACATTCAGTTTCTCTCAGAGTTTCGAATATATTATACTAAGACCTCCTAGCTTTTAGGGTTTGTTTTGAAAAATCAGCCAAGATCTGGATTGGTTTCCATTTAAATATGATAAGTCATTTTTCTCTATCCACTTTTAAAATTCAATCCTATTCTGTATGTTAGGTATTTTCATAATAATATGTCTACAATTGTGTCTGTTGTAATTTTGTACATTGGAGTCCCGTATGCCTCCTGTGTTTGATTTTTTATTTCATTCTTGAGATTTTGGAAACTTTCTGTTATTATTTAATTGAAAGGATTGTATGTTCCTTTAGTTTGTACTTCAGAGTGTTCATCTTCCCCTATGAATCTTAGATTTTCTCTTTTAATGGTATTCCATAATATTTGAAAATTCTGTTCATGTTCTATTAACATTTGTTCTCCATGATCCACTTTATTTTCAAGACTATGTATTTTGTCTTCTTTGCCTGAAAATCTGTCTACCAAATTGTTTATTCTATTGGTGATACTCTCCATTGAATTTCAATTTGATTTATTGATTTCTTTATTTTGAGATTTTCTGACTGATTTTTCTTCAGATTTTCTATTTACTTATTGGAGTGACCTTTAATTTCTTTCTAAGTTTACTCCTTGCATCATCTTTTATCTTGTAGATCAGTTTAAATATAACTTTCTAAATTCCTTCTCTAACATTTCCTCCACTCTTGTGTCAGTGGCATCTGTTATTGAGAAGTTGTGGTTTGTTTGGAATAGTTTGTCCCCTTGCTTTTTCATATCATTTGTGTTTCTTTCCCTCTATCCAAAGGGATCTGATGTAGCAGAACTTATATTTTTGGAGCTTTTAGTGATTCTGTAGGTTTCCTGTGCCTCACAGATTAGCGGAGAGTCAAATAATTGCAACCAAATATGCACACAATATATAGCAATAAATTAAGTACTTAATTCATATTTTGACACAATGTTTATTGCCACAAAAAACAGAGGTGATAGGCTCAGCAATTTCTATCATTAAAGAGAGTAAGTAATCATGAATTATATCTTGCATAAAAATCAAACAATATGTTTGTTTGATTATGACTTCCATGTTATCTATGACTTCCATTGTATTCATTATTGCTATAGCATTAGTGATCAGGTCTGGTATTTTGTAAACCAATTAGTGTTAAGAGAAGTTACAAATAAAGTTAATTAATAGCAAAGGAGAAGAGATTGGAGGGGAGAAAAGGATTTGTGGTTTCAAGAGGTGGACAGGGAAGGTGCAGAGGTGATATAGAATATGTTGATTATGAGGGGAGGGGAAAAATAGTAGTGAATTAATTTAAGGAAGAGGGAAAGAGAGAACAATAAAGTTTGGTTGTTAGTAAGAGAAGAGAGAAATAGAAACAAGGGGAACCAGAGTTGTGAAACAGACAATACAAAATCAATCCAAAATATACTAATCAAAAACCTTAATTCTCATACACAGAGAAAGGAAAAATAACTGTCTTCAAGAAATGCTAGAAATGAGAAAGCAGAAACAAATCTGTATATGTATAAATGCCCATCATGTATCAATCAGTACACATTCAAAAAATAAAAAAAAGACCAAGAACTAAAACAAAAACAAAAAATCCAAAACCCTGAATAGTCAATGAGAGTATATGCTTGCTGTCTGTGCCAAACTGTCTTTCCATTTCTCAGCTTCCCTTCTCATCAGGATGATGTGAGGAGCAGTGGGAGGTGCCATCAGCTCCACTCTCAGGGTATAGGTGCTGCTGAGTTCAGTTAGATGAGTTTCTGGAAGTGAAGCTCCCAGGGCAGGGATTAGGTCTAGTATTGTCCCAGGTGTTTTGTTGCATGGAGAGTTATTGGGCATTATTCAATCAACACGCCTCTAGGACTACTCTCCATGAGTCTCCCCAGGGCTCCTCTAGTGGGAAGGGGGAGCCTGTCCTTCTCTGCTTCTGTTGTTTATGAATACTGCAGAGAAGTAGCCATGGAGGCATTATGAATATGCACAAGCTAAGATGACACCTGGCTGGAAGGACAGTGCTGTATTGTGAATGTTTAAGGATATCTGAGGGCCATACAAACTGTTCCGGGTTGGAAACTACATGCTTCTCAATACAATTCCATTGCAGCATGTTCTAGAAAACTCAGGTGGTGCATTGGCCTGATGATCATCTTGATCAAATGCAGCTGGGGCACTAGGTGTCTCAGGTCTGCACAATATTTGGAAGCACATTTCAGAACTCAGGATACTTGATAAAAATTTCTGACCTACAAAATATGTGACAGACCAACATTGCCAGATCAGAAGTAGAGTATAGGGCCTGTTTCTTCTGGTGGATGGATGAGGACTCAGTCAATGTAAAGACCCTGCTGCCAGAGAAGTGTCTAGCTCAACTACAGGTCATAGGAATATGAACTTAATATGTTTAAGGCAGAGACACAGGCCTAGGGCCAGCCATGGAATCACCAGTACTGTGAGAATTCTAGATAACTCTTAGATCATAAATGGAAAGCTGAAACCTTTAGGACATACTGAGCCTAAAGAGCCTTCCTTTTTCCTCATGCCCCTTTTAAATGTTGTTATTAGTGCATTATAGTTATACAATGCTGGGGTTCATTTTGACAATTCATATATGCATGAAATATAATTTGCTTCACTTCATTACCCAGTAGTTCCCCTTTCTCTTTCTTCCTTCCCCATATTCCTCCTCCTCTACTCTACTGATCATCCATGTGTAGCTTTTTTTTAAATTAGTGCTTTATAGATACAAAGGTGAAATTCACTGTGATATATTCTGATATGTACAAAGCATAACTTAGTCCATTTATTTCACTGTTCTTTTTTCTGTCCCTCCTCCTTCCACCTCAATCTCCTTTCTCTGTTCCACTGATCTCCCCTATATTTCTGTGGGATTCTCCCACAGTTTTCCCTTTTTTGGCAGGGTGGTATAGCTTCTGCATAGGAGAGAAAAAATTGACTCTAAACATCTGAGTCTGTCTCTTTTCACTTAGCATGATATTCTCCAGTTCCATCCATTTTCTTGAACATGCCATATTTCCATTCTTCATTATGGCTAAGTACATCTCCATTGTGTATATATACTACATTGTCTTTATCCATTCATCTGTTGATGGGCACCTGGACTGATTAAATAACTTGGCTATTGTTTGCACTGCTATAAACATTGATGTGCTTGTACTGATTTTAGTTATTTTGGGTAAATACTGAGGATTAATACTGGGACAGCTGGGTCATGTGGTGATTCTATTCCTAGGCATTTGAGAAATTTTCATGCTGCTTTCCAAATTGGTTGAGATAATTTGCAGTCCCATCAAAAGGTATAAGCATACTGCTTTCATTATTAGTAGTATTCTAGATTGCCATTCAAACTGGAGGTGAGATGAAATCTCCATGTAATTTTTATTTACATTTCCCTGATTACTAGGGATGCTAAACATTTTTTAAATATGTATTTGTTGGCCATTTTATGTCTTGTTCTTCAGTTCTTTTGCCCATTTATTAAATGGGTTATTGTTTCTCTGATGTTAAGTCTTTTAGGTTCTATATATGTTCATTATATTAATCCCCCATTAATGGGAGATTTTCCCTCATTCTGTTGGTTCTCTTCATGCTTTTGTTTCTTTTGTTGTAAGAAGCCAGGTCTCTAATTATAAAAGTAATAATAAAAAACACCTAGAATTGGCATCAAAATGACGTGAAGACCAATGGAATAGAAGACACAGAGATAAACTCACATAGAACACATAGAAATAGCCAAATGATATTTGATGAAGGTGCTAAAAATATACAGTGAAGAAAAGATAGCCTGTTGATAAACAGCAGAAAAAACTGGAAATCCTCATGTAGAGCAATGGAACTAAACCCCTATCTTTCACCCTGCACAAAGGTCAAGTCAAAGTGAATCAAATCAAATACCTAGGAATTACACCAGAAACTTTTCAACTTCTAGAAGAAAACATGTTCAAGACTCCAATATATTGGCACAGGTGCTAACATCCTTAACAAGACCTGTAAATCATGAGAAATAAAACCAAGAATCAGTAAGTTGGACTGCATCCCATTAAAGAAACTTGTTTAATAATTATTTTATCTGTACCCAGACATCAATATAAACCTATAGTTGGAACATTATTAAACACATACAGAACCATATTAATATGTACATACATAAAAAATTGAATTTTATTCTTTATGTGTATCTGTGAGTCAGATGCTTCATGATATGAAGCACAAGAAAAGTTAATAGTTTTTATATTATATTATGTGTATGTATGAATGTGGTATAATGAATCCATTATGTATAATTATAATACACCATTTAAAATTTTTAAAGTTTTGTATACAAAAAGCATAAATATTTACAAATGCATATTATTAAGATGTCCATATATCTACCTTATAAAATATATTGTGTCAAAAGCACATTTTAAATACCCAAACATAAATACATCAATACATAAATATGAATATATGGCATATGGATAATATCATCCAAACTCAAATCTAAAGAGACATAGTATTTGATTCATGCACTCCCACCTATTCTTGTCAAGACTCACTGATTCTTTTCTCTCTCTCCTGAAATGGTGGCCAGAAACACTGTTCATTCACTGGCTTCTAGGTGATCCTTGGCTGAGGGAAGCACCTGGGAAGGTCCCCGTAAGCACACCAGGTCAAAATAATATGAATCTCTGGGGAGTTGACCTCTCTTCACAAACTGGCCATCAGGATAAAAGCCACCCCTGGAAAACCCAAAGAGGACTCAGGATGGTGGTGCTAATGAGAGTGGGTAAAGGGATCACTCTCCACTGGGAATTATTTCAGGTACTGATGGTTTTGTGAATAAGAATGAAATATGACAGCACCTGACTGGAGGGACAGCAGTGCAGAGTAGGATTGCACTGTGTATGTCTGAGGACATCTCAAAGCCAGGAAAATTGTTCCAGATGTCAATGCCTATGTAATTCCCCATATATGTTTTTAGTGGCTTCTAGTTGGATCTAGGGACTCCCATCTGCTTGGCAGTTCTGACAATTACTTTGCTTGGGGACAGGTGGGGAGCCAGGTACCTGAGGCCTTCCCAGGTTTTGGAAGAGCACCACAGAGATTTAGCTGGTTGACAAGACCTTCCAGCCAACAACCATGGGCAACACCAGTGTTACAGATCACACAGAATAGAACCTGCACACAAGCCTGCTACTTTGAGGTTCTTTTTTGTCACTTGTTGGGGGAGAAAGGCCCCACCCAGCTGTAGGCTGGGGTTGGGATATAAAATGCCCATGCAGGAGGCCAGAAGCTAGGAAGAACCCCAGGCCTAAGGCCTAATATGGGGCTTTAGGCCACCAACCCTGAGAGAATTCGAGCTGTCTCCT
The DNA here is from genome assembly GCA_020662805.1 of Glaucomys volans. Classification (NCBI taxonomy): domain Eukaryota; kingdom Metazoa; phylum Chordata; class Mammalia; order Rodentia; family Sciuridae; genus Glaucomys; species Glaucomys volans. The sequence goes on along the minus strand of JAJEJO010003570.1, from coordinate 981 downwards.
AGGGCCTCAATGCTAAGCTGAAATATTTAGGGCCTATTCAGCAAGTATACTTTGATACTTATTTATATCTTCACACAAATGTTAATATATCTGTTGATGGAACATAAACATACACATGAGTATGTACATATTTACACATATAAAATTTGAACTTAATTCATATCCTATGTATCTATCAGAATCTGGGGTGCTTCAACAGAATAAGTGCAAAAATCTATTAGCATGGTATTTTATATGAATAAATACATATACAAATGTATTAATAAATGTGTCTGCCATATAAAATGTCTTTTCATAAGTACAATAATAAATATCCAGAAACAAAAATGCATAACTAAATATAAAGATACAGTAAATAAAAAATATCATTGTTACCTAAATAAACATGTATTATCTGACACATGCACACTTATCCATTATTGCCAGGGCCGATTCAGCCTCCTCTTCCTCTACTGAGAGCAATGGAGACCCAAAACCAAAGCAATTGTAGTTCCTTTTCTGACAATTCCAGGTGGCCCTCCATTAATGGCAAGTATCTGTGCAGGTCCCAGTAACCACATACAGCCAAAGGAACATTGTTCTGCCTAAATTCCCAGAATTCCATGAGAATTAAAATAAAGTTCTTTGAACACCCAAAAGAGGATCACAGAGAGAGATGCCAAATAAAGAAAATGGAGGGTTGACTCTCCTCCTGGGAAGAATTTCAACTAGCAGAGAACCCTCAGGTTGCCCTGGAGGCACTGTGAACATGCATGAGGTAAGACAGTGCATGGCTGGAGGGACAGTGTCACCCAGGTTGGGCTGCACTATTTAGATGCTAAAGGTTACACCTTCCTGATCTAGTTGGTTAGGGTTGCCCCTTACTGGATGAAAAGACTCCCACCTGGTTGACCGACCTGACAATTACCTTGATCTGACACAGCTGGGAAGCCCAGTGCCTGTGACTTCTACTTTTTTGCAAAGAGCTTTCCAGAGCTCTGG
>JAJEJO010003569.1:308623-392066 GCA_020662805.1 Glaucomys volans | reverse complement strand
CTGCAAATGCCATGATTTTATTCTTCTTTATGGCTGAGTAATATTCCATTGTGTATATATACCACAGTTTCTTTATCCATTCATCTATTGAAGGGCATCTAAGTTGATTCCACAATCTAGTTATTGTAAACTGAGCAGCTATGAACATTGATGTGGCTGCATCACTGTAGTAATCTGATTTTAAGTCCTTTGGGTATAGGCCAAGGAGTGGGATAGCTGGGTCAAATGGTGGATCCATTCCAAGTTTACTAAGGAATCTCCAAACTGCTTTCAAGAGTGGTTGCACTAATTTGCAGCCCCACCAGCAATGTATGAGTGTACCTTTTTCCTCACATCCTCGCCAACACCTATTATTGCTTGTATTCTTGATAATAAACATTCTAATTGGGGTAAGATGATATCTTAGGGTAGTTTTGATTTGCATTTCTCTTATTACTAGAGATGTTGAACATTTTTTCATATATCTGTTGATTGCTTGTAGCTAAAAGATCTGGAAGCATGACTTTTGTTGAGATGGGAGTCCCAGTGAAATACACATAAGACCTAAGTTTTCTAGAAAGTCATGTCAGCAAAAACACTGCCACCTTGGACTGAAGGGAATAGAGATACTACGAACTAAAAGAGGCATGTGGAGTCCTCAGCTCCTCCTGCAGGAAGCAAGGTGGTAAGACTACCAAACTATATATCTGTGCTATCTGGTATAAAAAAGGGTGAATGATTCAGAGTGTGGAACCACCACCTCAGAGGACAAAAGCTAGGAACCAAAGAGAATTACTCCCAGGATTCCTTTGTACCTCTCATCACCTACTGTTCTCATCCTATGACTAGTCCACGATTGCATGCTGGGAAATAAGGTGATAACTTGCTTCTCTAGTTTGGAAAATTCATAGAGCCAGGGAAACTTCACCCAGAGAGTAAGGATTCTGATTTAGATGATAAGATTCTGGACTTTGAACAGATGAATGATCCCCACTTCTTGCACGCACACTCTTGTGTAATCCCCTCCCCTTGATTTCATCCTGGACTTGTGACTTTTTAACAACAGAATATGATAAAGGTGATAATCTGTTACTTCTGGGATCACATCACATAACATGGAGATGTCCATCTTGCTAGCAGACTGCTGGCTGCCTTCAGGTAGCTGGCGGCCATGCTGGGAAGGTCCACTGGCGAGGAACTGAGAAGAGCCTCCAGCCAGCAACCAGCTAGAGGCTGAGAGCAGCACTCAGCTAATGGCCAGCCAGAAACTGACGTCCTTGGTCTTATAATTGCAAGGAACTGAATTCTGTCACCATGAGAACTTGGAAGCAGAGCCTTCCTGTCAGTCCTTATAGACCAAAACCTTGGCTTTCTTGACTGAAGCCTCATGATAGGTCCCAAGAAGCCGACCCAGCTAAGCCATGCCCAGACTCCTAATCCACAGAAATGATAAGAAAATAAATGTGTGTTTTAAGTTGCCAATAAATAATTCAATACCCTGGTGGCAGGCTTTCCAGGGGTCTGAAAGTAGAGCATCCAACCTCTTCAAGGCCCCATGGGGCTTCCAAAGGAGAAAAACATGGGCTCACCCTGAAAATATCTTAGTCTAGTATACATTTATAATGTATCTCATTTGTTCTTGCATACTAAGCAAGTAAATGCTTACTAAGCACCAACAATGTGCAAAGCATTATTATTTTAGGGGCTGGGTTACAGACATGAGTGAGGAAGACAGTCTATGCCATTAGAGAGCTGATGTTCCAGGAAGGGGAGGTAGCCAAGAGGCAAGTGAGCAAATAAGCAAATAAAATGTAGTTCAAATTGTGATAAGCTGTTCAGTCAATGAACAAGATGGTGAGATGGGATTGATCTGGGAGAATGGATTCTGTTTTAGACAGGTCAGAGTTGTACACTGAAGAGGCAACATGGAAGCAAAAAAAAAAAAAAAATTGAAAAGTGAGAATTCAACCACACAAAATGCCTAGGGCAGAGGAAACAGCAAGGGCAAGGGCCTGAAGGCATGGTCAAGAAACAGGATGGGACCAGTGGGAACAGGACAGGTGAGTAAGGGAAACTGGAGTTCAGTAGCACCAGGTAACTTGGCACCAGGAAGACTGTGGTGGAGAATCTAGTTTTATTCCTTGTCTATCAGGTAGTCATGGAAAGACTTTAGGAAAGGGAGTGAGATGATCTGGCATTTAGAACAATTCACTGCCTTTCCTTCAGGCTCTTTCACCTGTCTGAATCAATAATGAATCATGGGATGGAAATAAATCCTGAATTTCCTGGAAAAAAACCATAGCAAGGTCTTTATATGTATTCCTAACTTGTTCCTAGTCCCATTTCTTTTATCACTTGGGTCTGAAGACTTCTCTAGCATTCCCAGGTGTGTCTGGGTGCAACCTCAAAATTGGCCAAGATGTCAGGTGCTGTGGGCATCCCTGCAGAGGATCATGACCGAGGAAATCCCTAACAGTCCTTCTAGGAGTGGAAAAGATTCCAGGGAGATGCAGCCACACCTGGCCATCAGGCATACCCTGGAACATCACAGCCTCTTGTCACTCGATAGTGACAGTGCAGAATACAATCTCTCCTAATCTGTCTTCTACACTTTGGTTTTCTGTTTTTATCTTTATAAAGAAATCAGTACAAATTCAGCAAGCTGTTCATGTATGGCACATGCACTTTTTTGCTAGGATATCTACACTTCAAGCAACAGTAAGAATGAAAAAATGCACACTTTCTTCATGAACATAAAGCCTCCCAAATTGATGTGCTTTTAAAATGATGCTCCCAGCACAGCCCTCCCCTCCCCCACCAGCTGTAATTCAGCTAAACTGTCCATGTAGTGTTTATAGATCTTCAGAGGTTTCTCTAATTCCTCACCCAATTGCCAGTAAGAGGGCTACGCACTGAGACCCCACAGGATGCCTAGTGACCTTTGGCTCTCAGGTTTAGTCTGCAGAAGCAACAAAGCTTCTCTCCCACCATTGGTGGCCCCTCTCAGGCCCTCCTCAAGGCCCCTTCCCAGCCAGACATTCCCCCTGGAGCCAGCACTGAGTTTTCTAAAGAGGCTGTTCCCAAGTTCTCACAAAGAAATCGGTCTTCCTCTGTGATTCCACAAGCTCGATTTGCTCCATCATCGTCCCTGACACCTCAGATCGCTCGCTGGTTATGTGAAGGCACTATTGTCTGAGACACTGCGGGAGCTGAAGTGCAACAGGGACGGTGATAATATCCTTTTTGTGTCAGTGAACTTGCTTGTCAGCTCCTAACTCATTAACTTCATCTGATGTTCACATTTCTTCATTCAGGCAAGCTAGGATGCTACTTGTGCCAGGTTTCTTTTAACCTACAAGATAATAAACACAATGGCACAGATCAATTTTTGAACCCTGCATTCTCAAAAGCTCAAAAAAACCCAAAAAAAAAAAAAAAAAAAAAGCAACTAGTTGTAAATAGGGGAAGGGGATGTCACCAGCCAAACCCATTACTTCCTGCTGCTTGACCTGGATCTGCCATGTCCTTACAGAAGTAATCATGCTAGACTCAGAGAAAGCCCTTTATACCAACAAGCATGTCTCAACCTGCTGTTGAGGTCATCTAAGGACTGGTGCACTGAGCTTTTGAAAAAAGAATACACACCATTTATTTGACCTATTTTTTTAGGTATTGAGACTTTAGTAAAAGATAGTATGTCTCTTTAGCCTGATCCTGTCTTTTCTCCCCTTTTAACTACTTTTAACTTAAACTGTCAGCAATTACTCCCACATTTCCAATTTGCTTATATTGCTATTTCTTGATTGAGCAACTCTACACACATTATCTATTAAGGATTTAGCTCTCTTATACCTCCTCCTTCCCCTTTCTCATCCTAATAATTTCACCATTTTTAATTGAATCAGTAATCAGTCTGTGGTAATGTGACTGTGTAAATATTCTCATCAGTCCAGCAATAGACTATGATTACATCCCTTCCCTTTAAAGCTGTTCACTCCCCAGGAGTCCCTAATTAACTCTCCTTTTCTCTTACCCTATCTGCCAACTACATGTCATTAATCCTTTCCAAATGTTACATCAGTTTTTCTACCAAGTCCCTCTCGCCCTTTTTTCTTGGCTTCTGGAACCAGTTCTTTCCCTGCTTCAGTCTATACTAGGGCTCTCTAGGTCTGCTCAACAACTCTGCAGTTTACCTTTGTTGCCTTCCTGGGGGGAGCCACTGTTTCCTGGGTCCTGTTTCTTCTGCTTTCTTGTTCAGCTGGAATAGATCCTTGAGCAGTTTTGAACTAAAGTAAAATGTATGATGTAGTGTAGAGTGATATGGGCCAAATTATATTGTATACTGTGTGCATGTACAAATATGTAACAACAAATCCCATTATTATAAATGGATACAATGCACCAATGAAAAACACAGAAAAAAATGCATAAGTATTTTTGAATACTCTTATGTCTAAAATCTTACATTGATTTGTCATTCTGATTTTTGATTCTTTAAATATGTTTTTACTTCCCAATTAGTTTTTATTCCTCATGTTTTGAACATTTCATGAGCATGTACCTTGATGAGAATCTTTTTCATTCATTTTGATGGGCACCCAGGGGTAGCTATATCTTGATCTGGGTACTCTTAGGTATCTATCAAAAAGGGGGAAAAAATAAAACTTCGTTTTACACAGTGGTCCACATTGTTTATAGTAGCTTTACTCATAATACCAAAAGTTGAAAACAATGCAGAAGGCCCGTAAGTGGCAGGTAGACAAAGACTATTCAATAATAAAGGAATAAACTGCTGACTCATACAGTACCATGAATGAACTGCAAATATACTTTGTTGAGTCAATTAAGCCAGATCCACTTATATGGCTATATGGCTACATTGCATGATTTCATTTAAATGACACTCTGGAAAAGCAAAACTACAGAGAGGAAAACAGATTAGTGGTTCTATGACTTGAGAGTTGGCAAGGGTTTTTATAAAGAGGATCATGAAGAAGCTTTCTTGGGGGCAGGGAGTGGAACTCTTCTGTGGTGTGTTGCCAGATTCTATGCATGGCAAAGCCATAGGACTCTAACACAAAGAAATTAATTATGCTATTTATAAATGTTAAAATATCAGGCAGGACATGGAAGGAAAGATGGAAAGCAATGACAACTATATTACAAATCAATCATAGAACTACACCAAGGAGTTGGGGAAGAAAGGAGCTAATCTAAATTGCTATGGAAAATAGTGATTTAAATTAAGATTGTAGCTGGGGAGAAGGGATGGCAGACTAGAATAACAGTGTGCTTCCCAGCAGTTCCTAACACCAGACTTACAAAGTGGGAAGACTGCTTCTCAGTGAGGTGGGTGAATAAGGCAACTCAATGAAACTTAATACCGAACTGTTAAAAAAAAAAAAAAAAAGATATAGTCACTGTTATGGTTTAGATGTGGGATCTCCCAAAAGCTCACATGAGACAATGCAAGAAGGTTCAGAGGAGAAATGATTGGATTGAGCCAACCCAATCAGTGAATTAATCCCTGATTGATTAACTGAGTGGTAACTGAAGGGGAGGGTGTGGCTGGAGGAGTTGGGGCATTGCGGGCGTGGCTATGGGGTATGTATTTTGTATCTGGCAAGTGGGGACTCTGTTTCCTGATCATGATGTGAGCTGCTTCCCTCTGCCATACTCTTCCACCATGATGTTCATTCAGCCTCACCTTCAGCCTTAAGGAATGGAATCGGCCTTCTGTGGACTCTCCAATAAACTTTTCCTCCTCTGCAGTTGTGCTGATGGGGTCATTTAACCACAATAGCAAAAAGGCTGACTAAAACAGTCACAGAAGTGAAAAAACAAAACAAAACAAAACAAAATACATTAGAAAAGCTCCATTCTGGGTACCAGAGTCAGCAGTGAAAGGGAAAGACAGCACAGACAAAGGAGATGGTGCTGCCAGAGGATAAAGAAATTAAAAAATAAAGAATTGACTCATGGTAACCTGTGGATCAGAGAAGATGACATAGAAGAGTAGGGGAAGTAAATCAGTGAAAGAAAATTCAAAAACAGCTCCCCTGGGAGGGGAAGCACTCTGAGCATGGAAGGCAGCCACTAGGCTCCCAGGGCAAGTGGCCATGGCAGGGCTCCCCACTGTCAGTGAAAACAGGCACTCAGGCTATAGGAGAAAGTGGATTGCGAACTCCTGCAGCTGACAAAAAAATAAAAACTAAAAAAAAAAAAAAAAAAAAAAATTCCCAGAGTGTGCCTGAACCAGAGAAACTGAAATAATAGGCACAAAGAAACTTGCCTGGACCATTCAGGCTCTGGATCCCAAGGAAGAATGCTCCCATTGTTGCTGGTGCTCCAGTGACCACACAGGAGTGCCTGCACTCTGGGGCAGACACCCAGTATTTCATATTCATAGTGTTGAAGGTGAACTTCTATGGAGGTTTTGTCCCTACACCCTAAAAGTGGATTTTACCAGGGACCCTAGAGATCTAGATGTCCTACAGAGACAGGTATCTCCCCAGCAATAGGGAGTGTGGATCAATTCTCAAACACCTACCCCCCAGGGTTCCAATATTTGGTCTAAACCAAACCCCAACCACTGGAACCTCCACCTTAGAACTTCTCCAACACCCCCATCACAGAAATATATAATTGTCAGCACCCAAATTGTGCTATCCAACTGGAAGATGAGATCTATGACAACCAGGTGCACTTCCCAGCCACCTTTCTGTTCCTCACTTAGCTGAGGAACTTGACCCAAGAGTTACAAAGTCCAAAACAAATACAGAGAATGAAAATCCATTCAGCACCATGGATTTGATTACCCCAGCAGAAATAAGCCCTTTATTTCTCAGCAACATTTTTTCTTTTTCTTTTTTTCTTCTCTTTATACTCCCATTCTTTCATCTATTCTTTTTATTCCTTTTTAAATTTTAACAACTTAGAATTTTTTTTAAACATCATTCCATCATGTGGGTGTGCATGTGTGTGTGTACTCACTGAGCAGATAAGTTCAGAAAACACATGTATACTCATATAATTTTACTTTCAAATTGATTGCTTCCTTCTGCTCCTGTTTATTATTTAGCCTTGTTCAATTATATGTAGGTTTGAGTTGCTGGTTTGTCCCTACCTGGGATCTTGTCCCTCTTATCTCCCCTTCATCACTCTCATCCCCCACTAAAAGCCAAGTTTTCCTGTTTCCATGCCCTCTCTTCATTACTGTCTGTGAATCTTTTATTCCTTCTTCTTTACAGCTGCTAATTATCACCTATCTCTCCTCTGACCACTTTTTAAACAATATTTCTCTCACCTCCCCAACCCTATAATCTCTTAAGAAACTACAACCCCACTAAATAACACAATTATATATAGCTATATAAGTCATACTCCATTCACGTTGCTGTGATTATTAATAGAGTGGATGACATGGTAGATACCTGCTCTGGAATGCCTGACTGAGTTCAGAGCTTTCTGTTGCTGGTACTAATGTTAAATGCTGACCCTACCATTTCATTTCTAGGTGGCAATCAGTGTAACAGATGTCAAAGTAGATACCAGACATTTATTTCAAAACTATACATCTGTTGCTGACATTAGAACTACTCCTGGGTCCCTCTCCCTCTAAGAGGGGCTGGAAAATGATGGGGGCACTTCAAGATCACAGAGTAGAGATCCTGCTGGCGAGAAACACAATTCAGCCAAGGAACAGTGAATCTCACCCCACCCCTGATCTAACCCCACCTGAGCCTAAACGTTATTTCAACTCACAGAATTGGGGAGAGAAAAATCCCAAACCAAAAACCAGGTGCCAAGGAAGAACAACCAGAGGGGAACTTCAGGTCCCAGCCCTCAACATCTACTCATATGTGAAAAACAGAAATCCTGGAATAAAAAATAAATACATACATAAGGGCATGTGCATAAGAGGAAGAGGAATCCATCTCAATTGATGTGCAAGTCCAGGACCTCTGAAAACATGAGAAAATGGGCAAATAAATCTCCTCCCAAAATTCACAGTCCCCCAATAAGGACCCCACAGATACAAAAGAGGATGAAATCCAGAGAAAGATTATTTTACTAGTTTTTTAAACAGTGAATTAAATGAAGATCTAAGGAATGGATTAAGAGAACAAATAAAGGAGATGAAAGAATACATAAATAGAAATACTGAAAAGAAACCAATCAGAAATTCTGGAAATGAAGCCCAAGCACAGTGGTGCACACCTGTAAATCCCAGTTGCTTGGAAGACTGAGATGGGAGGATTCTGAGTTCAATGCCAGCCTCAGCAACTTAGTGAGGCCCTAAGCAACTTAGCAAGATCCTGTCTCAAAATAAAAAATAAAAAGGGCTGGGAATGTGGCTCAGTGGTAAAGTACCTCTGGGACCAATCTCTGGTACTAAATAAATAAACAAATAAATAAATCCTGGAAATGAAAGACACAATGAGTCAAATTAAAAATTCCCTTGAAAGCATCACCAATAGATTAGATGTATAGAAAATAGAACTTTAGTCCTTAAAACCAGACCCTCAGACCTTGAAGACAGGATAAAGAATTTGAGTACACAGAATACAAAAAAGGGAAAAAGAAAAGAGCATGATCAGAATATACAGAAACTCTGGGACAACATCAAAAAACCAAACCTGAGAATCACTGGGATAGAAGAGAACATGGAGATAAAGACTAAAGGCTTTACGAACAGTTTCAATGAGAGAGTCACAGAAAATTTCCCCATATCAGAAAGGAGATTGGCATTCACATACAGAATGCATATAGGATCCCAAATAGACCTGAGCAAAAGAGAAGTTCTCCAAGACACATCATAATCAAAATGCCTAACAGAAAATAAGGAAAGGATATTAAAAACTACAAGAGAAAAACATCAGGTCATATTCAGATGAAAACCAATAAAGCTCACTTCTGACTTCTGAACTCAAACACTAAAAGTGAGGAGGGCCTAGAAGGTGATATTCCAAGTTCTAAAAGAAAACAACTGCCAACCATGATTGCTTTTCCTAGCAAAGCTCTCTTTCATATTCAATGAGGAAATTAAAACTTTCCATGACAAGGATAAACTAAAAGAATACATGACAACCAAGTTAGCACTACAACGAATTCTCAAAGATAAACTGCATACAGGAACCCTGAAACAAATCCCAAAACTCCCAAATAGATGAAGATTAATATAAGACTAATCAAGTAAGAATCAAGGCAGAACTAAACATAACAAACAATCAAAATGGCAGGAAACCACAAACACACATCCATAATAACACTGAATGCAAATGGTTTTAACTCCCCAGTTAAAAGATATAATTTATAATTGATGAGAATTATGTATATGTATATATAAATTACTATGCATATTTCTAAAAATAAAGCAGCTTGACAATTTAAAAAACCAAAAGACACAGATTAGCAGAATGGATCAAAAAACAAAATTCAACTCTATGCTGTCTGTAAGAGACTTATTTCATAGGTAAAGATACTCACAGACTTAAGGTAAAAGAATGGAAAAAATATTCCATGCAAACAGAGCCCATAAACAAGCTGGAGCTGTTATTCTCATGTACGTCAAAGTTGATCTCAAGCAAAAATTAAAGGAGACAAAAGCCATTATATCCTAGTATAGTGAACAATCCAACAAGATATAACAATAATAAATATGCTCCAAATGTTAACACACCCAATTACATTTGAAAAATACTCCTTGACATTAAATCCCAAGTAGACTCTAATACAATAATACTGGGTGACTTCAACACACCATTATCACCAATAGAAAGGTCATCAAAGCATAAAAATCAATAAAGATATATCCAACTTAAATAATTGTGAAAAACAAATGGACCTAATAAAACATCTATGTAATATTTCATCCCCAAACAGCAGAATTTACCTTCTTCTCAGCAGCTCATGGAACCTTTTCCAAAACAGATCATATTCTAGGTCACAATGTAAGTCTCAGCCAATAAAAAAATAATCAATATAATCCCCTTTCTTATCAGACCATAATGGAATAAAACTAGAAATCAACAGCAAGAAAAATAATAGAAATCACATAAACATCTGGAGATACAGCAATACTCTCTTAAATGAAGAATAGATCAAAAAACAAATGAGAGAAGAAATCAGGATATTCTTGGAAATGAATAAGAACAGTGATACAACATATCAAAATTTTTAGGACCACATGAAAACAGCACTAGGAGGAAAATATAATGCACTGAGTGCCTACATCAAAAAAATAGAGATCCCAAATAAATAAGCTTATGCTCCAACTCAAGGCCTGAGAAAAAGAACAAACTAACTCCAAAATCAGAAGAAGGCAATAATAAAGAACACAGCCAAAATTAATGAAGTAAAAAATAAAAAACAATACACAGAATCAGTGCAACGGAGAGTTGGTTCTTTGAAAAAATAAGTAAGATGATAATACTTAGCCAAACTAACTGAAAGAAAGATCCAAATCAACAAAATTAGAGATGAAAAAGGAAATATCACCACAGACACTTCTGAAATTTAGAGGATCATTAGAAACTATTTTGAAAATGTATGCTCCAATAAACTGCGAAATCTAGAGGACACAGACAAATTTCTAAATACATATAACTTTCTGAATCAGGAAAATATAGAATACCTAAATAAACCAATATAAAATAATTTAATTGAAACAGCAATTAAAAGCCTACCAACAAAGAAAAGTCCAGGACCAGATGCATTCTGAGTTCTATCAGACCTTTAAAGAAGAATTAACAGCAGTCTTTCTCAAATTATTCCATGAAATTCAAAAGGAGGGAACACTCCCAAATACATTCTATAAAGCCTGTATAATCCTAATACCAAAGCCAGACAAAGACACATCTAGGCAAGACAACTACAGACCTGATGGACATCAATGCAAAAATCCTTAATAAAATATTAGCAAACCACATTCAAAAACATATTAAGAAAATAATACACCATGACCAAGTGGGCTTGTAAGAGGAATGTAAGAGTCATTCAACACATGTAAATCAATAGAAGTAATTCACACTTATTTGTGTTTTTATTTTTACAGACTGCATTTTGATTCATTATACACAAATGGGTACAACTTTTCTTTTCTGTAGTTGTGCATAATGTAGATTCATACCATTCATGTAATCTTTCATGTAATAATGATGTCTCATTACCCTATGTACATGTACATGTACATGATGACTCATTCCACCATCTTTCATACCCCCACCCCCCCCCCCCCCCCTCCGCATAATCTAGTTTCTCTATTTTCTTCTCCACCCCAACACCCCCACCTCCATTATGTATCATCATTCCCTTATCAGGGAAAATATTTGGCCTTTGGTTTTTTTGGGATTGGCTTATTTCACTTAGCATGATATTCTCCAGTTCTATCCATTTATCTGCAAATGCCATATTATTATTCTTTATGGCTGAATAATATTCCATTCTATATATATAGCACAGTTTCTTTATCCATTCATCTGTTGAAGGGCATCTAGGTTGGTTCCACAATCTAGCTACTGTGTGAAATGAGCTGCTATAAACATTGATGTGGCTGCGTTACTGTAGTATGATGATTTTAAGTCCTTTGGGTATAAACTGAGGAGTGGGATAACTGGGTCAAAAGGTGGGTCCATTCCAAGTTTTCTAAGGAATCTCCATACTGCTTTCCAGAGTGGCTGCACCAATTTGCAACTCCACCAGCAATGTACAAGTGTGCCTTTTCCCCCACAACCACGCCAACATCTATTATTGTTTGTGTTCTTGATAATAACCATGCTATAATTAGAGTAAGATGAAATCTTGGACTTGTTTTAATTTGCATTTCTCTAATTACTAGAGATGTTGTACACTTTTTCATATATTTATTAATCGCCTACATATCTTCTGTAAAATGTCCAGTTCCTTGGTCCATTTATTGATTGGGTTCTTTGTATTTTTGGTGTGAAGTTTTGTAAGTTATTTATAAATTTTGGAGATTGGTGAGAAAGAAATCAGGAAAAACATCCCTTTTAGAACATCTTCGAAAAAAAAAATACCTAGGAATTAATCTAACCAAGGAGATGAAAGATCTGCACAACGAAAACTATAAATCTATGAAGAAATTGAAGAAGACAGTCAGAATGGAAAGACCTTCCATGTTACTGAATAGGCAGAATATTCTCAAAATGGCCATACTACAAAAGCTATATACAGATTCAATGCAATCCCCAGCAAAATAACAATGACATTCTTCACAGAACTATTAACAAAAAGTCTTTAAATTCATTTGGAAGAATAAGAGACCCAGAATAGCCAAAGCAATTCTGAATAAGAAAAGTGAGTGGGTGTGGTGGCACATGCCTATAATCCCAGGGGCTTGGGAGGTTGAGGCATGAGGATCACAATTTCACCAGCCTCAGCAATTTAGTGAGATCCTGTCTCAAAATAAAAAATAAAAAGAGCTGGGGATGTGGCCCAGTGGTTAAGCACTCCTGGGTTCAATTCTTGGTACCAAAAAAAGTAATGCAGGAGGCATCACAATATCTGATCTCAAATTGTACTAGATCTCAAAATTATAGTAGCAAAAGTAGCATGGTATTGGCATCAAATTGGACATGAAGATCAATGGAACAGATAGAAGATACAGAGACAAATTCATATACCTATAGCTGTTTGATACTTGACAAAGGTGCCAAAAATATATGTTGGAGAAAAGACAGCCTTTTTAATAAATGGTGCTGGGAAAACTGGATAATATTTCACTCTGCACAAAAGTCATATCAAAATGGATCAAAGACTTAGGAATTAGACCAGAAAACTTGAAACTGCTAGAAGAAAACACAGGGTCAACACTCCATCATACAGGTGCAGGCACCACCATCCTCAACAAGACCCCCAAAGCTCAAGAAATAAAACCAAGAAACAGTAAGTGGGATGACATCAAATTGAAAAGTTTATACACTGCAAACAAAACAAGAGAGTAAAGAGAGAGCCTATGGAATGAGAAAAAAAATCTTTGCTAGCTACTCCTCTGATAGGGGATTAATATCCAACATATATAAAGAACTCAAAACACTCAAGGCCTAAAACAAATCACCCAATCAATAAACCAGAAACTAAAAAGAACTAAAAGAACACCCAAAAACTAAACAGAAATTTCTCAAAAGAAAAAACACAAATGGCCTACAAATATATGAAAAGATGTTCAATATCGCTAGTAATGAGGGAAATGCAAATCAAAACTACACTAAGATATCATCTTATTCTATCAAGAATGGCAATTTTCAAGAATACAAATAATAAATGCTGGCAAACATGTGGGGGGAAATGTATACTCATACATTGGTGGTAGGACTGCAAATTAGTACAACTACTCTGGAAAGCAGTGTGGGTGTTACTCAAAAAACTAGGAATGGAACCATCATGTGACCCAGTGCTCCCATTATCCAAAAGAACTAAAATAGCATACAGCAATACAGCCATATCAATGTTTATAGAAACACAATTCACAATAGACAAATTACAGAATCAACCCAGATGCCCATCAAGAGATGAATGAGTCAAGAAAACGTGCCACATATACATGATGGAGTTTTACTCAGTCGTAAAGAAGAATGAAATAATGGCATTTGCTGGTAAATGGATGAAAACGGAGAAAAATCATGTTAAGTGAAATAAGCCAGATTCAGAAAAACAAGAGTTGATTGTTTTCTCTCCCATGTGGAAACTAAAGTAAAATAAGGAAAAGGTAGCAGGGAGGATCAGATATCATAAAGATATAGGAAGATCAGTGGAGTATAGGAGAACAAGAGGAAGGGAGGCAGGAAGGGAATGGGAAAAAATATGGAAATGAATTTAACAAAATCATATTACATACATATGTATATGTACAAAAGAGAATTTCACCTTTATATATATGTAGAAAGTATCAATCAAAAATAAAGAAAGAAGTAAAAGAAAGATCAGTATAGTACAGGAAAGAGAAAAGTGGGAGAAATGGGAACTGAACCCAAAACCCTTGTATGTATAATTTTGTCAAAATGAACCCAAATACTATGTATAATTATAATACACTAATAAAAATAATTGAGACTTTGATCCTGAGGAAAAAAAGAACTATATATAAATAGATGGTAAAATTGTTTCTTATATAGGTACTAGTTACAAACTCTGAAAATACTTCATCTGTATAATAAAATTGAACAAATAAATTACTCATAATATTGCTAGAATTTGGCCGGGCATGGTGGTGCACGCCTGTAATCTCAGCGGCTCAGGAGGCTGAGGCAGGATGATCATGGGTTCAAAGCCAGCCTCAGCACGGGCAAGGCACTAAGCAACTCAGTGAAGCCCTGTCTATAAATCAAATACAAAATAGGGCTGGGGATGTGGCTCAGAGGCCAAGTGTGCCTGAGTTCAATCCCCAGTTCAAAATATATATATATATATATATGCATATATATATGCATATATATATATTACTGGAGATGTTAACTCCAACTATATATGTACATATATATATAATTTTTTTATATTGGAGAGAGGAATTATAAATAAGGAAATGGGAGGACAGAATGAACTCTGTGGTGATTTTATTCACAATTTTAAAAAATATACACAAATACATACAGAAATGTAGATATATGTATGCATGAATTACTATACATACAGATATATCCTAGAAATATCTACTGGGAGGGGCTAGAAGGAGTAGCAATGAACATGTTTCCCTTCCAGATCTTGGTTTCTTAATATCATTCTCCAACAAAATAAACTAGGACTTATTACAGAACTGGTTAATCCTGAGGTTCAGGCAGGGTTATACATTTTGTGGTGCCAAAAGTAAGAAAGTTCTTTAAAAGAGGAGGTAGAGGGGGCCCATCAAAACATCCTAGGAGTCAACCTAAAAACTCCTAATGGTCAAGTTCGAACCTGGAACAACAAAATGACAGTACTATATTATAACCCAAAAGACAAAATATGCATAAGTCCATGTGGATTTAAATAAGGAAGAAGCAACTAGTCTTCTTTCTAGAAAATCTTCAATTAATAAATTTATTAGCAATGAGAAAAATAGAAAATCACCACTTAGAACACTGTACTAAAAGTTAGTGGACAAAAGCTTAAGCACAGATATTTGCATAGTAATAAAGTATTTCCCCCTAATTATTTAGTAATCATAAAAGGAAACATAATTTTACAGTGAAAAAAGTCTTGTAGTTAGAACTTTAGCAAATGATGAAAGTTAACATCTCCAGTAATTTACAGGGATATCATGTTAATTACTCCCTGATATCATGAATTGAGAAGCACAGCACATCTGAAACATCCTTCCAAATAATGCATAACTTCAATCTAACCATAAGAAAACATCAGAAAAGCCCAATTTGAGAAACTTCCTAAGAAACAATTGAAAATTGAACTAAAGAAAAGTTCAAAAGTGTCAGGGGGGAAGAATGAGATTGGGGAACCATTAAAGGAGTAGAAGAGACTAAGGGAGACATAACAACTGAATATAATGTAAAGTCTCAGTTGGATTCTGGAAGAAAAAAGGCACCTTAATGGAAAGACTGGTAAAATAGAAGTAAGTTCTATATGTTAATTAATGTAAGATAATTATGTATCAACGAATGACATCCTATGGTTGTAGATGTTAACATAAGGGGAAGTTGGATGGATGATACTTATGAGTTCACCAGGAAAGCACTGAGAGTCACATTCTGGAGGAAAATCTATTCCAAAAGGAAATCAACTCTTAGAAGAAAGGGTGATACTAGTTTTCTATTTTATGGGCTTTAGGCTAGGGTCAACATTTATGTGAAGCAGAATACCAAGAACCCATCTTTTTGGCCTGAAGAACCAAAGAACAGAGTTCAGGACAACCAGAGCTACTGAAAAGTCAGGGAGGTGGGTACCCGCCCCCCCGAAAGGAGTCCAG
This sequence comes from Glaucomys volans, assembly GCA_020662805.1. Lineage (NCBI taxonomy): Eukaryota > Metazoa > Chordata > Mammalia > Rodentia > Sciuridae > Glaucomys > Glaucomys volans. Next base: position 376,168 of record JAJEJO010003569.1, on the reverse strand, counting down.
AGGAAGATCCCAAGTTTTGTGTATAATTCAGCCCAAATCTAAGGCTAACTCCTGATCTCTGCTTGCATGGAATAAACTCTGAAGAAGGATAAAGAAGTGAACTGAGATTGGAGTTGCTGCCCCAGAGGAGTTTGCACTTTGAATCCTTCCAAGTTAACTAGCAAAATAATCAATATTCTTCCAAGGAATATATAAAATCCAGACCTTCCATGATGTAATATTCAAGATAACCAGGACAAAATCCAAAATTGCTCAACACATGAAGAACCAGGAAAATGTGATAAATTCCCAAGAAAAAGAATATTAAAACAGACATACTGAGATGTACGACCAAGATGTCAGAATTTGAAAATAAGAATTTTATGTTATTATAATTAAGATTAGTGATGTTTAGAAAAACATATAGCAAATGAAGAGATACATAATCTCAATAAAGAAAGAGAAACTAAAGATAACCCATGTAGAAATTCTAAAAGAAAAAATTATAAATTAAAAATAATTACCATATGGGTAATTAACAACAAAAATGCCAGTAGAAAGAACTTTAAGATAGGTCAATGAAAATTATCCAACTGGAAGAACATTGGAAAAGGGTATTTTTTTAAAAAAAAATGAACAGCATGCCCACTAAGACGATAATTAATACACATAAAAAATAACAGTGCACAGATGTGGAGAAATTAGAACCCATCTATAGGCCAGAATGCAGAACAGGGCAGCTGCTGCAGAAAACGCACGGCGATTCCTCAAAAGTCGAACAGCAATTTCACTCCTACAAAAACACCCAGAATTAAAAAGAAGTGTTCAAAAACAAGGAATGTTCATAGCAGCACTATTCACAGTAGCTGGAAGGTAGAAATGATCTAAATGTCCATCAGCTGGTGGGATGAATAGGCAAATATGGGATTATCCACACAATGGAACGTGATTTAGCCATATGAAATAATGAAGTCTCAACTCAAGCTACAACATGAACGGACTTCAAAAACATTACACTAATGAAGCCAGACACAAAAGGTCACATATTGTATGATCCCATTTATATGAATTATCTAGAATAGGTAAATCCATAAAGACAGAGCAGATTAATCATTACCTGGGGTTAAGGGAAGAACAGGGAATGACTGCTTATGGGTACTGGGTTTCCTTTTGCAGCTGCCAAAAGTATTTTGGCACTAGATAAAAATGATGACTGCACTATACGACATTCTTAAGTGTTATTAAAGTTAATTTAAGTATTTTTGAAGTAATGAAGTATTAAGTAATTTAGCAAGGTTTGAGATGTCAGTTAATATACAAAACCATCTGTATTGTTACATAACAGCAGTGAACAATGGAAAAATAAAATTGAAAACCAATTCCACTGATTCCTTCAAAACATACTTAGTAATACATTTAACAAAAGATGTACAAAAACCTCTACACTGAAGGTAGCAATATTGCATAAAATACTGGGAAAAAATAAAGACTAAATAAATGAAGCTGTAACATGCTCATATTTTATGTCTTGTGTTGTCACAGTATAGCCAAGGTAATTTATAAAAAAAAAAAATTTATTTCTCACAGTTCTGGAGGCTTGGAAGTCCAATTTCAAGGTGCTTGCATCTGGTGAGGAACTTTGTGCTGCATCATCCCATGGCAGAAAACAAGAGGGTGAGAGAGGAGACGAGAGAGGAGGAGAAGGGAACTGAACTTGCCCTTTTATGATGAATTCACTCCTGTGGTAACAGCATTAATCCATTTGTGAGTCTCATCACCTTGCCCCACCTTCTGAATTTGTTCAAGATTGTTTCCAACACATGCTTTCTTTTTTTTTGGGGGGGGGGGGCACATTCAAACCACAGATTTTAAGACTCAGTATTCCCAAAATGTCAGTTCTTCCTGAAATTATCGATCTGATGTAATCCCAATTTCAAAGACATTTATTCATTTGTAGAAAGTGGTACCCTGCTTCTACAAAGGACCTAAATCACTGAGAATAATCTTGAAAGACAAAATAGAAGGGACATAGACAACTTGATTTAAGACCATTATAAAGCTATGGTAATCATGACAGTTCATTCTGGAATAAGAATCAACAAATCAACAACTGGAGCAGAGAACCCAGATTCAGATTCACACTTTCATGGGAGCTTTTTGTATCAAAATTAGGGGGAAAAAAAATCCAATTTTAATTTCTTTTAGCTTACCCATACTTTAGTCTGCTAAAAAAACGTCTAAAGGGAACTAATCTAATAGAAACATCTCGGACATATTACTTAACTAAAAATCTGGGAATTAGGAATTGGACCATGGACCATGAATTTATTTTGCCTCCATTTTGGTAAATATTTATTTACAGGTAGGAGGAGACATTATGCAATGGATTACACATTCTGTTAAAGTCTCTCAAAACTCTGAATTCTAAAACATTCTTGGTACAAGTTTCTTCTTTTAATTTGCCAAGAAGTTGAACTTCAGATGCTACAAAGGGTTATGCTTTGAAATACAAAATTGCTTGAAACTTTTAAGAACTTTTCCCTCCTCTTCTCAGATTAACTGAATATGAAACATTAACTGTTTAACTCCACATGGTTCCAAATTTGATGTGATTTGAGAACATATCCCACCTAAATCAAATGCTTTACATGTAAACTATTCTATTATGAAGGCGCCTGCAAATTATTTCACACCCTTCTCATAGATTCACAGTGAGTCTATGTCCCCAGCACTTGAATCTGAGCAGGATGTGACTGCTCAAATATGATGGAGGTGATGCTTTGTGTGGGACAAGGCCTCAAAGCATTGGCATCTTCTACTTTCTGTCTCTTAGCACCCAGGTGCCATACTGAGGAAGCCAAATAAAGAAATACTGTAAGGAGGACCTCAGACGCCTGGCTAAACTCCTGGTCAAGTCAGCACCAACTTACCAGCCATCTGAGTGAGCCATGTTGATATTGAAAGTAAATTCTCCTGCCCCGCTTGAGACACCCAGGTGATACAGAGGATCAGAGACAAGACATTCTTGCCTAGTTGTTCCCAAATTATAGATCAGTGAACAGAATAAATATTGTCATTGTTTGAAGCCACACAACTGAATCAAATCTATCATCTGTATGACTCCAGAAAGCCACGGTCAGAAACAAACAAACAGCCAGGCGCCTGGAAACTCTTCACTGCTGCTTTATTGTGATGCACCCACAGTACAGAACCTCTCACAGCTGTGAAAGGGTAAGGTTACATTGCTTTTTGGGAGCACCTTCGTTTTTTGTTTCTATTACCACTATAAAGAAAGTAAATCATTTCCAAAGCACATTTTAAATTCCAAGAGTTTGAAGACTCAGCTTGCATTTTGTCATGTTTGAAAAGAAGTAGCGTGTTTTAGCCAGAGCTGGAAAATTGTTTTGTAGCCTTTTCACTTTGATGAGGATCAGAAGTCTTCACTGTCTGGTTGAACCGGTCTATAATTTTCATATGTAACTTTTCATATCAAAAATGTTTCATTTTTACCTCTACCTACAAACAGAAGCTGTTTAAAAAAAAAATACACACACACTCACAACTAAGTTTAAAACCAATCAAGAACCACAGCATTACTAACAGAGAAAATGAACTTTTGCTGCCCTCTCCTGCTAAAACAATGAAGTACTAAAATACCAAAAGATTTATGAAGCTGAAGCAAAATCCTCAAACTAAAAGCAATGGACATATCATTCTCATTATACTTCAGTCAAAAATCAGACCACAACCAGAAAATGTATTGGTAATATTTATATTTGAAAGTTCCCCATTGATACATGAGGTTTGGATTACAACTTATTTACAATAAGTGATTTCAAATTAAAAAAAAAAAGGAAAGAGAGAGGGAGGGGAGAGAGGCCGAGAGGGGAAAGAAATAGAAGGAGAGACAGTGGGGGGAGGGGGAGAGAGAGAGAGAAAGGAGGGAGGAAGGGAAAAAGGGAGGGAAAGAGGGAGAGAAGAAAAGGAAACCTATATTCATAGACATCATAATATGGGATGTTCATTTCCAAGAGAGATACTACTGCTGCTATCGTGCACAAGAAGCAGCACAAATTAACATTCCGCTAGATCAAAGTTTACTCAACTTTCTCTCAAGATGCACAATCCTTCTTTTAGATTTTCAAAATTAAATATAGAGGAATATAAAATGCATTGCCAATATACCTTTTACAAAAATCCTTTGTGGCTCATTCCTTAACTCCACTCAGAGAAGCAGCTGAGCCAGAATACAAAAATAAAAATATTCATGTGCAAATAAAACATCACTGATCATGTCTGGTGCCACCTTTTGCTACAGGTGACTGTCACTTTGTGATAACATTGGTAACAGCATCAAAAGAGAGAATCTCTTCATTTCCTGGGCAAGGTCAGTGCATCCAATTAATGGGGGAAAACAGGAACAACAACGAAACAAAACCCTAGACACTTAAAAATGCCAATAACATCCTAACATCCATACATCCCTTTCCCACCCCACCCCATCCCCACAAAAAAATAAAAAAGCTTTTAAAGCTCTAAATATACTTTTTTTTCTTTCCATAGTGTGATTGAGCCTAGGGCTATACATTTAGGTATAGCAGGTGCAATTACAAGCAATTCCTGGCTCTGCACCCTGGAATGCCCCACGTGTAGGAGGAGGTACAAAATCAATGAAACCCTTCCATTTAGGCAAAGAAGCCCAAGATGAAGGAGCATAACCCTGCTTGTGAGTATCCAGCGGCATCGAGGGTATTTATTTTTTTTAATTTTTTTCTTTTATAAAAAAAAAAACAGTCAGATGTTAGGGAAAGCAAAATATAACAAACTTGAAAAGGACAAAAACTAAAACACTGAAGGCGAACAGCTGGGGACACTTGTACAATAAGAAAAAGGAATGCATGCTTGATTCAAAGGAGATGGGTCACTTCACTCACATAGTTGTTCTGGGCCCACAGCCTAAGGCCTCAGCATCATTCTAAACCACAGGGTTGTGTGTATATTTTTTCTTCCAGAACACTCTTAATCCTACCCCTGAAACCAATATGGTAGGGATAAGGTTGGAGTGATCATCACTCACTAACTACAATATTTGCTATTTAAAAAATATATTTATATATAGTTCTGAAAACTATGAAGCAAACAAAATATAACACAAAGATGCATTTGTCACAATTAACTCAAGTTGCAGCAACAGCAGAATTGCGGGAAGGGACAGAGAGAGGGCTGCTGCAAATGCAGCAAGTACGTCCTTAAATATGTCACATAGTGCAACAGTCAGATTACCTAAGTTACTCCGTGTCACCGCACACAACATGACAAATGTCACATTGTCACTTTCAGTTAAACAAAAAAAAAGAAAAAGACAGTGTTTCTTCTCAGAAGTTGCCCTAGAATTTTCAACAGATAGCTCAAATTGCTTCTTTAAATATGTCTGAAACTTGGCTTTATTATTCTCATTTTGGAATGATCAACATACAAAATTGACATCAAGGATATCTGTGTCATTTTCACCCTAACAGGGTAAGGTGCAAAAAGGGAACCTGGGCTTTCTCATTTCATTCCAATGGGCAGAGATTCTTCATAAACCTGTGATTTTAATGCCTTCCATCTAAAAGATGAATTAATGGCAAGTAAAAGTTTACATGTAAAATAATTGTAATGCTGAGTCAAAACTGAAGGGCTAAAATCAAAAGGGCTAAGGGGGAATTTATTTTTTATCATTAGTATTTGAACTTGCACCTTTATTCCAGCACTGTTGAAGTAAGTTGTTTAATTTTTGGCAGCCTCTGCCAACATTACACTGAATCCCCATCAATGTTCTTGCTCATTTATTAAAAATAAAAATCTGAAAACTATCCATTCCATTAAACCATGTTGTGTTGGAGATGCATATGATTTTTTTTACTTCTATTTCTTTTTAGGAATAACACTGCCAAATTTTGTTTTTGATTCACTTTTTTTTAAACAGTTACCTAGATGACAATATCCATAATTAGCTGATTTTTATGTATACAAAATGACCTGATAATTTGGAAACACTTCATAGGGGAGAAAGGTCAGTGGCCTTTTTTTTTCCCCCTTTTTCTTGGAACTAATAAAACTGTATATTCTACTTTATATTTCAATGGAAGGAAGAAAATATACAAGCCCATATTTATATTATATTTCTACTGAGAGCAACAATAGTTCATATGTTCATGTTTGCTACTATCACAACTCAACATATGAACAGAGAATCAGCTCTATACCATAAACACTGCTGGAGAAGTGATGGTTTAAGATTATCAACTCACTGCTGCCATGTCCACAGAAAGCAAAAGCATCCTAGAAACAAATCCCAAAACATATCTTCTCATACATAATAATGCAACCACATTAGGTAAAGTACATGGTGTACACAAGTTTTATCAGCAATTTACCTACCCAAGATGTAACATTCCTCTTTTAACACAAAGCAAAGAGCCAATAAAATCTATCTATAATACAGCCCTAGACTTTGTTTTTCTGTTTTTTTCTTAAACAATTTGGTCACGATGCACCTTTGATATAAAAGCATTTTTAAACTTTATTATTAATACTCAGGACATTAGGAATTTCCAGCTTTTTTTCAGTAGCATTTGTAGAACCACTTTGGGTAACAAATACAGTAGTTAGGAATATGCATCCAATTCAGAATGCATAATGTTTATCCTGAATCCTTTCTGGCTAAAAACAGGGCTGGCGCTGTGATGAGATATAGAACGAGAATCTACAAAAAACACTGTAACATGTTTGTTTTTTCCCAGAGGCTACATCCTCTTTTGCTGGAATACTTTATAAATACATATTAAAAAGTAAGGCAACAACTCCAAACAGTCCAAGCTGTTTGCTCAACTCTTTTCCCAATTAGATTCGCAAATCCTGGCGATCAGTTTCATGGTTTTATTGTTTAGTGTTTGTCTTTATTTCATATGGTCCAAAATGATGTCTTTCTGACATTTCGAAAATGTCTCTGGTATGTATGTTCAATGATGTCTACAACTAATACTGGTCAGGTACTGAAGCCTGTGATGTCCCAGTGCCTGTTTTCAAAGGATTCAAGACATTGATTTGGATTCACCATAAACTGATGCATGAATCCAAAATTCCCTTCCCTACTATGTTTATCACCTCTTCTCTTTTTACTCCTAATTTTAAAACTAAAGGAGTACCAGGACTACCTGGTTACTGGAAAGATGTTCACCCCAGTAGACAAAACTTTCATCAGGGACCTTTAAAATTCAGGGTCCCATTCCACATGGACATTCAACTATGAAGATGTGCAAAAGGAAAAGATGTCAAATTACAGTCAAGTTATCCAGAGGAAGATGTTATACAAACTTAGAAGGAAATGACAGTCTTTTTTTCTTCCTTTACTATAAATACATTTAACAGCTTAGCAGAAAGACAAGCTAAATTTAAGATTGTTCACATTTGAAAATTGTATCATACTCTCTGCTAGTGATAAATAAGAACTCCTGATAATGGAATTTTAACATAACAATTTCATCAACAGATCTTTGAAGACTGCTTTTTTTTTTTTTTAAGAGGGTTAGAACAATGATTATGTTTGCAAAGTTCTGAGAAGTCCATCTACTGTCCAAACTTTGGATTGAAGTCCTTATTTTTTTCCTTTACTTAGAGACAGGTATATACAGTGTTGTTGTAATAATGAAACAAATGTGAAATCTACTGTAAAGTTGCACAATACAGAAAACTGTTGCTCCATCTTCTACTACATAAATGTGACTCCACAGGTTAGTAATGTTGCTGTCATATTTGTGTTAAGTTGGAATTATCCCATCACGTCTAAGACCTCTCTTTAACTCCAGATCCTCCAATTTCTTCCACAATTCTTCACGCTCTTTTTCTTTCTTTTTCTCACTGGGAAAGAAACAGAACACAATGTAAGCCGCTGAGAAGGTTTAAAGAGATTGTTGAACAATAACCACCCCTTCACATATTTCCCCTGTTGTAAATGTCTTTGAAAAGTTTGGCATTAAGCTTGTAAGCTTTTCTTTTTGATTTTTCTTTCTCATGGGATTTCTTTTCTGACATTTAAAAAATAAAGACACAAGAGTACTACTAATGAAGAGAATTGGAAAAGACTATTTCAGGGCTGGGGTTGTGGCTCAGTGGTAGAGCACTTGTGTAGAATGTGTGAGGCACTGGGTTCAATTCTCAGCACTGCTTATAAATAAATAAATAAATAAATAAATAAATAAATAAATAAATACAATAAAGGTTCATGCACAACTAAAAATATTTTTTAAAAAAGACCACTTAAAGATTTCAAAACAAATTCCCTTTATATTTAGCTTAACACAGAAAATTAACTTCAAATCACTGAGAAAAATTAAGATGATTTATGTGTATCGATTATTCTAAAATCAAGGGCACTTAGTGATTTTTACAAGGGGTCTAGTTAAAATCTAACTTCCTCTTTGCCCCCAAATAGAGGGCTCATCTCAAAAAGGATGCTGGAAATGACACTAATACAAACTGTAGAAGGTCAAGAAAATGCATTCTCTGTTACTCATATCAATTATTCCTATGCCATATATACTGAAACTCTTTGGCAGTTTTTGAAAACTTGTGATTTTAGTTTTAATTAATGATCTGGATGGAACTTTGTTGATATTATTTTATATTTATTTTTTAAAATTACTAAGACTTCAAATTTGGTTAGTATTAATTTTACTAGTGACTTCCAGACTTTCAGATTTAACTGTTTGGGAAAATTTACCCCAAAAAACTAGACAATACAAAATAGGGTCAAATAAATTTTACTTTGCCAAAGACATGTGAAATTACCATATATCTTAAAACAAGGAAAAATGTTTTAAGTATCAACCAAGTGGGAAGTACATAATCAAAGAACTTATGACTATGTTGTAAATTATATAAACTGATATTTATTAAAACTAGTTCAGCCAAACACGGTGGTACATGCCTATAATCACAGCAGATTGGAAGGCTGAGGCAGGAGGATTGCAAGTTCAAAGTCAGTCTCAGCAATTGAGAGAGGTCCTAAGTCACTCAGCAAGGTGCTAAGCAACTCAGCAAGACCCTGTCTCTAAATAAATTACAAAAAAGGGCTAGAGCTGTGGCTCTGTGGTTAAGCACCTCTGGGTTCCATCCCTGGTACCAAAAAAAAAAAAAAAAAGTCATTACCGCACCCCTAGTTTTCTCATGTTGCAGTGAGCTAGTAAAAAGCATGTGAATCCATGAATTCAAATAATATCTGAAAATGGTAGCTCTGCCATCTCAGGGAGGAGAGAATTGATTCCTGCACAATCTCACTCTGCAAAGATTTAACTTCAGCACAACACAATTTTTTTACTGAGAGAAGTCCATATGAGTTAAGTGAAATTTCTACATCATTCCAAAGCCTCACACTTTTTATGTTATCACCAAATTTTGGAAAAGTTATTACTAACTTCTATAGCAACAGACATTCATCTTCACCCTCCACTCCCCCACAAAAAAACCTCTAAAGAAACCTAAGTAATTTTATGTTCTCATTCCACTTGAATCTTGCAGAAATATTAAATTATACAATAGGATAGATAAAATCTGTTTCATAATTGCTACTTTGATAATTTAGGCCTTGTTTACTATTGGTTTCAGCTACCTCAAATGCAATTTCCATAATATGAATTTCAATGGACATAATCATATTCAAAGAATTCTGACCCTGAAAAATTGCATTTACAGGGCAATAAGGAGCAAGATTTGATAATCCTTCAGTCATTATCCAGATTCTTCACTGTTAAGCAAGTTCTCTGCCAAATTATCACTTTCTGTTTCTCAATACAGTTTGGGGATAATATTAATCTAAATAAATGTTCTCAGAGAACAAAGATTTGAGCATATATAAATTCATGTATAGATCCTGCTGAGTTTTAATGTATTTTACTCTTTACGAGGAGGGAAAAGGGGATGGTGAGCAAGGGTCTGGGAATGTTACTGAACTGAAAAACAGCTCCACATATGTTAGGATCACATCACCCTAATTTTCAATTTAAACTAAGTGTTAACATCATTATAACACTCATCCTGTTTTTACTAAAGCACTTCATTCATGTTTTTGATCAGCAGTTTCATAGCAGTCAATGCAGATTGTCTTGTGGAGCTTTTCTTCCAGATGAAATGTATGCTGAGTTCTAATAAAGTCTTCATACTGACAACTTTAGCCTCAGAAATTGTAAATACAAACATTTATAGTCACCCTTATTCTTCCCACTGTCTCCCACCATATCATTGAAGGTGAGAATTTTAAAATCTAACCATATTGTCATGCTGGAGATATTGTCAGATTCTCTTCCAATTTCAATTTTACAAAGCACCAATGTTGGCATATGTATCTAACAGTGTTAGATACCATTTTCAGATTACTAATAATTAAAAATATGCTCTGAACTGAAACCATTAACTTCTTGGACATTCAGAAGTGAAATCTTCCATTCAGTTCTTCTCTGAGAGTACCAATAAATCTCCTCATTCTCATTTCCAATTCTCAAATCTATGGAGAGACCAATGTTTCCATTTGTTTGGTATAAGTGTCTGTTGTTCCTTTGACCACGGTATTGCCCGGTCTTTCTCAGCTGGGCAAAGTGGCTCAAGAGGCTGAGGCAGGAGGATCACGAGTTCAAAGCCAGCCTCAGCAAAAGCAAGGTGCTAAGCAATTTAGAACCTGCCTCTAAATAAAATATTTAAAAAGGGTTGGGGATGTGGCTCAGTGATTAAGCACCCTTGGAATAATCTACAGTACCAAAAATAAAATTTAATCTTTCTCTCATTAAGAAAGTCCACTCAATATAAAGTGATTTCACTTTATTATGCCAGAATACCAGAATCAACCTCACAGTTTTGTCTATTCTTACTCCCCTTGGTTAACTCGTATCTTTTTCAAGGGATTTGTCTATTTAGTTTAGATCATAAATTATTATGGAAGTGTCATTATTCATTCAATATAAGACAATTAACTTGAATATTTTAGAAATAAGCTTAACTTTTTTTTTTTTTTTTTGACATGCTGGGAATTGAACACATTGCCTTGCACTTGGCTAGGCAAGTGATCTACTACTGAGCTACCAGCCTCAGCCTTTTCAATATTATTGATGGGATTATACAGATTTAATCATTATTCAAGCAAGATAATAATAAGCTTTCTGTTGCTCTATAAGACAAAAGCTATGCACTACACACTCTTTAATATTGTATCATGGTATTAAAATGGGGCCTTAGTTAACATTTTTAAAAGATTTCAGACAGATGCAGTGGCACACACCTATAATAGCAGAGGCTCAGGAGGCTGAGGCAGGAGGATCATGAGTTCAAAGCTAGCCTTAGCAAAAATGAGGCACTAAGCAACTCAGTGAGACCCTGTCTCTAAATAAAATACAAAAAATAGGGCTGGGGATATGGCTCAGTGGTTAAGTGTCCCTGAGTTCAATTCCCAGTACCCCACTCCTCCCCCCGCAAAAAGCCAAAAAATTTCAATTTAGTTTTGGGGCATGGAGGGTCATTAACAATTTAATGATTTGCAACAACTGCTAACAGAGTGAATTTAAAGTTACTTGCATGTATAAATATGTAATAACAAATCCCACTGTTGTGTATAATTACAATGCACCAATGAAAAAGAGAAAAAGTAATTTAAATTACAAGTGTGGCATGACATATCCCATCCCATATCCCATGACAATATTATGGTTTAAAAAAAAAAAAATCTCGGACTCTGCTTGTTGCTAAATACTTGCCACATTCTAAAATAAAGTTGTTTTTCATAAGTCACATCCCTGGTAACCAAAAAAAAAAAAAAAAACTGCAAAGGTCCTTTGCCCTCTACCACCAAGCCTTTCCCCTCATTACTCTTTTTATCAATAAAACACAAGTAATACATTCAAAATCAGGCAAAGCAAAAAAGCAAGGAAGTGACAGAATTTTGTCCAGCAGGTTCAGTATGGTTCTAGGTAAGAACATTTACATGTACCTCTGAAATCCAACGCTTACATTTGTTTCTTGGTTATCAAAGCTAAATCAGAGGCCAAAACTACCAAGAGTTCTCCAGACTCCTTAATCTCTTCATGTATGTCTTTTGGAAAGCTGGACATATTGGACATGAAATAAGAAAACTGGAGAATCATGTAAATGAAGTCAAGAAAGGCTTTACTAAGTTATAAACATCTACTATAGAGATGTCCACTGGTTTTTCTCCCCATGGTCTCAAACACGTCAAGATTCATCTGATACCAGACCATGAACCTCCACATTCTTTTCACTGTCTTTAAGTTGTAATGAATTTTTTGGATTCTAGAATAGAAGGTAAGTTCTGCACCAAAGAGCCTCCTCATCTTTGGATGGGGCCTCATCCTTCCTGCTGCTCGAGTGTAGTACAACATCAGCTTAGTTCTAGTCCAAGCAAGTTAGGAATGGGCGTGAATCCAGACGGCAAACTACCTGATGGTCTCCTTACGTGGGCCTGAAATACCAGTTATGTGCCAGGCTCTTAACCCTGAGGCAGAACTGAAATAAAGGAAGGGAGGAAAGCAGGCTTTATCAAAATGACACTGTCACAAAGCTTTATTATTCAGTGGCACACTAATAATGACACAGCTTATGAGCATGCAAAAATGAATATGTAAGTAAACAAAATGAATATGTAAGTAAACAAAATTGTGCTGGCTATGATCTGGAGTACAACTAGGCAACTTCAGCAAAGAATAAGGAAAGAACTCAATAGTTCGATGCACTGCGGACAAAAAAGCTTTAAAAAGTTACCGCTGACGATCTGACTTGTATGTGGCTGTCAGCTCGTCAAACATGGTGCTGTTCATTTCCATAAATGCCTTCAACACATTGTACACTAATGCCACAATAGCCCTGTAAAGCAGAGAAAAGGGAACACATTAGTTAGTCTTACATAATGGGATGCTGAATGAAAAAAACAAAAGCACAACTTTTGTCAGAATAAGCTCAAATGCAAACCATTTCCATCCCTTTAGAGTTGGAACAACTAGAAGTGACCTATAGTTCATTTCCACATCAGGGGATTTAAATTCTTTATGGTTTAAGGCAAGATCTTTCTGAGGGGTGACAGAATTAGGAGGAAAAAAATCTAATTTTACCCTTCTAATTATTAGTACCCAGAATACACTTGCCCGAGGCCACCTAATAACTTTATTTCACTAAAAGGCAAGTGTAAAAATAAAGCAACTTAAGTGAAAAAAATAAAGCAACTTTAGCCAGACGTGGTGGCGCACAACTGTAATCCCAGAGGCTCTGGAGGCTGAGGCAGGAGGATCTCGAGTTCAAAGTCAGCCTCAGCAAAAATGAGGCACTAAGCAATTCAGTGAGACCCTATCTCTAAATAAAATACAAAATAGGGCTTGGGATGTGGTACAGTGGTCAAGTGCCCCTTACTTCCTGGTACTGCCACCATCCCCCAAATAAATAAATTAATAAGTAACTTCACCCTAAAAATAAGCACTTATGGTAGGACTTAGAGTTGTGAAGTTGCATAAAATTTTACTTTTGAAGTATTAAAATCATAAATCAGACACTGTTCCCATGGAAACAAATCATATATAGATATATGCATATCTCTATGTATATACATAACACACACACACATCCATGATATTAAACCCCTGTAAGCTGGGCAGTTTAATGTCCATTATTTTTCCAGTTGTAATTTGCATCATTAATCCATCTACTCCTGCTCAGTTCCTTTGCTGACCAACATTGATGCTGACAAGACAGATAACTGGCAAGTTGATGGTGATGGTCATTATTAGTTATATAACATACAACTAAAAGCCAAAATGGTAACCCATTCTTACTAAGTGGGAGAATAAGCTCTTGGACAATGTGAGAACTGTGTCATGATGTGTTTGACAGCCTCATACTAGAATCTAAATAGCTTTACCCTTCACAAAAATATAAAATGTTATTTCTGTCTTGCAATAAATGTGCTTCCAATACTACTAAGAAGGCATTGGTAAAATTAAGCCATATATTAAAAAACCATGAGTCTGACTTTTTAAAAACATTTATAAGAAAGTATACTTGCTGAGTGGTATCTGCCTTGTATACATTAAAAGGAAAACTTTTTATTTATTTATTTATTTATTTATTTATTTATTTATTTATTTTTTTATTCACAAAGTTCATATAATCTTACATATACATAGGGTAATACTATCTGTCTCAGTCTACTATTTTTCCTTCCCCCATCTCCTCCCATCCCATTTTCCTCCACACTATCCATACTTCCTCCATTCTTTCAAAAGGAAAACTTAAGTTCACTTCTGTTAAGGTTCCAGATTGACCTTCCTCACAAGGGCAGTGATGGAGAAGCACCAAATACTGAGCAGATACAGAGGTTCTCAAAAACTACTCTCCAGGTCCTCAAGAGACCATCTATATATAATGAGACTTAATTGTTGACCACTCTTTATTTTTTCAAGTTTTATTTTCAAATTCAGCAAGTTTGAAAATGGAGAAATGTGATATTTTACTATAACATACAAAATTTTTAAAAACATGATAACCAAAAAAATCTATTAATTCTTTAATTCTGCATTAAATTTTTCTTCTATTTCATATAAAGTCATTCAAATAGAGAATGCTTTAATATTTATAGGGCTGAATTCAACTTCTTCAAGATTTTAAAGTTATTCCCCCCCTACAGAACATGTCTAATAAATAACTGGGTTAGTTGTTAAATAAATAGATCTTACTATAAAATGCAAATCCATTCAGACTACTTCCTTCTCTGCAACCCCTAAGTATCTCCCTATCATCTACTTGGTAAAGATTAGTATGGACCTAATTCCTCTTCCTTCCTTCCTTTCTTCTTTTTTTGGGGGGAGGGGTATTAGAGATCAAACCCTGAGGCACTTAACCACTGAGTCACATCCCCAGCTCCTTATATGTTTTTATTTTGACAGAGTCTTGCTAAGTTTCTTAGGGCCTTGCTAAATTGCTGAGGCTGGCCTTGAACTTGTGATCCTCTGCCTCAGCCTCCTGAGTTGCTGGGATTACAAGCATGTGACACCACACCCAGCACCTAAGTCCCTTTTCTAACCTCATCTTCCAGCACCCTGGCCCAAAGACACTGTGCCTAGCCCTCCCAAGCTCACAGGTCTCAGAACTTAACAGGTGCTTTTTACATCTTTGTGTCGTTTTATGTTGATGGATGGGCCCCTGTCTGAAAGGGATTTTCCCATCCCAAATTCTTTTAAGATTTAATTTATGGGCTGCCATCCCATTAATATTCTCTCAGTTTCAGATATCCCCAAAATATATACCTTCATAGACAGGTCAGAAAGTCTCACAAGTAAACAAAAACAGAGCTGTTTTGTTAAAATATCTATTTACCTGAGAGTCTCCCAACCAGTCCACAAATTCCTAAAAGTAGTGATTTCATCTTTTCATATATCCATCTTTAGCAACAAGTACATCATGTAGGACATGTAGCAACAAGGACATCAAGTAGTGAGCATTCAAGACATTTTATTATACAAAAGAGGAAGAGGCCAGGCACAGTGGTGCACACCTGTAATCCCAGCAGCTTTGGAGTCTGAAGCAGGAGGATCACAAGTTCAAAATCAGCCTCAGCAAAAGTGAGGCACTAAGCAATTCAGTGAAACCCTGTCTCTAAATAAAATACAAAACAGGGCTGGGATGTGGTTCCGTGGTGAAGTGCCCGCCCCCCCAGTTCAATCCCCAGTACCAGAAAAAAAAAAAGGGGGTGGGGGGTGGGAGGGGGGAGGAGAAGAAAGAAACTAAAAACCTACGGATTCCAATGCTCTTTTGAAATCCTATAAAGACTGGAAAACATGATGGGAAGGATGACATTAGAGTTTTCTTCTATCAAACTCATGATGTATTCATTATTCCAATAATAGAGTGCCCTTTCTGCCACCTTTGGGAAAAGAAAAAAAAAAAAAAAAACGAAGATTAAGTAAGTTATAATCTTTCCAAATAAAAGTATTTTAAAAGACTATTTTAAAATCATTCAATCAAAAGTAAAAATTAAGTATTAATCACATTTTACATTTTTTGTGCACTTTAAATCTCTTAAAAAGTTACAAAGTAGTTCATCAAATAAGGGAAGGGAAAAAATACTGGTTTTCCTACCTGTTATTTATATTCTCCTTTAATTCTACCCATCTCCTCTGATTCACACTTCCCCCTACATAGCACTCACGCTCCAAACATCTTTACACTACTTTCACATACCACACTATTTCCCCATCACTTCATCCCATCTTACAGATCCCCTTTCCTGGCTCACCTCTCTCATCCCACGTACTTCAGAGCAACCACATGGCCTAGCATATGGCTGGCATTCAGCAACAGATGCACAGGAAAACCCACAGGTGCCCATCCCTGTAGAGCAGCCATGTTTATTAAGCACCTCCTGTGGCCAGACAGTGAGCCTGCACGGCAGGGACAATGTACCATCCTCACCACCATCCAAGAAGAAGGTTTCAAGAGGTCTGGAGAGATTAGGCAACCTATTCAAAATCACATTGCTAGTAAATGCTTAATGCTGGGGATGCTTAATGCTTAAAGATGGCTGCTTAGTTTCTAGACGCAGAGACACTGGCTACAGCAACATCAGCTTGCTCTCTTAGATCCCCATTTTCTGCCCACCCACATTACCAGCTTATTCTTATTCGGTCTGTTGGGACTGAGTTGCTCATCTTGGATTTTAATAATTCAAAGAATTGTCTCAAAAACAAAACCTAAAATCTCTAAAAAGAGTAGTTAAATGGAGAAGGAAAAAACGAGAGTAGTTTCTTTCATTCATACAGAATAAGAAATTATGTCTTATACAGGATAGACTCTGGGAAACTGGAACCTTTCCATTTACATTATTTCACTTGGTTCAAGAAAACTCTTGGGATTCACTAGGTGCTAGACCCTAAGAATACAGAGAAAGCAATCATTATTGAGTTTTACTACATGCCAGGAACTGTGCTGTATTCCATTCCTTTAAACTTCATAATGAACAGAGTTGGAACCATTATTTCTATTTTGTGGATGGGGAAACTAAGGCTTAGAGGAGATAAGCCAGCAAGTAGCAGGCTCCAAAGTCTCTGCTTTTAACTTCCTTACTTTGTTATCCTTAAGGATAGAGGAACAGGGCACCTACGGTCCTATCCAATATAAACTGTGACAGAGGCTGTATCAGATAGTTTTAAAAGTACCAGAAGAAAGAACAGAATGAATAATCTGAACTGAATGAATAATCTGCATAAGATACCAAAGAAAGGCCATGTGAAGACAGAGTGAGGAGGCAGTGTGCATGCCAGAAAGCAGGACTTCACCAGAAACCAACCGTGCTGGCACTCTGATTTCAGTCTTCCAGCCTCCAGAACTATTAGAAAATCAATCTCTGTTGTTTAAGCCACTTAGTCAATGCTATTTTGTTATGGCATCCTGAGTAACCACAGACACTGTCTTTCCTTTCTAAGCTCTGAGAATCATTTAAACCTCCCCAATGATGCCCATTTAAAAGAAAGCCTGACTTCTTGGCCTCTCTTACACCAAACATCCTGATGAAAAGGAAGAAACAAGGTGAATGATCCATACGTTTAAGCATTATTCTGCAGTCGTCTATTTTTATCCAGATATTTGTTATGTCACTTGAACACTTCATGTAATGGTTTCTGCTTGTTTTCTGCTTTCTTTGTAGCACAACCATTAAATTCTCATAAGATAGCTGCTTTGACAAATGAATATGACCCTAGGTCAAAAATTAAAACAAGAGCAAGAGCCAACCTCTCTGCCTCTGTTGGATAATGACAGCATAGAGGAAAGTCCCCCATCAAATGACGCCATTTGAAATGTGCTTTTGTGTTATGAGCCACAATTTGAACAACCTCTTCGAAGTTTCAGATAGTATGTAAAGTCAATCCTCTAGGTTTGTGAGATGGCTCTTTAGTGAGACAGCCAGAGGATAAAACCAAATGTGCCTTTCAACCCTGGTCCCCATTTCTTCTCTCCAATGTAGGTTCCACAGCACTGCAGCAAGGGCTCCAACAAAGAAAGCTGATGCCAAGGTCCACCTTCCCTGTGTTCTCCCTCAGTAGCCACAAGGAGGCAGAGCAGGCCACAGGAAGGTCATGGGCTTCAGCAAGAAGCTACAGTTTAAGATCAAAATTTTAACTCCATGACCTATTAATTTGGGACTTTGTGCAAAGCATTCTCTGAGCCTCATTTGAAAAATGGAAACGAGCCTCATAGTATAACGTGAAGTTTATAAATAATGTACATAAAGCATCCAGCGCAGTATAGCATATTAGGGTTATCTTTTTTTTCCTTATAAGTTTATTTAGTCTTCTTTCTAATACAAAAGGAACCCAACCAGCCCACGTCTTATCCAGCAATTTCCAAATAAGTTATTTTACCACTTCAAGTTTTGGTATTCCTACCTATAAAACTATAAAAAACAGAATGCCTTCCTTGCAGGTATTATAGGAATTCAAGATTCTGGATAGAGGGCACCATCACAGTGGACATTAAGCAGAAGGTGCTCAAGAGAGGGTGGCTGTTAAGATAATTGATATGTGAGAAAATTCAAATAAAAAACTAACAGCAAATAAAACAACAAACAAAAACAGCAAATTAAAAAAAAAAAAGCAGCTGGCATCCATTTTTTCTCCTTCAAGACAAATAAAAATCTAACAAAACAATTCATGTTCTATAAGCCACTCTGGTTCATGTTCTCTTTACTACCAACCTGAAAATGGGGGCTAGATACACACTTGGCAATTTGTTTAAACAAAGGTTCTTGAATTTTAACAAATTGTGAAGGTTCAATCACATCCAAAATTTCTTCCAGCTCCCCAAGGAACATGACCTATAAGTAGAAGCAAAACATAAATGTGAGGCACTTAATTTAAAAATCAACATGATTGGGGCTGGGGTTGTGGTCACTTGCCTAGCATGTGTGAGGCACTGGGTTCTATTCTCAGCACCACATATAAATAAATGAATAAAATACAGGTCTATAAACATCTAAAAGAAAATATTTTTAAAAAATTAACATGATCATTGAGGATTAATGATAATTTATCCCACTTTATGACAAATGTACACATAAAACCAAACAAGTATGAATTATCCCATGTTAGAGATATTCATTTTACTAAGAGTTCACATCATAGGATGTATGTCAGAAGTTCCCTACAACACTGAAAACAGAATCCAACCTAGTTTGAAAAAAGTAGTCTACTTGCTACACATGACAGAGAACTAGGAGCGCTCGCTCACATATTGCACCAGGTCCCTGGGAAACAGGGCTCTCCTATCTACTGCTAGCAACCCAGCTATCTCTACCTCTCCTATCCCATCTTTTCTTTTTGTAAACAATGAGAGGAGGGCCTCCTGTATGAACATGCAGAAATTCAGAGTGGTGCAGACAGCCATCTGCCAAGCTGGTGTGATCTCTGCTATGCAGTAAGTACTCCTTTAGGATATACCAACTAACAGAATAGAAAAAAGTCAAACGAACAACACAAATGAGCACACTCACCCACATGAAGGTACCACATTAAACTTGTCAACATACACACACACACACACACACATAAGCCCTCTAGAGAACACAGTGAATCTCATGGCCTCAGTACAATGTGCCTAGAGACCAGAGCAATTCGATTATAAGATGAAGCTGGAATAACAGTTGATTTGGTCAACTATATTAAATATAATGGAAAAATAATGGGGGGAAAAAAAGTTACCTATTTAACTATGGAAAATAACTAGGAAAAAATTAAGTATGCAATTAAAACACGAAAAATGATCCTGCTGGCATATCTTGGGATGCTTTGGGTAGCAATGCACAGTTGAAATTTTACCTAACAGATATCAAGAAATTACATGATTTTTTGAAATTGTGTAAAACAGGGCTTGGACCCTTGTCATTTGTCAAGACACATATAAAAGTTCAATTAAAATTCTCACAAAATATAAACCTAACAGTTGTCGTTAGTTCCACATAGGTCTAACCTTTCATCAGAGTGGCTATAGATCTGGGGCAGATTCAGTTAGGCTCACCTCCAAGCTGCATGCTTGAGTACTCACTACCCAAAACCTCACACAGTAGTATGCGCCTGCTTAGGTCTCAGCAAAGATACAAAATGACTGTAGGTCAGAACCTTTTAGAGCTACTTGTGAATGAAACTAAAGGCTATTATATGATTTAAGATTATACACATTAACATCCCATCCATAATGTGTTTTAAGTAGGCATGTGAATACTTTACTATAGCATCTGTATCTAGTGACAGCAAGATCTACATACTATGAAGGGGACAACAACAGAACTAGACAACTGGACATATTAAGTGGGGTCTCATCTGGGGTTACCTGAGACCGAGCAGCACAGTGGATAAAAGTCCCAGTTTCAGGAGTTAGGAAGGTGGGTTCTGATCAACTCACCTGTTCTTAGTATGCTTGAGTGGGCTACTTCCTCTCTAATCTCAGTTCATTACTAAATAAATGAGATGGACAGTCCTGCCTCACAGAGCTACAAATGAGCTTTGGATGATTTCTATTTACATGCTTAGCCCAATGCCCGGCACTCAGCAAAGCACTTAGTAAGTACTGTTACTCCTTGATAGTAAGCACTTACCTCTTTTTGACTGCATGTTTTAGGCCAAAATTTCATTAATCCCCTTATAACCTAATAAAAAAGGAGAAAAAACATATGGTATTGAATTTTTCATACACACTTTCAGGAAAAGTTATTTTTCAGAAGTTAAGTTCTGAACTTGAGAGGGGAAAAAAAAACTTACTGGTTCTGTGAGTGAAGGATCTTTCTCCAGAAACTGGACTATACAATATGCCAACTGAAAAAAACAAAATAGTGAAAGACAGACAAAATTGTGAACTCTTATTTATACCAAGGTCTCAAAAGATAGAACATTAAAACTCCTAAAATGTCTCCAGGATCTGGTCTTAATTTCACAATGAATTCATTTTAACTATCATAAAAAATAAAATGTATCAAACAAAATATAAAGCTCTTTAAAAAAAAAAAAAAAAAAAAGACAAGGTCCTGCTATGCTGTGTTGCCCTGGCTGGCCTTGAACTCCTGAGTTCAAGTGATCCTCCTCCCTCAGCCTCCTGAGTGGCTGGGACTATAGGTGCGCACCACAATGCCCAGCTAAAAGTTACTTTTTCTAGCCAAAGACCAACTAATACGGTTCCAAGAGATTTTTTTTTTTTTTAAGAGTACTGAGACATGAAGCATCCAACTAATGAAAAGCAGAGGTGAAACACCACATTCAGTATATTCTAAAAGTATCACATTTACATACAGTTTGGGCTACAACTCATGGACTTTCTTTCTCTCTCTGCTAACATCAATAGTACTAGGTTTTACTGTGCTTTCCAGAAGAGTTCTACAGGGTAGGCAGGCACTTTCTCAAGACCCAGCTGGTTGCCTGCAATGGCAAACATAAACTAACAGTTTCACAAAGAGATAAAAAGGCTGTACCTGCCACAGTCAGAACCTAGAGAAATGCAGAGTCCCAGTCTCATACTAACACATCTAAGAAAGAATTCTATTAAATGATCAAAATGTAACAGCCCATTGCAAAAATTAAAGGCAAGATGTGTGAAGGGCCTGTCAGATTCTTGGACAAGAAGTCCACCCTAAGAAATACCATTCTGATAGTGTTCTAAATTAGAAACATAATGGACTAATTTTTCCTCAAAACACAAAATTTCACATTTAAAGAAAAACATTATGTAGAAAACTGCATTACATTTTTATGCAAACTCAAAGCATTTCCACTGGAGGGAGGAGGGAGTCAGAAGTTTGAAATACTAAAATTAAAAATACCACTAGATCATTATCTGCCCTCTAGTGACATGCTTTCCATGCAAGGTACTGTTAGCACAGAAATTAGAATGGGGACAAGGCAGGATATGCTTTCTAAAGTAATCAAGGTTTATAAAAAAAAAATGTAAAAATACTGAAGACTTGTTTACTTGTGAGAATGTTCATTTCTGTGTGCAAAGTGAGAAAGAAATAGTGAATGAAGTAGAAGAGGGGGCAAAAGGGCAACTGATGGACCAATGCAAAGTGAGGTAGGACAAAATATTCAAGAACATTAAAAAAATGATTACACAATGTCCAAAGATCTAAATCTGAAGAGCCCACATACATTCTATTGCAGGCAATATGTTCAATATCTGGATGAACTTGGGCAAATCATCAAAGAAACAAGACTGAACACCAGCTGCTCCCACCTTAAAATATTCTCATGGTTCTACTGTAAACAGAAAAAATCTATACATTCTAATTATCCTCAGGGAGTATTTTAAACTTTAACAAGACTTTAAAACAAAAATAAAGGAAATATCAATATCAAAAGAAACACTGAGTTTGCAAACTTTTCATCTTGCTTCAAAAGTAGTTGTGCTTTAAAATTCTACCTGGGCGTGGAAGAGTGATAAGCTCCTGACAGTGTGTAAAGGGATCAACACTTTCACCAGAAACTGTTTGTGTTCAGCCTTAAGAGGTAAAGCAAAGCCATTGATAATACTAGGAAAAAGAAGAGAGATACGAATTAGCAATGTTACCACAACATGTGAGACCGAAACAAACTGTTCTTGCGAGCTTGGTTAAGTTTTAATTGGCTGTTTGTCCAAAAACATAACCAAAACCCACCTGAGTGGCATTCAAGACTTTTTAGTTACTTCAAAGAGTTCGTTTAACTAGGAAGGAAGTTTAAGAAAAGTGAATTTGCTTATGATCACCCTGATCATCCAACAAAGGTTCCTATGCTATTAAAACTAGTCCAATGGTTTCCAAAGGCTTTTTATAAAAAAAAAACCCTTTCTTTTTCCTTCCTTCCTTCTTCATCTTCCCCATATAATGACTGTTTTGCTCACTTCCTCCTTTAATATATCACTTTCTATTTCCAGATATTATTCCTTCTCATTCCTGAAATCTCTGGCCAACCGTGGGAGGCAAATGAGAGAAAACTGGGTGAGTTCACTTTCTCTTTCTCCTCGTATAAGGAGGAAAGACTAAGTAATCAAATTGTCCAGGAACATTAGGCTCCCTTGTGTATAGAAACCTACACAACAGCTGTCTCTTTCCAATTTGTTCCACTATGCCAGGCAGCAGCTGTTCTAGAACTACACCTGGGCACATAGTTTCACTGAAAATGGCAATCTTTCCAATCTATTATAAACGTTTTTTCAACAGATAAGGCAAAGCATATGTAGCTTAGAAACTACACTTATAAGAATAGGATGTTTTGGTGTAACTGGCCTGACCACAATTATATAAATTGTCTCTATAGTAATGAATGGACTGTTGGCTCTTTCAATCATTCTAGAGGAATGAGCAATGCATAATTGTGGAACAAGAGGAAGAGGAAATGGTGTCTTGTACAGTCAGTTAGGAAACATGCTAAGTACAAATGAGAGAGACCCAGTGTATATACAGCAAGAGACCTAGGTCAGCATTTCTCTGCACCACCTGAATCCAATCTTCAGAATATTCACCTGAGAGTAGCAATTACATAGAAAGTGCTTACCTTCCTAGGATTTCCAGCAATTCAGCTACCCCATTGAAGTGTTCTGTTTCATAAACAAACCTTAAAAGACAGGAGAGGGCAGGAAAGAAAGGAGGGAGGGAAGGAAGGAAGTGAATTGGAAGAGTTAGTACACTGTGTTCAAATACTGAAATACTTAGTATTTCTATAAAAACATAACTTTGCTTCTCCTGTTCCCCCATCCTCCACTTACCTTAGAAAAATATTGTTAATCTGTTTTCGGATAAATGCTCTAAGGCCAAGAAACTTGCCATAAATTCTGTGTAGGACTGTTTTTAAGTAGTCCCGTTCCCGAGGGTCTTCACTGTCAAACAGCTCCAAAAGCTGTGGTAAATGAAAGACAGTACAGTTGTCAAAGGTGTTTCAGGAAAGGATTTAGGCATATAATCATTTATTATTTCAAATCCCTCCCTTCATTTCTTTCTTCCTCAACAAATGCATTTAGTATTTATTATGCACCAAGCACGGTTTAGTCTTCAAGAATATAGGGATATATGAATCAGACAAAGGGCTTATATAGTCGTGAAGAGCAACACAATAATAACAATAACGTTAATATCAATAGCCAGCCCACATAGAACTTACTATGATCATCAGGAACTTTTCAAAGCTATCTACATATCTGAATTTTCCCAGTGAAGTAGTTTAGATAAGCCAATTTTACAGACAAGAAAACTGAGAAAAGGTTAAGTAACTTGCCTGTGGTGTCAGACATAATAAGTGGTACAGTTATGATTAGAACCCAAGCAGTTAAGACCTGAAGTCCACGATATCAAACCCTGTGCTATGTTACCTACTAATCTTATATTCCAAATATACAGTCATGGTAAGTTTTCAGCTCTACCAGAATATAAGGTAAAATATCAAAAGTCCTCAGTGATACCTGTAATGTTCTTTTTAAATCTGGGTTCTTATTACATAGGTATGCTCACTTCAGTATATATGTTTTAAGTGAATAACATGTTTTATGTTCTCAGTCATTTATAATCTTTTTTCAACAATATTTTTACTTGTAGATGGACACAATGTCTTTATTTATTTATTTTTTTATGTGGTGCTGAGGAATCGAACCCAGTGCCTCACACATGCCAAGCAAGCACTCTACCATTGAGCTGTAACCCTAGCCCCCTCAATCACTTATAATCTTAAATTAATAACAGAATCCTGATAATATCATATCCATATATTCATAATGAAACCATGCCTTAAAAAACATAGTCCAAAAAAGAAAATGAGCTAAAGCCCAGGTCAAATGACAGTGTGCACTACACATTCAACTCATTCCCTGTCAAAATGTTTTGTTTTACTGAAATTGACTACTTGATCCTGTAATTTATGTGGGAATACCCAGGAGAGTCAAAACAATCTTACAAGGAAGGCAAAATTGGAGGGCTCAAACTTTTCAATTTCAAAACTTAGTATAAAGCTTCCAGTAGTCAAGAGAGCGTGATACTGTCAGGACAGGCAGGTAGATGACAGAATAAAAGTGAGGGTCCAAAAGTGAGGATGCCAAGACATCTCAATGCAGAAAGAACAATCTTTTCAACCAGTAGTGCTGGTAACAACAGGATATCCACATGCAAAAAAATAAACCTAGACCCCTACCCCATACCCCATACCATACAGTCAACTCAAAATGGATAATCAAACCTAAAAATCTGAGTTCAATGCAAAGGATGGTTTTTTAATAGACATCTCCCAAAGAAGGTACACAAATGGCTAAAAGACACATGAAACAGTGATCAATTTCACTATTACAGAAATGCAAAAGAAGAAGATACTACTTATTTGACAGCTATAATTAAAAAGAGGGACGATAAAAAGTCTTGATATGACCAAGACATGAAGAAATTGGAACTCTCATATATTGTTTGCAAGAATGTAAAATGTAAAATGGTATAGGCATAGGAAAACAGTTTGACAGTTTCTCAAAATTTCCAGTTACTATGTGATGAAACATCGTCGTTCCTAGGTGTACAATCGAGAGAACTAAAATCAGATATCCATAAAAAAATTGTTCACCGTAGCAATATTCAAAACAGTCAAAAGGTGAAACAACCCAATGTCCATCAACTGATGAAGGGACATGTGATACAATGGAATACTATTCAGTCATAAAAGGAAAAGAAGTAGTGGGTATCAGTATCTTTTTCCAAATTGGGTGAACTTTTCAAACATCATTTTTAGGGAAAGGAACCAGCCACAAAAAGCCCTATCATGTATGATTCCATTTATATGAAATACCCAAAATAGGCAAATCCATAGACATAGAAGTACAATGGGGAGTGACTACTAACGGGCATGGGTCTGCTTGGGAGATATCTACAATTACGTGATAAATAATTATTTACTAAAATTATTTAC
This sequence comes from Glaucomys volans, assembly GCA_020662805.1. Classification (NCBI taxonomy): domain Eukaryota; kingdom Metazoa; phylum Chordata; class Mammalia; order Rodentia; family Sciuridae; genus Glaucomys; species Glaucomys volans. Next base: position 350,210 of record JAJEJO010003569.1, on the reverse strand, counting down.
TAAATATACATAAAACCAATGAACTGTAAACTTTAAAATAGTGACTTTATGTTGTATAAATTATAACTCAATAAACCTGTTACTTTTTTAAATGATAGTGGGCAAGATCCCCTGGCTGAAGAACAAACTTGGAAATTGGTCTGATTTTTACTGAGTTTTTAAATACATTCATTGGTATTGCTATAAAACAAAAGTAATATCTTTCATAGCAAAACTATTCAAGAACACACAGGAAGCACATAAATAAAAGCACACTAACACAAGCATCAGAAAAGCTATCAAGACATACATAAGCATAACTTCAAGTGGCTAAAATATGAGGCTGAGATTGACAGCAAAAGCATAACTGGACGGGCAGTAATAAAATGAATGTGCTTCAGTTTGATGCTTTTCTTCAAATGAAAGAAATAAGAAATGATCTTTCAAATATGGCAAGAAACACAAACTGAAGGGCAGTCTTCAAAAATGGGCAGTGAATTAGGACATCATTTTTGGTCCTACAGTGCCATCCATTTGTTTAAAAGAAAATCAGTTATTCAGGTAAATATGTATTATGTGCCCTGCAAGAGCCAGCCAATGGTCAAGGAGCCAGGGATACAACAATGGTTCAAACAGACACACTCTGCTTTCAAAGAGCCTAGTCTAATGGGGGATACAGGTGAATAAATAGCATAAACTGTTTGGTATGCTATATAAATGCATAACAGACCTAACTGCTCTATTTGGACGAAGTGCAATGACAGGGAAGGCTTCTAAAGGAAGTGATATCCAGGCTGACCCAAGAAGAAATAGGAGTCAGAAGAGTGGGATGGGGCAAGAGTGTTTGTATTTGTTAGTTCTTCATCACTATAACAAAACACTTGACACAGGATACTTATAAAGAAGAAAAAGTTTATTTAGCTCACAATTTTAGAGAGTAAAAGGCCAAACAGCATAGCAAAGACTCTCCGACAAGGACCACCCCTTGATGGCATCACCTCGTGGTGTGGATATCAATCATGTGGGTGCAAATAAATGATTAAATCGCCAACCAGGAGGAGAGAGAAAGAGACTGGTATCCCATAATCCCTTCCAAAAGCATACCCTAAATGACCTATGGGCTTTCCACTAAGCCTTGAAGGACACTCAAACTATAGTAATATGCATGAAAGATTCAATAGGACATACACACCCTCATCAGCAACCTATCTGAATAGAAGACTCTGTTGCTAACACCTGTCATCTCTCTGCCAACTTAACAGAGTTCCTCCCACGTGCAAGGGACACACACAAAGTGCTGAACAAACTTGGAGCTCACTACGGGAGGTAATAAGCAAGTTAACAATTCATTTCCACAGGCCAACATCCCATGTACAAAGAAAAGGCATGAGGCTCCAACAGTCCCACCCCCACCCCCCCACACACAAAAAAGACCCAGATGGACTCAGTATCTCTTCATCTATGGACTTGCTCAAAATGACAGAAAATATCTAACTACCATGTTTCATTCCTTATTAATAGAAATGATTAACCTTTCAAGTTCTATTTTTTAATTCGGTTTGTATTTTTAAGTGTTGCAAAAGGGCTTAATGAGAAATTGTAATAAAAGAAACAATTTTAAAAAATTGACAAAACAAAAAGTTGGTTCTTTGAAAAAAATAAATAAAATTGACAAACCCTTAGCCACACTAACAAAAAAAGAAACTCAAATTACTAAAATTCATGATGAAAAAGGAATATCACAACAGATACTACTGAAATACAGAAGATAATCAGAAACTATTTTGAAAACTTATACTTCAATAAAATAGAAAAATCTCAAAGACACTGACAAGTTTCTAGAAATATATGATCTACCCAAACTGCAGCAGGAGGACATACACAATTTAAACCCATCGATTTCAAGCACTGAAATAGAAGATGCCATCAAAAGCCTACCAACCAAGAAAAACCCAGGACCAGACAGATTCTCGGATGAGAATCTACAAGACCTTTGAAGGAGAACTAACACCAATACTCCTCAAATTATTCCATGAAATAGAAAAGGAAGGAATCCCTCCAAACTCATTCTATGAAGCTAGTATCACTCTGATACCAAAACCAGACAAAGACACATCAAGGAAAGAGAACTTCAGACCAATAACCCTGATGAACAGAGACACAAAAATTATCAATAAAATTCTGGCAAATTGCATACAAAAATATATTTAAAAGATAGTGCACCACAATCAAATGTGATTCATCCCTGGGGATGCAAGGCTGGTTCAACATATGGAAATCAATAAACATACAACATCACATCAACAGACTTAAAGACAAGAATTGTGTGATTATCTTAATAAATGCAAAAAAAAAAAAAAAAAAACACCTGACAAAACAGAGCACCTCTTCATGTTCAAAACACTAGAAAAACTAGGGATAGTAGGAAAATGCCTCAATATCATAAAAGCCATATATGTTAAATCCAAGGCCAACATCATTCTAAATGGAGAAAAAATGAAAGCATTCCTTCTAAAAACTGGAACAAGACAAGTATGCCATCTTTCACAACTTCTATTCAACATTGTCCTTGAAACTCTAGTCAGAGCAATCAGACAGACTAAAGAAATTAAAGGGACATGAATAGGAAAAGAAGAACTCAAACTATCACTATTTTGCCAACAAAATGATTCCATATTTAGAAGATCCAAAAAATTCCACCAAAAAATTCTAGAACTCATAAATGAATTCAGCAAAGTAGCAGGATATAAAATCAATACCCATAAGTCAAATGCATTTCTATACATAAACAACAAATCCACTGCAAGAGAAATGAGGGAAACCACCCCATTCACAATAGTCTCAACAAAAATAAAATACTTGGGAATCAATCTAACAAAAGAGGTGAAAGACCTCTGCAATAAAAACTACAGAACACTAAAGAAATCGAAGAAGACCTTAGAAGATGGAAAGATCTCCCATGCTCTTGGATAGGCAGAATATTGTCAAAATGGCCGTACTACCAAAAGACTTATACAGATTCAATGCAATTCCTATTAAAATTCCAATGACATTCTTCATGGAAATAGAAAAGCAATCATGAAATTCAGGTGAAAAATAAGAGACCCAGAAAAGCCAAGGCAATCCTTGGCAGGAAGAGTGAAGCAGGAGGCATCACAATACCAGACCTTAAACTATACTGCAGAGAAACAGTAACCAAAACGGCATGGTACTGGCACCAAAACAGACAGGTAGACCAATGGTACAAAACAGAAGACACAGAGACAAACCCACATAAATACAGTTATCTCATACTAGACAAAGGTGCTGAAAACATACACTGGAAAAAAGACGGCCTATTCAACAAATGGTGCTGGGGAAACTGGAAATTCATATGTAACAAAATAAAATTAAACGTCTATCTCTCACCCTGCATAAAAATCAACTCAAAGTGGATCAAAGACTTAGGCAATAGAACAGAGACCCTGCGCCTAACAGAAGAAAAAGTAGGCTCAAATCTTCATCATATTGGCAAAGGACCTGACTTCCATAACAAGACTCCTGAAGTGCAAGCAGTAAAATTAAAAATCAATAAATGGGATGAATTCAAACTAAAAAGCTTCTTCTCAACAAAGGAAGCAATCAATAATGTGAAGAGAAAGCCTATGGGATGGGAAAAAATCCTTACCACACACATCTCATATACAGCTCTAATGTCCAGGATATATAAAGAACTCAAGAAACCTAACACCAAAAAGAAAAAAGGAAAACCAATCAATAAGTTGGTTAACAGACACTTCACAGAAGAAATACAATCTATCAACAAATATATGAAAATAATGTTCATCATCTCTTGTAATTAGAGAAATGCAAATCAAAACTGCTTTAAGACTTCATCTCATTCCAGTCAGAATGGCAATTATCAAGAATACAAGCAATTATGTAAGTGTTAGCGAGAATGTGGGGAAAAGGCACACTCCTACATTGCTGGTGGGACTGCAGATTGGTGCAACCACTATGGAAAGCAGTGTGGAGATATCTCAGAAAACGTGGAATAGAACCACAATTTGACCCAGCTATCCCACTCCTTAGTTTATACCCAAAGGACTTAAAATCAGCACACTACAGTAATGTAGCCACATCAATATCTATAGCATCTCAATTCACAATAGCTGAACTACGGAACCAACCTAGAATGCCCTTCAACAGATGAATGGATAAAAAAAAAAAAATGTGGTATATATGTATGATGTAATATTACTCAGTCATAAAGAATGAAATTATGGCATTTGCAGGTAAATGGATCAAGCTAAGTGAAATAAGCCAATCCTATAAAACCAAAGGCCAAATGTTTTCTTTGATAAGCAGATATGATCCATAGGAAGGAGTGGGTAGGGAAGAATGAAGGAACTCTGGATTATGCAGAGGGGAGTGAGTAGAGGGCTACAGTGGTGGGGATGGGAAAAAATTAAATAAATAAATAGATAAATAAATAAATGAAAAAAGGGGGCTTAACTAATTTGCAGTCAACATAAAAGAAGGTTTGAGGGGGTGTAATATTAGTAAAACTTGAATCAACTATGCTTATGAAGTCAATCTTAAGAGTTTAATGAACATATAATCAAATAAAAATTATTTAATTAAAGTTTTCATTAGGTTCTCATTATGGCTAGGGCTTTAAACTCATTACTGGATTAGTCCACTATGGATTCATAGCTGAATGGACAATTGAGAGGTGATGGAAACTGGAGGAGGTGGAACCTAGGTCAAGGGAGCTGGTTCTGGGGGCATATCCTAACATGTCCCTGGTCCCAGGCTTCTCCTCTCACTCAAGCTCTCTTGAATTCTCATGCTCTTTCCCCTTCCCAGCAGACATGAGGGAAGCAACTTTGCTCACTACCTGCTCCCCACCATAATGTTATGCCACAAAATAGGCCCACAGTGACAAAAAGTTAACACAGTTCTCAAAGAAAAGGTATCACCAGGTCCAAACTAGTAATTTACAAAGCCACAAATATTAAATGCATTCTGTTCTATGAGAAAGAAAGATAAACTACAAAATTAAACTACTTTTCCAGAGCTGTACAGAACATAATTTTGATGATTCTATGATGTATAAGACAAAAGAAAAAGTACAGTAAGCATAGGCCAAAAGAGGGTTTCTATAATGTATCACAAATATAACACAGAAAAATCAATAGGAAATATTAACCTGGCATTTATAAATGCTTAGGTGAACTGTGGCATCCACAACATAACAGGCAATTTGTTGTCAAAGAAAATCAAGAGAGCTTCCACGGTGATTACAGAGCAAAGACAGACTTGTCAACACACTGACTCCAAATTTAAAAAGAAAAAAAAGCAGCTTTCCTGAAGTTAACAAGGATAAATTGCATAGTGATTTAGCAAAAGCCCTTCTTTGAACTTCATAATAAATCTATAGTGAAATGAGGATAGTAAGGATCTTCTAGTTAGACATGGGGAACTGAAACTTCTCTCATAAAACCTCTCTGAAATGACAGCGAAGGAAAAACAATGGAAGAAACTCAAAGAGAAGAGCAGACTGGAGGACAGCAGATCAGATATACTTGTAAATTTTTCACAGATGGGAAGTAGATGACAAGAGGTAACCATCTTAGGTTTCCTGTTGCTCCATTCTGCTAAGTGTTCTTCCATTTTGCTGGAAGGGAAGAACACCTGACAAGAAGCGTGCCAATCCACATCAGAGTCCCTTAAAAGGCTTAAGATTGAAGGCATGCAGATAAATTTGAAGATCAGGGTGTGAGAAGTATGGAAACAGGAGGCCTGGTTGAAAGCCCGTAGGAGACACAAGTCCCCTGGATCCCTTGTCTCATACAGCATTACAAAGACCTCCATTTAAGGCCGGAGAGAATAAATGACCAAGTATCCTGTCTTGGATCTTCATACACTGCTGATGAGGCATTTATTGAAAATAACAAAATTAAATAAAACCCTACATACTTAAGAGTGAGACCTTTGCCATCCTTCCTTAATTAGGCTCCCAATTTTGGATAAGGCAGGAAATCAAAAGATCTCTTTTTGGGGAAACTAATAACCTGAAGAGGAAAGACCTACAGATAAACTAACATCTGAGGGGTCCTCTGCAAAAAGACAAGATCCTTGCCAAATTATCCTATTGAAAGTCACCAGCTGCTAAGTGTCACACAAATAAGAACATATACACCTGTACGCACGCATGCACGCAGACACACAGAGGTTCCAATTAACTTTTTAATAAAATATGTAAGAATGACTACAAAGTCAAGAATCACCAGAAATAATAGCAAAGATCAGAACAAAACAAAACAAATATAGGGAACTCAAGGAAACAGGCACTAGGCAAGGAGTAGGAAAAAAATGCAAAAAGGAACCTGTAACAGTAACAGACAAACAAATACATTGGATCCCCAAACAAAATCAGTGCATTACAGATAAACATTCAGAAAATTGAAAAGAGCTTTTAGATATTTAAAATATAAAGTAAATAAAATTTTCAGGACTAGAACATTAAAATGAGCAAATCTACTCCCTCAAAAAGTAAAACCAAAAAACAGACAACAACAACAAAAAAATAGCATACAAAAGGGAAAAAAGATAAGAAAATGAGGATTGATTCAGAAGTTCCAATACATTAGTAAAAGGTTATACAGAGAGTCACAGAGACAGAAAAACAGAAATGAAAATAATCTAAGGAAGATATCAACTCAATGCAATTTTCCAGGGGTGGGGGGAAGACTTGATTTCCACATAGATATGACCCACTGGATGCTATATGCAATGAATAAAGACCAAATCTAGGGCTGGGGATATAGCCCAGTTGGTAGAGTGCTTGCCTTGCTAGCAAAAGTCCCTGGATTCAATCCCCAGCCCTGAAAAGAAAAAAAGGACCAAAACTAAGGAATGTCACTTGGAAGTTTCTAGACCTGAGAACAAAGAGAAGATCTCAAAGGTTACAGAGAAAATCATTCCTTGTAAAGGATAAGGCATTCTGCTGGCCCATACCTTCTTGATTCAAAATTAGAAGCTAAAAGTCAATGTAGCAATTCTGTAAATACATCAGGGTAAATGAATAAAATTATATAAATTTATACCTAGCCAAAATGTTAATCAAGCATGTGGGTAGAATAAAGATGTTTTCAGACAAGTACTCCATTAAAATTAACATCTCATTCATGCTTTCTTAAGAAGTATCTAGAAAGAGTAGAAGTTAAGCAAGAAAAGGCAAAGCCCAGAAGAGTGGCAAAGGGAAGGCTCAGGAGGACCACAGGGAATACAGCCTAGGGGAAGCCACCAGTGTTATCAAAGCAAAATGACCAGAGCTCCCAGGAGGAGGCCTCCAAGGAAGGAGAGGAGGGGCAAAAATAAAGAACTGAGAGATTAGCTGATGTGTGGGCCACACTGAGAAGAGCTATATGGCCATCTCAGAGAACTAGGGGATAAATCAGTGACTGATATACAGGAAACAAGCAAATATATGGTGATATGGGCAGTGGGAACATGAGGTTACGGGGATGGGTCCATGGACTGGACACACTGTACTGACCCCCACATCCTTTCTTTTGAAAGGCAACTTGCCTGAGGCTGCTCTAGCCCTCTCTGGCTTGAGAAATGCTGGCCCAAGGACTTCCCCTGGTGATAAGCAGAGTATGGTCTTCCCTGAAGGGAGACTTTTATGATCTTTACACAGATCAGATATGGGAATCAGAGAAACAGCATTATGAGAAGCAAAGCCCCCCAACCATAAAATCTCTTAAGAACAGGTTTCAATTAGAATCAGATAGTTAGCATGTCATTATAATAGTAAAATCTTCCCAACATAGGATAAAACTATGCACAGTGGATACCTGAAAGTCTGATGCAATCCTGCTGTCAGTAAGTAGTCAAGAGAAGTTCTGGGTGAGATTCTCTGGAAGACTCTCTGAAACCCCTAATAAAATAGGAGGACAGGAAGGGAGTACTGTCCCTATCCTCTCTGAGGGGACCCATTCTCTCCCTTCTTCCCTTGAGAATATTGTCTTTTTTCCCTTTTCCTATCCTTTCTAATAAATTCATGCCTGCTACCCTGAATGACTTGTCTGAAATCCTTATGGTGTGATCACAAAGAACTGTTGACCAAGGACCTCTGGAGCCCTACAGTCTTTTCAGTTCTGCATGTGGCATTGCTCTGCAATAAGGCAACTATTCATTCTGGGGTTTTGTTTTGGTTTTTAAGCTCCACAAGAAAAGAAAAGTAATTATGTGCTTTGAGTATGAACAACATGTATACAGTCATGCTAAAGTCAACACTGTACTTCGATTTAGTTGAATTTTGTGATGCAACTGTAAAAAGGACTTAAGATTCTTCATTTTTGCCAGCAAATGTCCAATGGGTGGATAAAGGCAGGATTAAAGACTTGACATCATGAGCTGGGGTTGTGACTCAGTGGTAGAGCACCTGCCTTGCATGTATGAAGCACTGGTTTTGATCCTTAGCATCACATAAAATAAAGCTATTGTGTCTTGAAGTATTAAAAAAAAAAAAAAAGACGACATCTCTGCCTTCATTTTGCATCGGTCTCCTTCATTCAGTATTACCTTGGATTCTAGAAATAACGTCTGATTCTATAAACATCTTGTGATAAGTGGAAGCAACCTTCCAGGCAACAGCAACTTTCTTATTGGGGAGAAATCCCACCTGGCCAATCCTGAGATGATGGACAGACCACACCTGATCAAGATCAGTGCTTTGGCAGCTGTGAAAAGCCTCCAGCTGTGCAAACCTCAAAAATCTTGCCCTCATTCCCCTTCCTAAAGCCTCAGGGTCACTGTCAGTCCCTCAAAGACAGGGCTAAGAGCTGGGGTTGCTTGTCATCCCAGTGCTGCTACACTGATTAAAGTTCCTTTTGTGTTTTTCAACACTACTTTTTCTGTTTGTTTTCTGGGACAAGTGGCCAGACCTGATTTATTGGACCCCTAGAGTCAGGTCTGTACCTAGGACTCTGGAAGCACAACTACACTGGATGTGGAGGGAGGAAATACAGGAAGAAGATATATAATAATTTCTAATAGGAAGTTGATAAATAAATAAAATCTAAAATGAAAAATCAAGAAACAACACTATAAGCATAGTATTTAGAAATATGGAGGTAAATACATGGAAAAATCTAGATTTGAATGTCTAGAAGACTTTCCAAGGAAGGATGAGGCAAAAGATTGTTACTTTTCTTTATAAACCACACATTTGAATTTTCAGAGGCTATAGCTCAGTTGATAGAGTGCTTGCCTTGCATGCACAAGGCCCTGGGTTCAATCCCCAGCATCACCCCAAAAAAAAAAAAAAAAAAAAGCCATATTTGAATTTTCAAAGTGGACTTTACTGTTAATGAAAATTACTTTTAAAAGTCATTGAGAGCAAAAGACTTCAAGCAAAAAATCCAGTTGCCTTCTACTACAATAGAGAGGTAATTGCCCTGCTTCATGTAAAGTAAGATTTTACAGTACATCAGACATCTTTAAGTAATTAACAATAATGATATGAATGTATATCAGGCACAACCATAGAAATGAAAATTTGTACCCCATATGTGTACAATGAATCAAAATGAAGTCTGTAAAAATAAAAAAAAATTGACACTAAAATTAGACCTCCACATTTCTGGCTTTGTTAGCAATATTAACTTATTCTAACATCTGAAAACTGAGTAGAACTGCTGAGAACCTAAAGACAAGAGCCAATGGTAGCCCAACTCCGATGAATCAAGAGTCAAGGAAACCACTATATAAAATGAAACAACCTATGGGCAACCACTGAGAAAGCACAGTGGGGACAAGGGTCAAAAGTTTCTAGCAATTCTAATGCAAGACCCCTATGGAAATTAAGTATAAAATTTTCAAAGATGTAAGTCATACAAATATGAACAACTCTACCAACTCACACCCAATTTCAGAAATTCTTTCAAAACACTAGGTAAGTCCATCCTCCCTCTTTTCCTTAAGCATTCTGATTCAAGAATACTTTGTGATTTAAAATTTTAAGACAACCAATTTGGGCAGCATTTGAAAAAGAGCTGTTGTACTAAATGATGCACTACTGAGATGCAGACAGAGACCAGCTACAGAATCTATGGGGCCCAGGGTGAAATGAACGTGCAGTATTAAGAATTTTAAGACAAGCAACAGCAGAGCATTAAAAAAAGCACAAGTCCCTTCCATTCAGAGGACTAAGGCAACTGAAGTATTGTGTGACTATGAAGCAGGAGCCAGAGCAGCAACTCCCTTTTTTAAGGTTTTGAAGTTAAATATTGGACAGGATAGGTTGAGACAATTTATTGTTAACTGTTAATGGCTATCTGATAAAATTCCAGGCAGAAATAAATTCTCTAAAGTTTGATTTGCTATAGGGTCTGAGAGAGTAATGTAATAAACATTTTGACATAATCAAGGAACTTGTTTGGAAAATAACTTTTATTGGAGTTCAAGGCTTGGTGGAATTTATTTCAGTTCAGAACTTTTAATTTTTTAACAGCTTGGTCTGTGTCATGTCCAACTTGTTTTGAGTTTAAAAAAAAAAATAACAAAAGGTCATCTTTAGGGATAGACTGGGTGATTTGCATAATTTGCATGACAATTACAGCACCTTTCAGTTAAATATAACTGTAAATGTTAAGTACAAATTACTAAATAGCAATCTCCAGCAGTACATATGTTTATGGGAATACTTGAATTGTATGTCTCTTGGCAACCACTGTTTCAGATTTGCAGAGTGGTTGAAAGCAATCTTTAGAAATATGCTGCTAAAACTCTGACCATAACAATCCACCCAATGAAATAATTCAAGGTTTGGCAACTTATTTGTTTCTAAAGATGGAGCAGAGAAAATCATGAAGAAACCCAACCCTCCTAACACAGACAAAAATGATCTTTATTGAGAACAGACAAAATTGATCCATAACCCTAGAGTAGTCTACAATTTGTAGTTTTGGAAGGCAGAACACCAAGTTATGTAAGTCTAAATCAACATTACCATAGACACAAGGACACTATTCAATGAACTATGTGGAAAGTGTCTGACAGCCTTCTTATGTAAAGCCTTAGATGAGTGCATGAAAAATGCTAAAGGTTATGTAAATCTAGATTTAATTAAAAAATCACAATGAAATTCCAGTAGACCTGTCATAAAACCAACAAAACCCTTCAAATAAGAACCTTCAAAAGCCTTGTTAAAACAACAACAACAACAACAAAACCAACCAGTTGTTTTGTCTGGCTCATACGCAATCTGGATTTCCAGCTTCTCTTGAAAAACCCAAGATCCAGAAACACTTGGCTGGTTAGCAGGAATGGCCAGCAGCAGAGCCCACGCTCTCCAATTACCAGTTTCAAGGACTCCCTTTGATCCTACCAAGACTACTTCATTATATACACTTGTCTGTCCTCTGTAAAGATCTGAATGTGCTATCCCTGAATTTCACATATAATTTATATGCTCCTGGCATTAATAAACGTCCATTTCCAACATCAATTGGAAGAAACTGACTGGCAACATTGAACTGGTAAGAATCCAGGGATACAAGACACCACATATAACACACAAGAGGTCCTGAAAGCCCAAGAAGAATCACATAAGTAGAGTCCAAATGGTACCAATGATTTTTTGAGTAAGAGTCAGATACCAAATAATTCATAACACACAAGACATGACATACAAGAGTGTTTTGTTTCACAGACTGAAGCGATTCAAGAAAACACAACTAAAGAAAGTTCTCAAAACAAGAACTGATCTTAATAAAAATATTAATGACAGACCAGCACAACATGTACTGACCACTTACCTGTGTCAGTAACTATTTTAAGTGTTTTTATGATATTCACTCTTTATATCTTCACAAACTTATGATCTAATAATCATATTAAGAATATTTTGCATCTACTTTCCAGATGAGGAAACTAAGACACCAAGAAGTTATACAACTTGCTCAAGGTCACACAATGAAAAAATCGATTCTGAGAAAACTCAGATTCTGAGTTTAAGCCAACCTCTATACTTAACCGCCAATCTATACTGTTTCCTGATGGGAAAGAAAAGCTCAAGATATTGAAAAGACTCCTGAGACAATACAGGAAGCTTTCTTGTGAACTTCAAATTTTAAAATGACATATCCAAATGCCAAAAGGAAGGAAATAAAATGAATATTGGACATAAAAGAATGGTGCACACAGTCCTACAAAAAAAAAAAAAAAAAGACTTATGAAAGCTAATGCACAAATTCAGATCAGGTTTATGAAAATTGCAGAGCAATAAAAGAATGTACTTGCAACTGAAATCTGTTTACAATTTGTATTGATTATAATATATATGTTCATTACTTTTTAGTTACAAGTATATATATGTGTATATATATAATATAGAAAATGACAATCACACATAATTACCCTTCCAGACAATTACCAATCTGGCTTATCTCCTTCCAAAATCATTATTGCATACTGCTATGGTCTGCATATATCCCCCAAAATTCACATTTTGGAAACTTAATCCCCAATGCACAATTTTAGGTGATGCCTTTTGGGAAGTGTTTAGGTCATAAGGGTTCCCACCCACAGGAATGAATTAATGCCTCTATAAAAAGTGACTGCACAAATGGTTCACTCTTTCTTGCCTTTCCACCATGTGAGGATGCAGGAAGAAATTCCTCACCAGATGCTAACACCCGGATCCTGGACTTCCTAGTTTCTAAAAGTGAGAAATAAATTTCTGTTCTTCATAAATTATCCAATCTCAGGTAACAGCAGTCCTCCTTTAAGCAACTTTTCATTTCAGTTACCCATAGACAATCATGATCTGAAAATATTAAATGGAATTCCAGAAATAATTTGTTTTAAATTGCATGCAATTCTGAGTAGCATAAGAAAAATCTCAAAAGTCCCACATCATCCTCCCTGGATGTGATCATCTTTTGTCCAGCACATCCACACGGTATAGGATACCCACCCATTCGTCACTTAGTAGCTGTCTGGGCTATCAGATCAACTGTCTTTGCAACACATGGTATTATCTGCGGTTTCAGGCATCCACTGGGGATTCTTGGAACATATCTTTCATGGATAAAGGGGGATCACCATGTTCCTTTATTGCAGTACAAAAAGACTAAGACAAAACTAAAAACATTCCTTTTCTCTAAAATAACAGATGAAGGCTCAAAACCTATCATGTTCTATAACATACATGCTTCACTTTAAAAACAAGTCTATGTAACTCTATTGCATTCTTCTTATTGATGAATATTTTACTACATGAATGTCCACTTTGTTCAATTAACTCCTAATAAGGAATTATGTTACCAATTTTATAATTATTAACAATGATTATTCAATATTTTTATATATTTATTTTTTATACACAACTGATTATTTTTCATGGACTTGCTAGGTCAAAATTTAATTTGACAGAATACTACCAAAACTTATATACCAATTTCTTCTTCAAAACTTATATACCAATTTGCTGCATACATATACCATCTATTATTTATTAGTACATCTTCTTATGGGTTTTAGAGCATACTCAGAAAAGTCTTCTCCACTCAAGCTTCTATTACGCTCCATTTTCCTGTTCAAAAACCAGTTTTAATTGTGACTATAAAGTATGTTTTATTTTATTTATTTTTTGCAGTGCTGACAAATGACTTGCTTTATTACCTAATAGGTAAAGTATCCTACCATCAGTCATCTTTCTCAAAAATTTATTTCAGGAACTCAAAACATTTCAAATAAAAAAGGTATTAGAATTTTAATTAGAACTGCACTAAATATATAAATTAACTTGAAGATTATATGGATTTCTTTTATGATGGCAAGTTGCCCATCTAGAAATATGTTACATTTGTGCATTTATTCAAGCATGCTTTTGCAAAAGTTTAGTATAAGTTTCACATGGATTTTTAAATTTTGTTTCAAGGCTGGGGATATAGCTTAGTGGTAAAGCACATGCTCAGCATGCACAATGACATGGGTTCAATCCTTGGCAACAAAATAACAAAAACAAGGTTTCAAAAGGTAATGATTTTTAAATTAATATTGGCAAGAAAAATAAGACATCCTGCCAATGTGGGTAGATAATATGATAAGGGTATGAAAAGAACTCATATTTAATGAGTAACTACTATGCCCATACACAATACCAAAAAGCATTTTTACAAGCCATCTCATTTTATTTTATTTGTGACTTATAACAAAAGTGACTCTTACCACCATTTTATAAAAGAATACAGTGGGTCTCAGGGTAGTCATCAACAATCTGCCCAAGACTTTCAATCTGTTTAAGACTGAAGGTAGGAATCCTGTTTTTGTATACATACTGCCCAGTGAACTAAGCAGACTTAACAGTTGTTAATTTTGATTTTACTTAATGGTATCTCATTTATCCTGCTACTCCACATCACAAATGAGGAAATTCAGGTTTGGAAATCAAGTGCATATACTTGAAAATTTCACTGCAAGTAGACAAAAGAAACAGGATTTAAATGCAGCTTCTTCTGTTCCCACAGTTCACAGTCTCAGCTCTTAAAATATACTACATGGTAGAGTCGAGATTCAAACCAAGAGCTTCCTAACTTTCCACTACATCATGGCAAAATAGCTCAATTCTTATTTTACTTTTGTATTCAATGATAGGGGCTTAAAAATCAGGAAAAAAACATGTACAGAATACATCTAGCTGCTAGAGAAAATTAGTTTAAATCTCATGACTGGAATAAATTATATTTAATAAATAAAGAAGTTTTAAGTTCAAATCACCACTAACTCTTTTAGGGATCGTTGAGAATCTACAGAAAATAAGAAATCTGCCCAAAGAAAAGAATAAGGTAAATGTCATCTGGATTGCCAAAAAAAAATAGTAAAAGGGTTTCCACATCGGGAGTGAACCAGGTTCAAAACACACTAGGACCAAGTGACACCATAGGAAAAACAAGCAAAGAAAAAGTGAGGGTGTAAAAAGACCTGTACTGGGAGTGCAGAAGTGGGAAGGAGTGGCCAACGCACAGACAATTAAGATACTACAGGGGATGGGAGGGATGTGGGCCAGATGTGGGTAAAAGAATGAAATGTCAGCAATAACCTCTCAAGCTCCAAGGTCCCAGCAGGACCCAAGTCAGACAAACCATCCAGGAACGGAGCTCAGAATCAGGTAGGGAATTGAGGCTTCACTCTTAGAAGGTGTTTGGATTCCAGGTTAAGTCGTCAGCAGACTAAAGGGTAAAGAAAGGAAGTAGAAGGAAAATAAAGAAGGCAAAGGTTGGAAAAAAGGAGGAAAGCATTGAAACGGTAAAGTATACAAATGATATTTGTACTTTATTTCTTGTCTCTGGCAAAACTCTGGGATAGACAGACAATTACATGGTTTGCAAGTACGTAGGGCATGATCAAATAAGCAGTAGCCCTAGAAATTCACTAAATGGCACATGGCAGATGAATGGCATTCCTTTTTATGATAAAGTTATACAACTCATAAATGAAGGGGAATACCATAAACAAGTTCTGGATTTTACGATACCATCTAACAAAATGCTTTCCTTATGATCAAAACTAAGTACTACAGGAAAGATGACAACATAAGTAAATTTCTAACTACTTTAAGAAAAGAAGCCGGGCGTGGTGGCGCATGCCTGTAATCCCAGCACCTGGGAGGCTGAGGCAGGAGGATCACGAGTTCAAAGCCAGCCTCAGCAACTTAGGGAGGCCCTAAGCAACTCAGTGAGACCCTGTCTCTAAATAAAATGCAAACTAGGGCTGGGGATGTGACTCAGTGGCCGAGTGCTCCTGGGTTCAATCCCCAGTACCAAAAAGAAAAAAAAAAGAAAAGAAAAGAAAAGAATTCAAAGATTACTGATTAGTGAATCTGTGTTAAAATAAGGGCATTTCTAAAGACATGTCCAGCCTTGGTTAAGTTTACCAATTTTAATCTATGGCTTAGATGAGGCCAACGATTACACATTTAAGAAGATGTCGTAAAGATGCAAGGTACAGTAAATAAGGTAGATGACAGAATAAAAGATACAGAAAGACCAGAGACTAGAAAGAAATGATATTCCATGGAAAAATATGTCATATCCTATGCTTAGATTTTTTTAAGCTGCATAAAAAAGAACAAGGGAAAATAGTTTTATAGCAAAATAGGCAAAGGTCAATTATAAGTCAGTTAGGACCACAAGTTTAACATAAGTTGGCAAAATCATACAAAAGTAAGAATGATAATGAAACTTTCCATTTAAAAAACTAAGTCTGGCCAAGTGTGGTGGATGCCTGTAATCCCAGCGTCTCTGGGGGCTGAGAAAGGAGGATCACAAATTCAAAGACAGCCTCAGCAACTTAGCAAGGCCCTAAGCAACTTGGCGAGATGCTGTCTCTAAATTTAAAAATTTTTTAAAGGGATGGGGATGTGGCTCAGTGGTTAAGTGCCACTGGGTTCAATCCCTGGTGGAAGGAAGGAAGGAAGGAAGGAAAGAAGAAAGAAAGGGAGGTAGGGAGGGAGGGAAGAAACTGAGACCAGACAAGGGAATCAGAAACCTATATCTAAGCAGTCCTGGCAGGACCAGGACACTGTGTTCAAAGGTATCTGTCATACATGAAGATAAATGGACATCCAGATGTTACAGACTTCAAAATCTGACAAATGAAAAAAGGTTGAAAGAACTAAGGACTTAGTCACATATTGGCAACCAGTGACAGAGAACATATACTGACAACCAATGGGCCAGATCCAAAGCATCCATGTTAAGCTGTGAGCCATGACTCACCAATGCTGTGCCAAAATACTCAAATGTACAGCAAAGCTCAATGATCTGCCTACAATGGGGTGTACGGATGCTAATGAGTTATCCCCACCACTCTTCCCCTGCAAGACACCAAAGCTCCTTTTTAGTTCTGAGTTGAAATCTGAACTTTGGGTTTAACTCTACTCAGACACCTTACCCAGTACGTATGAAGCCTTCAAGACTCTCAGCTCTCTGTAGCAAGCCTGCATCTGGCATTCTGTTGGAATGAACCCTATGACTGCTATGTCCTGACTGTCAAAAGCAGTCAAAATAGCAGCTATGGCTTAACCTGTCTATCCTTAATTCTAAATTTATTAATTTAATTAGGAAAGGAAATAAAGGCATCATGAAGGCTATCAGCCTTTACCTTGTCTGGTATGGCAATGGACATCAATATTCTGCCAAATTGATGTTTTTATTCTGAAGTTATATTTATTGGCTCCCTAGGAGATATTTATTCTTTAGTACCAAATTGACTCCAGTGTCCATTTCTATTGATGAGTATCAACAAGAGGAGCAAGGAGGTTCTAAAAATTCATTGCCATAAAAATACTCCAAGTCCCAGGTAAAAAGGAATATAAAGTCTATGATTATGAAACACAAAATGAGAAGTCATGAAAAATATATTCACTGAGAATTTCCAAATGGATACGTTAAGAGTTAATCCTTCTGGGTAATTGTAAAGTGTCAAGCTGGGCAATTTCCTAGTAGTGAAAGCTCTCTAGTACTCTCATTTTGATTATTTACTAATGATTACTTACACTCTGCAGTCTGATCTTTCCAACTCAGTTTTAACAGATCTATGCAACAATTCTTTAAGAATCCTTATGCAAATCTAAGTTTTTAGCTAGCTACCTAAAGATTCACACATACCAGGGTTATATAATTGAAATTCCTTTATAATTAAACTTTAAAAAAGAATACTACAGGGGTTTAGACATTAGCATTCCTGGCTGTTTAAAATGTAATTTATTTCTACCACAAGTAAGTGAAATGCGTATTATGTGCGCGCGTGTGTATTTATAAGATGATATAATGTCAGCATGAGTTATTTTTTAACAAACATCCAAGAGAAAAATGAGACAAAGTATTAATAACTGAATAACAAAAACAATCACAAGAATTTGCTTACCTGTAATACGAATTTCTGATCTATGTATTTTTTGGCAATGCTGGGTTGGAATTCTTGGCTTTCCAAAAATCGTATGAAAAATTCATATACAAGCTGTAACAAACAGATTAATTTCAAGTTATAATTCCCTAAGAATAATATTAAAAACTATGTAACACTAGCCTGTTATGCCAAAACTGACAGCACCTTAAACATTGGGTTTTGCTATTAATGAGCCATGGCCAGTCCATTTTTTTGGTTCATAGTTCCTGCTGTTTTTGTTTTAAGCCTTTCAAAGTTAAAAATTTGGAAACAGAGTCAACAAAACAAATAAAAATTCACCCTTAATCTTATGATTTAGAGACAACTACTGTTAACATTTTGATTTTAAACCTCATTCTACAACATATCAATATACTATACTATAAATATATCCTTACATAGTTTGGCAAACCACTTTTGCCATTTAAGCAATACACTGTGAACAACTTATATCAATAATATCTAAACCAGGGCTGGGACTGTAGCTGAGTGGCATGTGTGAGGCACTGGGTTTGATTCTTAGAACCATACAAAATAAACAAATAAAGGCATTCAGTTCATCTACAACAATAAAAGCTTATAATGAAAATATATCTAAACCATCATTCTCAGTACATGTAAGTAGATTATAATTTATAATTAATAATTCTATTACTCATAATTAATTTAACCAATCTCCTATGCTTAGACATTTAAGAAGTCTCAATTATTTCTCTATCAAATCATGCCATAATGTACATCATAGAACACACATCAGGGTGCACTTCTTCAATTATTTCATAAGTAAATATTTCTAAAAGTAGAAATGCGAGGTCGAAAGATATCCAAACATTCAGAATTTTTGATACTCATGGCTAAATTTTCTTTCAGAAAATGTATAGCAATTTACATTCCTCCAATCAACATATGGTGTGACACAATATTCTCATTTAAATAAAGAATAAGAGTCAGGCACATGTAATCCCAGCAGATCGGGAGCCTGAGGCAGCAGGAACGAGAGATCAAAGTCAGTCTCTGCAAAAGCGAGGCACTAAGCAACTCAATGAGACCATGCCTCTAAAAAAAATACAAAATAGGGCTGGGAATGTGGCTCAGTGGTCCAGTGCCCTGAGTTCAATCCCCAGTATGCCCCGTGCCCCCCCTCAAAAAAAAAAACCAACCAAGAATATTCTCATCTGCAAAGAGGCAACCTCAAATTAACTGTTTTGATAAACAGTGGGGAGTTACTTTTTTTTTTTTAAATCTATGTTTAATGAAATGTGAAAGCAGATTTTTCAAAGGCTTTCACATTTCATTAAACGTAATTCTTTTAAAAAAAATAAAATAAAATCACATTATATCCCCCCTGCTTCAGTCTTTAAATTGTGGGAAGCTGTAATACTTAAGATGACATGTAAAATAGATAGAAGTTTTCTGAAATTCTATTTCTAAATTTTACTTTGAATGTTCTATCAGTGGAAATAAATGGTGTCCTTGCTTGTTTTAGAGAAAATATCCATCAGATACACACATCTTAACAACCACAGTTGTTAGTTGCTCCTTCAAATAAAGATGTTTCATGGAAAAAACAGTAGTTCAGCCTGAAGCTCAAAAAAAAATGCCCAAATGTCTTTCCACAAGATAGCCCACCATCATTAGCCCACAGTCCATATGATTCATGTAGATTTCCATTTCATCATGCAGAATATTTTTTAAAATGTGTGCTCAAGGGTTAAAATTTAATAAAATTAACAATTTTTACTACTTCTTCAAGGACTCTCTCAAGTGAAACTGGCTTTTTTAAACTATAAAATGTGGCAGTGAGGAAAACAATAACTGCTTGACCAGTTTGACACAACTTTCATTGGTGCTAAAGCAACAGCAGTCTTAACCACTACTGCTTTTACAACAAATACTACAAATAGTACAATGAAAGTCGACTCAGTGAAAAGGGTAAGTAACAGTACTGACCTTTCAAGCCACTGAAAATAAACTCTTAGGCCCTCTAAGAATCTACAGATTATCATTAACTTAAATGCTTTCTAAAGCAGACTTGTAACTTCAGGCTTGGTTTTACAAATAGAATGTCAGCCTTCTTCAAATGACCTCTTCAAAGTGGGTTTCATTCCTCTCTTGACTCCCACAAAGTGAAAAATATTCTCATCTTTCAGGCCTGACCTGGCCAGCAAGGGTTTCCAGAGGGAATGGCAGTGTGCTCTCCCTACTTCAGGTCCCCTGAAAGAAGTTGTAGTTCAAAATGGTTTGGTGGAAACACTTCAGACGTATTTTAATAAACATGAATGTGACCTCCACTGAAGAGACAGACTAAACCTTGGAATAAAAATCTCCCTTTTGAGTTTCTAAAGGGAAAGACTTTCTAAAAGTCTCCCTTTAGAAAGAATTTCTAAAGGGAGAGGGAAGATAAAGGTCACATAGGAACATAAGCAACAAGAATTCAGCATCCGTGTTTTTCAGTCTCAAATATAAAGCACTACAATTTTTTTTGGAGGGGGGTTATTTTTGGATACCAGGGATTGAACTCAGGAGCACCTGACCACTGAGCCACATCCCCAGCACTATTTTGTATTTTATTTAGAGACAGGGTTTCACTAAGTTGCTTAGCACCTCGATTTTTGATGAGGTTGGCTTTGAACTCTCAATCCTCCTGCCTCAGCCTCCCAAGTCCCTGGGATTAAGGACTGCACCACCATGCCCACCATGCCCCGCACAATTTCTTAATTATAAACAGAAGTCCTGCAAAATTGTATTCTACTGGAAAACAGACCTAATATTTCAGAAGATACATAAACAATAACCAAGGTAACTACATGATACTAGTTTAAAAGACACCAATACAGAGAATAAGAAAGATCAAATAACCTACTAATATATATGAAGTAAAAATTTGTGGATTTAATATTATTTTGTCTACCGTTAAATATCACTAAAGATTGATTTTTTATTATCAGTAATTCTGTGTGGACCACAAATTTAAACCAAAGAAGAGGCATGCAGGAACAGTAACTGGACAATGAGCCTGGTCAACTACCCAATAATCACATCTCAATGTAATTTCATTCTTAGCTACTATTTTTAGATATTTACACTTTGCTTCCTTGTAAAATACGATCCAGAAGAGGAAGCACATCGCCAATTATGAAGTTAAGAAAAACTGAATAAAATCTAACATCATGTTGTTTTGGTCAGAAAAAGAGATTATTGGATCAATTAAAAAGTAAACTATTGAATTTAGTCATGGGTGACTACGACACAAATGACCTACAACACATAGGAAAAAAGATTTCTGAAATTTTCAATGAGTGCTGAGTTAAAATTACCTCTCAATGATTGGAATCCTGACTAACTTGTGCAGGAAGACTATATAAAGGAAATATCAGCCTCTTGCAACAAGTTCGGAACCTGTACAAAGATATCCACAAAGCAATAGATGACGAAGGTAACAGTACACCTTCTGGCCTGATCTTTACTATGAATGAAGGACAATTTATGAATTTTAAAAGTTAATTTCCTTCAGATAATCCAGCCTTAGTCATATTTTCCCCTGAGCTAAAGACAAAACCTGATGGATTGTAGGCTTGAATAGGATGTCAAAACAAAGGAAACCAGCGTATTTTGAAATGGATTGTGACTTTATATCCAAAAAGGTGTAGGTCATATCACCATCTTTCACAGCTGCTTTGGTTTTAGGGTTTCAGATGAACTAATGGTTATATTCCCACAGTGTAGGCTAGAATTTTTGGTGGCAAATTTAATAGCTTCAGAAATTAATTTGGTCCTATTTTTATAGAATCATTCACTATAGGAAGGATTATCTGAAATACTGAGTTAAACTTTACTGTATTTTAGGGGAAATTTGTAACTATGATGATCATGATTTATAGTGTTCAAAATGCTCTTCCAAATGGCAAGAGTGGCCTCTTCTTTGGAATATATAGAAAACAGTAAGTTGAAGTTTTGAGGATATCTCTGTCTTTCTCACCATAAGATCTGGGCCTTTTCCAAGGAGATTCTCTTTTAAAAACCAAAAACAAAACTTTCAAACTAAATTGCAACCTAATGAACTGTAGCCAAGCAATAAGAATATGACAGCACAAGAAGTCATCCATTCAAAAGAGTCTGTTTGGATTTTGTCACAATCTGGGATATACATATGAAATGCACAGACAGTATGCCTGGCATCTTTAAAAAAAAAATAAAACATTGACAGACACAGTGGCACATGCCTGTAATTCCAGCAACTCAGAGGCTGAGGCAGGAGGATCACAAGTTCAAAGGCAGCCTCAGCAAGTTAGCCAGGCCCTAAGAAATTTAGTGAGATCCTGTCTCAAAAAATAAAAAGATCTGGGGATATAGCTCAGTGGTTAAGCATCCCTGGGTTCAATTCCTACTGCCAAATAAATAAAATAAATTTTAAAAATTTTTAAATCAAACAACCACAGTGTTTTAACTAATTTAATCTACCAATCTTGGCACTGGTAGCAGGAACATATATGTATCACATGCCTGAGCAAGATCTGAGAAAACAGCTCTGGAAAGCTCTGGTGTAACTAGGGGAAACGGCATATATATGAACCTGTAGCAACCTGGAGCTGCCAAAGCAGGACAGGCCAAGTTGCAAATTTATGTCAAAAATTCAGAAGTGGGGAAAAATGTAAATTCATAAGAATGTCTAAATCTAGGCTTCATCATTCTCTGATGCACAATTCTCAGCTCTTCAAAATGTCAACTAGTAACCATCAGCACACCTCTACAAAGTAGCAGTGAATTCTGCCTAGGGGTAGAGATGTACAGGGTTCTACTCCTTCTCTTCTTACCTTCCCTCCTTGCTATCTGTCTCCCAGTCACTGTGGACATTCTAACTCAACAGAAAGATGACTTTGATACATCCAAATTACCTTATTCTGCCGGGTGCAGTGGCACACACCTGTGATCCCAGCACTTGGGAGGCTGAGGCAGGAGGATCGCGAATTCAAAGCCAGCCTCAGCAATTTAGTGAGGCCCTAAGCAACTCAGTGAGACCCTGTCTCTAAATAAAATACAAAATAGGGTTGGGGGTGTGGCTCAGTGGTGGAGTGCCCCTGAGTTCAATCCCCAGTACCCAAAAAAAAAAAAAAAAAATTCCTTATTCTATTCTTCTGAGAAATTCTGGCTTTGAGAGAAGGCAGCAGAGAAAGGACAAGTTGGAAAATGACCAAGGATACAATACAGATGGGCCTGGTGCTAGAAAAGGAGGTATAGTGATACCACTAACCCATCCTGGCACATGATTACGATTGGACAACTTGGCCTTCTCAGTTCAACAAAACAAAACAGACCTTCGGTCAAGCTTCCTCTCAGCTGTTTCTCATTCTTACAACCTGAGGAAGAAAGCTCTTGCAATTGGGTTTTGCCCTTCTAGACTAAAGAAACACATATGTGGTTATCACAAAAATAGGCATACAAATTTCCCAGGGTATTTACTGCTAAAAATGAGGTACTAAAATGTACTCTGTGACCTAATCACATACAACTAATATTAATGTGAAAACAGTTCTGTTCTTGTTTAAAACTCCAGTATGTAGGATGGCAAATAAGCTCTAAAAAAAAATAATGATAAGAAATATTGGCTGGACCTGCAACATGGGGGAGCCCCACACAAAAGCACTGCATTGAAAAAAAACTTTTTAATCCTAATTTTGAAGAGTAGGAAACATAAAAAGCTTTCTTCCATTTTTCCATCAATATATTCTAATTTAACTTCTTGGTGAATAAAATGCCTTAAAATGCCTTCAAGGAATTCCCATGCAAATCAATGAAGGAGTTAATGGATCTTTCCTTTGTAACATAGGAAGTAAATTCAAAATACCTGTAAATGTGGCCATGATGCCTCAAGGGTAGGTTCATCTTCTTCTGGATCAAATTCATTGCTGTCACTAGGAGGGAGAGTTCTGAATATATTGCAGGATACCTAAAAGTAAACAAGCATCAAGTTAGCTGGAAGCACATCCTGGGCAGACTTACTTGTGGCCAAAAGGAATCCAGACAACACCTGGGAGCACCACCAAACTGGAATAGGGACTTCTTTCCACAGATTTTGAGGTTGAAAACAACTCTAAGGCAAGACGGCAGTGCAGCACCTTCCTACCCTCTTGAACAATATTTCTTGTCCTTACTTAGCAATCCCCATCCCAGGTCCCTGTAATTCTAGACATCCCATTAAAGCTTGCTCTTGGTTACTTAGCAGTCAAGCATGCTTCTAATTAACCACTTCACAGTAAGATATAAATAACTGTTAATGGGCTACATGTACTACCCTTTTCAGGCTTTTTCACAATTTACAAATTTACAGTTGAGCTAATGGCCAAATTTCAGGGATTCACATACACACACGTACATACATACAACACACACACACAAAAATTGTAAAAGGTATTTCAGAACATTTCTAATATCCTCAAAAATCACACCTAATTTGTCCTCAGTTGGTTTACAAAAATAGTAATGATACCCAAGATCATTACTATAAACCTCTACAAACTAGACATTCTTTGGCCATAGGTAATATCCAAATTAAATGCTAGTTGTTCAAAAAACAGCTGTACATTGATGACTATTGAAACAAGGTCATAAAGAATGAAAATTTGTCATATCTACTACTACCGCATTTCTAAAGTTAAATGCTTATTTTAAAATTGCTGTTAGTAGCATTCTCAGGGTTCCTTTCTAATTTCCATGTTATTTCGTATCCTACATACTCACCTAGCTTCTCCCAATGACCCAAATATCTTTTGAACTGATGAATAAACTTAGGGTATGGGGAATATATGTAGAAGGGAAGAGGAAAAAGAAAGGAGACATTGCACAGGGATACTTCCATGGACTTTCCAAGTAATGCAGACATGCTGAGCTATAATATAATACTTTGAAAGAGAAAAGCTTTGGAGGCTCCATATAAGCTGAATGTGTTTATTCACCTCATAAGCGTTTATTGTCCATCATGTGCACACAATGTTCTAGTAGGTACAAGGAAAACAATCATGAAGGAAGCAGACAAAAAAATCCATGCCTGGCTAGGTGCAGTGGCACACACCTGCCCAGTAGCTCAGAAGGCTAAGATAGGAGGACCACAAGTTCAAAGCCAGCCTCAGCAACTTACCAGGATCCTGAGCAACTTACAAGACCCTGTCTCAAGTTGGAACATGCCTGTAATCCCAGAGGCTCAGAAGACTGAGGCAGGAGTTCAAAGCCCGCCTCAGCAAAAGCAAGACGCTAAGCAACTCAGTGAGACCCTGCCTCTAAATAAAATACAAAAAATAGGGCCGGGGATATGGCTCAGAGGTCGAGTGGCCCTGAGTTCAATTCCCGGTATTTAAAAAAAAAAAAAAGTGAAAAAGTGAAAAAGTGGTGGCGCACGCCTGTAATCCCTGCACTTGGGAGGCTGAGACAGGAGGATCGCGAGTTCAAAGCCAATCTCAGCAATTTGGCGAGGCTGCTAAGCAACTCAGTGAGACCCTGTCTCTAAATAAAATGCAAAATAGGGGCTGGGGATGTGGCCCAGTAGGGAGTGCCCCTGGGTTCAATCCCCAGTACGCCAAAAAAAAAAAAAAAAAAACGTAAAGGGGCTGGAGGGTTGGGGTTGTGGCTCAGTGGCAGAATGCTACGGGGTTGGGGTTGTAGCTCAGTGGTAGAGTGCTTGCGAGGCACTGGGTTTGATCCTCAGTACCACATAAAAATAAATAAAATAAAGGTATTGTGTCCATCTACAACTAAAAAATATCTTAAAAAAAAAAGTGGGGGCTGGGAAGTGGCTCAGTGGTTAAATGACCCTAGGTTCAATCCCTGGTACCAAAAATAAATAAATAAATCCATGCCCCTCATGGTAATTATATTCTAAAGTCACAATGTCCCCATTTCCTAGCTATGGAAACTAATCTCAAATGTATAAGCTCCAAAAAGGAGATTTTATTTTATATACTATAGGAAAATAGTAGTGGATCTTAAAACAGATAAATGACATCATCTGATTTTTGCTTTAAAAAAGAAATCCTTCCAGTAGCTATTTATAGAAGGAACAAGAAGGTGACAACCTGGCTGTTGCTGTGGCAAGAGATGATGTTAGCTTAGAACAGGATAGCAGCAGAGGAAACATGACAGATTGATTCTGGAGGCAGTACCTGCTATAGGCTTGGATGCATGGAATGAAGGAAAGGAAAGAATGAAGGATGTCATAGTTTTAAGGCTATTTACCCAAAGTACAGATAACTAGGTAAGGCAAAGGGTTTCTTTCTTTGCTTGCTTGTTTTGGTGGAAAGATCCAGAGGTTCATCTAGGGATATTAAAGGAGCAATATCTAACAGACAGCCAAGCATACAAATCTGGACTTGTGAACTGGACAGGTCAGGAATGGAGACATGTAAGGACTCACCAGCACTTAGATATTTAAAGTCACAGGGAACAAACAAATGAGGGAACAGAAAAGAAAGGGCCCTTAAGCACCCTATATTTAGAATGAAGTGGAAGAAAAGCCAAGAACAACAAATGAAAAGGAGCAGCGGGAGAAGTACCAGAGTTTGGGGTCTCAGGAGCTGAGAGAGAAGAGTGTTTTAAAAAGGGTGAAGGCAACAGTAGCAAATGCTTCTCAGAGGCTAAGGTGAGTACAGAGCAGTAACTACCAGATTTGGCAGACCTGTAAAATGTGTACTACCACCATCCCCAGTTCACCACTGAGGAAATGACACACAGGTGTTTTAAGCTCCCAAGTTACAATCAGCAAACTGCAGAATTACAGTGGAACCTAGATTGTCAGCATTCCCACAGTGTTCTAGAAAAATAAGGAGACCAATTTTTTTTGCTCTTTAGTTTGAAAGACAGAAAAAAAGGATCATATTGGATTGTCTTGCTATGGCTAACGAAGCATGCTCAGTTGCATTATTTTTGCCCCTGCTAATGATTATTAGAGATGTTTGTGAAGAAACCAGTGACATAGCAGATAATCATCCACCTATGACTTCCTTCAACCAGTCAGCCATATTGCACTTGACAATTCACAAGGGCCCCTTACTCAATTTTGAATCCTTATAAAACTATACATGTATTTCAAAAACGGAGTTTTCATTTTCTATGTACTGTATTCATAATGAATATCCTGCCCCCCCCCCCACAAAGGCATGACAGTAAACCATGGAAGGGGGAAAAAAGCCTTCTCTAGAGTGAAAAACTGGGTAAAAAGACCCCAAAACTTCTACTCCTCTGTACCCTTGGACATACAAACTCACTTACAGTGCTCACCATCTGCTGCAGCAACTGTTTACTTATCTGTCTTCTCACCCTTCAAGAACTAATCAAGAATATGCAATACATTTTTTCCTTATACTTGGCATTCAACAAAATAAATAGTTCATATACATTAAGAGTTGTATACTGTGATTTTACTTTAATCAAATTTAAATTTAAAGTTTTCCAGGTGATTTTAATAAATCTAAGTGATTGATAAGGATATTTAAGTCTTTACAGTCTGATTTGGTCAAAGTTTCATGTCTCAGCTATCACATCAAAAGAAGGTCAAGTTAAGTAAATAATTTTAACAGCAGGTATAGAGACACATTGCTGTTTCTTTAGATTTACCTTCCTTGCATGCTTTACTATGTTTACTTGTAAATATTCATCAGATGAGTGCATGTCTACTGGGCCAAACAATTCAGAGCCAACTAGACTGGTAAAGAAGCTCTGTATCACAATGGGAAGAATAACAAAGCACATCAAGTATCAAGTAAATGGCCAAACTTTTAGTCCAGCCTGGCACACAGTAGGTGCATAAGAAAATGCCAAGAAATAAATGAATCATTACTTCCATCCTTGAGAATCCACCCTAAGGAACCAATCTAAGACAAGACCAAAAAAGCTAATTAAAGCTGTCATTTGCAACATTCTCCAAAAAACATAAAATTGGAATAATCTTTTTGTCCTGCATCACACACATACATCAACTCAGTGAACTATGGTGCCGCTTTAAAGATTATAGGTATATGGAAGCACAAAAAAAGTTTATAATAAACATTTAGGTGGAAAGGCAATAGAAAGCTGTATGACTATAAAGAATGCAAATGGATAACTAAAGGGAAATTAAAAGCTGTATTGAAGTGAAAGAAATATGGATGATAAACTAGAGAGTTGCTGTTATTCCTCTTGGAACACACCAAATAGATTCTAAATCTCTAAACACAAAGTTAGGGGGGGTGGGCATGGGAATGTAGCTCAGTGGTACAGTGCTTGCTGAGCAGCATGAGGCCCTGGATTCAATCCCCAGCACTACAAAAATTTTTTTAAAAGTTTAAGTTAGAGACATAGCATATGAGTTACACTTTCCGTTTCAAGATGAAAATGAGCT
Organism: Glaucomys volans; assembly: GCA_020662805.1. Classification (NCBI taxonomy): domain Eukaryota; kingdom Metazoa; phylum Chordata; class Mammalia; order Rodentia; family Sciuridae; genus Glaucomys; species Glaucomys volans. The sequence goes on along the minus strand of JAJEJO010003569.1, from coordinate 321,919 downwards.
CTTAAATTTGTTATATAAGACTATTGTCCAGAAAGAGCTAAAAATCAGATTCTGCTATGTCTTAGAGTTTAACAGCTCATAAATGAATGACTTAAGGACTGAATGAATGAACCTATTTAACTATATAGTTGAGCTCCAAAATCACAAACTTAAAACCAAGTCATCCATAGATGAACTGGTAAGGGGTGGAGTGGGAGGGTATGGAACGGTCTCTAAATCCCCTCATTTATCTACAACAGTGTGTATATGCATCCAATTTGTAGACAGGACCAGTGCCTCTTCAGATTTTCAAAAGAATTCCAGTACCAAAAATAGGTTAAAAACCACTGTCCCAAATAATAGATTTGTGTCCACTAAGTTGCCCTTTATCACTGGCAATCATTTTTTATTGAAAGTCCAGGGTTGAACAAATTATTAAATAAGTAATGGCAGCTACATGTTTATGCAAATGTATCATGATCACAAGTAGCCACCAGCATCACTCCCCAGCACACAGCAGTTTTGTAATGAGTCTATGTGGCTAGAATGAAATGCATTCAAGTATTTCCTGCTTCCATAATATGTCAAAATATATGAGACTATTCCTAAGCCTTTTATTTTATTCATTCAGGAACAGATGATAAAAAATGAACAAAAGAAAGAACATTAGGATTTATTTTCAACCCTTTTATTTTAATCTACATTTGTGTTAGTACAAAGACAATTTAAAATTAAGAAATGTCTTTTGAGAAAGTCCAGTTTATTTTCATTCCAAAGACAAGCACTGTGTGTCATAATCAAACTAAAGGCTTGACGACATTGGTTTGACCTCCAAAAACTGGCTATAAGGACAGAAGGCAAGGCTGAGAGTATGGGAGGAACAGGTGTTAAAACCTGGAAAATCCTTCTTCAAAAGAAGAAACCCTAAGATTAGGAACTTAGCTGCTGAGTTTAGAGAATCAGGTCATGTTTGAGACTCTGATCCAGTTCCTTTTCCTTAGAGGAAACTGAGGTGCAAAAAGATTTGAGTTCTGCAAGGTAGTGGGAATCTCAGGGTTCCTTCTCTGAAGGACCAAATTACCCCAATTCTGGCCCTGGTGTCCTTAGCTTCTCTATTTCTCTCCTTTTTCTCTGACCCCATCCCTATTCATTTTCCCTTCTCTCCTGTTCCAGTCTCCTTGGGTTTTTGATCTCCAAGTACCACTCAAAAGGACCTACAGGCACTGTTTATCTACCTGATGATCCTGCTAAGCATTAACAAGAAAATGTATCAATCTCTTTGTCAAACAGCTCATTACTGCAAGGTTTCCTCTCTGGTGTTGCTCTTCTTCACATACCTTCTTCTTGTCTCCCCCCCATTAGATTTTTAAGCCCCTGAAGGGCTCCTTACTCATGCCTCAACACCTGGCACCTAATATACAATACATGGAAATAACAAGAGTTGCCAATCTCAATTTCAGATAAACAACAAATATTTTTTAAGTCTGTTTCATACAATACATGGGACAGTCTTATACTAAAACTTTTATTCACTACCAGAAATTAAAATGTAACTAGGTACCCTATATTTTTATTTGCTAAATCTGGCAACCCTAAAATTACACTAATATTAAGAATTCCTTAATATTAAATAGATATTAAACGAAGAGGGATAGTACTGCAGGCAAAGTAGAGAACCTAATGGCTGTTTGCTCTAAAAGCCTGACTCTCTGTTGTTATTCCAGTATTTTAGTTTACTGCTCTCTACTGTGAACTGTGGTGCAAAAACACAAATTTCAAAGACTTGGCCAAAAGGTGAAATGGAGACTACAGAGCTTTCAAATCTATGGCTTGCTAAACAAAGGAGGAAAAAGTGTTTGGGCAAATTTTTATCAATTTTTGATTAAATAATATAATACTTTTGTACCTGTAACAGCAAAGTACAACAGCTAATGTATCTAAACAGTTATTTAAATACTGCAGAAAAAAGAGTTCACTGTTCCCAACCCTTTATCTCTATAGAAACTATAAATTTTACACCATGACTTTGGAAGGCATTTTATTATTACCATTGTTGTTTAGAGAAAATAACTAGGAAAGATCTAATACATTATAAAGAAAGAGTGTGACTGTTATCTAGTAGCTACCTACTCACCAAATATATGCCAAGATGAATACCAAACAAAACAAAAAGGACAATATGCTGAAAATTTTTAAAAATTAATAAATACTTTGAATTTCCTTTAGTTATATATCTTTTAGCAGGCAATCTGCAAACATATCTGTGAATATATTGCTAAAATAGGCATGTAATGTGATTGGGAGACCCCTTGTACCACAGTATAACAAATCAACCTAAATCATCATCTCTGTGCTTAACAGTATATTTTCTAGATGAATGAGCATTTGTTGTCTGTCTTGGAAAAGAGCAGATAAACTTGTTGATCCCCAAAACATCCCCTCCCTTTATCTATGAAGACATAATTTCAAACAATTATATAACAAACATATCAATTATAAAAGCAAAAGTAATAACAGAGCTACAAAATGAATTTTCTTAAGATTACAACTAAAAAGTAAATTTTCCTAACAAAAAAGAATTATAGGAATGGTATTAAACAGAGAATATTCAAGCAAACTAAAAAGTGCTATTAATTCTCCTCATTCAGGTAACTTCAGTGATACCCGAGTTCATTTTATCCAACTGATTCATTCAATAATCTATTATATACTGAAAAGAAACCAAAATAATTTCATTAAGTATCTACAACCACAGGAAAATCCAGTAAATTCAATGTTGAAGCAAGTTATCATGATTTATTCTCAAATATTTTATTTTAACCCTAACAATAAATCTAAATAGATATGGTAAAACTGAATTTTGAAAGAAAACAGGCAATCTCATAGGAGTCCATCAACATTCACCATCAATACCAAATTTTAGAAACAGTTACAACTAAAACAAATAATATATGGAAGATATATATCTCTAAATTAGATACTAACACATATAAGACTTCAAATAGTAGGATTTCTATTAAATATTGAACTCTAAGAATGAGAACTAAAGTTCTAACAAAATTTGCTAAAATAAAAATAATAAATAATAAATAAACAACATTCATATAATGCCAAGTTGCTTTTGGTAACACCAAACTTCAGAATTTTTAATGGTCCAATGATAACTTTCAAACCTGACCCTCAACCCCTTTAAGTTAATTGTAGATAAATAATCTATGATAAGTAAAAACAAGCAGAAAAGTTCCAAAGTAACTATGCTCAAGGGGGCCTAGAATCATATGGAGATAAATATCTCCTAAGATGACATTTGATTAGGACACAAACGGCAAAAAGATTAAGTTTTCAATTAGCACTTATTTTAATTTACTGACCAATTCATTCAATCAATAAATTTCAGTCAAATTTTTTAATTACCACAATAAATCTACTGTAGTTTTCCACTATAGACAGTCTAAACGCTTTATAAACTTTGTTATCAATATGATCACAACTATCTAAAAGTAACATGAACTTGTGGAAGCATCAAAATACTTTATTCTTACATAATGGCATGTCCTCAGCACCCTATTCTAAGGGGCAAAAATTTAATCAAATCATTTAGACAATTTCCTGGGCTTTGGCCCTGCACTGCAGGTCTAACTTTATTATCTAACAGACTAAATATTATAACTTAGGAGCCAGGCATGGTGGCGCACACCTGTAATCCCAGCGGCTCGGGAGGTTGAGACAGGAGGATCGACAGTTCAAAGCCAGCCTCAGCAACAGCAAGGCACTAAGCAACTCAGTGAGACTCTGTCTCTAAATAAAATACAAAATAGGGTTGGGGATATGGCTCAGTGGCCAAGTGCTCCTGAGTTCAATCCCCGGTTCCAAAAAATTAAAAAATTAAAAATAAATATTATGACTTTTATGTAATATTATCAGTACAATTATAATTTTCAGAAAAGAATTAACAGAAGTTATTATTCCAAACAAGTTCACTTGAGTTAAATATGATTCCCTGGGCCAAAACAATTTCCACTGCACTCTTGTCTATCACAAGTGCAGGTTGAAGCAACACACTGATTATTCCAAACACTGTGGTGCCTGGGTGTGGTTAAGCCACTAAAGCACTAAAGTTTTAAGGATAAAACTGCATTTGTGGACAAAGCTCCATACCTTTGAGAAAACCACTCAACCAAATACACAGTGCATGGTTTGTGTGGGGCTAAGAAACATGCACTTTTGACATTTCTAAGATTTGTTTTGCAACAACCAGAAACAAAAAAGAAGATTTAAAGGATTTCTAAAGTGAGTAATCAACAATCTGAGTGTTAACACATGCATTGTCATACTATAATTCTGGATTAGCAGGCTATCTAGGACATAGTGACTATTTTACCACACCTGATCGCTAAAATGAAGCAGGAGGAACTTCCTAAAATGACAAAAAGAAGCTTAACAGGTAACTGAACAAAGAAAAGGAAAAAATACATGTATTTGCCCAACTGAAATTTTTAAATACACAGCCAATATTCAAAAACAATATTAAAGTAATAGAAATTTTTGGCATGTACTATTTTCCTAACTCTTCAAAAATAAATCATTTTTAGTTGTTTTTCCTTTATTAGGTATTTCTTTTTTACCACACTGGGTGTATGACATTGATCAGGTTCACAAAGACCAAACAAAGAAATCTGTTTTCACTGTTATTGTTGCTGCTGCTATTGGTAGCCGGAGCATTCAGGTGATAATTGTTACGATTAATTGGTACAATTGGATTTTACATGTACTGATTGTTTCTGCAAATAATTTGATCCCTTTAGATGCTGAATTTCATTCAGAAGAATGAGAGCATTGCCAACTGGGAAAAAAAAAAAAAAAAAAGGAAGTTGTCCTCAGAGAGCAAGAATAGAGAATCAATATAACTTGAATACAGATCAAATGTAAACACAAAGCCATTTTAAGGAATATGTCAACATTTCACTATAAAAGGACAAGAAGGAGCAAGTGGGTGAAGGAAAGGACTCTCTTTTGTTCTACTCTCCTTGACCTGTGGCATACTCATCAGACTTCAGAGATGCCCCAAGTCAAGAAAAGAAACTAGGGGCAGAGGGGAGGAGATTCAAGGTAAAGAAGACATTGTTAGACTCCCTCCATGTACAGCCATTATTAATATCAACTACTGTTAAGAAAATCCATAGAAGCCAGCATTCATAACTGCCCCCAACTGAAAACAACCTAGGTGTTCACAGAACAGTGGAAAAAAATACATAAACTATAATACATGCATTTAACAGTAAATAGACATGAAAAATAAGCTACAGCTATATAACAAACAGGATGTATTTCATACATATAATATTAAATAAAAAGAAAGCAGACACCCTCGACAAATATATCACAGAAGAAGGGGAACAAGGAGAGGGAAAAAATAAAGGCGCAGCAGTGGAAACTGAAATAGAGAAAAATATGCTACATGAATTTATGAATATGTCCAAATGAACCCTACTGTTATGAATCCTACTGCCCTTAAAAATAAAAATAGAGCCAACCCCAAAGAATGATATATTGTATGGGTTCATATATCTCTTATCTATATATTATATATCATATCTATACTTTTTAAGAGGCAAATAATAGAAACAGAGACACATTCATGTTTTCCAGTGGCTAAGGGAGGGCTGGGTGTGGCTATGAAAAAGCAAAGGAGGGACCCTCCTGGTGAAATACCTGTTCTGTGTCTTGACTTTATCATGTCAGGATTCTGGTTGTGATAATCTACTATGGTTTTGCAGGATTATTTTTAGGGGAAACTTGACAGTTCCCTCTGTATTGTTTTTACAATCATCTATTTCCTGCACATGAATCTATGAATATTTTAATATAAAAATTTAATCCGACAAAAGATTTATGCCATACTAATGTCTGATTGTTTTTTAAAAAATTAAACCAAATCAAACCACACTTAATTTCATTTTAATAGAGAAAAATATAGAACCAAATGTTTACAAAGACACACTCACTGATTGGGGACTACGAATGTTTGAGTGAATAATTATTTAAAACTATAATTATTTAAAACTACAAATGATAAACTTTGATTTGCAGGATTTCTGATGCTTAAAAATGAAAACATTTCCATATTTATATGTATTGAATAATATGGATTTTTCATCTGTACAGACCCTTGAGGCATATGGCCCAGATATTAGTAATAAAAGTTTATATTTTTCTTTCTTCAAAAAAAAATTGATTCATTTTATATAAAGTTCAAAATCAGATAAAATTAATTAATGGTATTAATGTCACAATGGTGTCAGGACAAGACTCTGAAACTCTGTGCTTTTAACCTCAGAGCCACATACAATGATATTTAAGACGGGGCCTCTGTAGGAGCTATTGGCCTTGCCTGTACTGAGATTGACTGGGCAAATTCCTGATCACCATCACCCTTTCACCCCCTAAGAATTCCCCTTAAACTTGTGTCTTTAGGTCTTTGCTCCTGGGCATTTTGGATCCTTCAGAGAAAAATCATCTATCTCCTGACTAGAGAGCATCCATGATCGGTGAGCTGAGTGGGGAAGATGGTAAAAAAAAAAAAAAAAAAAAAATCTTCCCCACAAAGAACTTAAAATTAGCATACTATAGTAACATAGCCACAACAATGTTTATAGCAGCTCAATTCACAATAGCTAGACTGTGGAACTAACCTAGAGGCCCTTCAACAGATGAATGGATAAAGAAGCTGTGAGATACACACACACACACACACACACACACACACACTGGAATACTACTCAGCCATAAAGAATAATAATATTATGGCATTTACAGATAAATGGATGGAACTGGAGAATATCATGCTAAGTGAAATAAGCCAATCCCCCAAAAACAAAGGCTGAATGTTTTCCCTGATAAGTGGATAATGATATATACTCAGGTTGCAGGGGGAGGGGTGAGAAAAGAATGGAGGAACTTTAGATTACAAATGAGAGGGGGAGGGGAGGGGTATGAAAAATGGTGGAATGAGACAGATATCATTACCCTATGTACATGTATGATTACATGAATGGTATGAATGTACATCATGCACAACCATAGAAATGAAAAGTTGTACCCATTTGTGTACAATGAATCAAAATGAAGTCTGTAAAAATTTAAAAAACAAACAAGAAAACTTCCCAAACTAGTTCTCTATATTCAGAAAGGTACCATTGTTCTCAGTTGTGCCTAATGTTCCCAAGCCCAGATTCTTCCCAGTTCGGCTCTGCAGAAAGGAGTAAGCCTGCAGTCTTTTACACAGATTTGGGAGGAACAGTCACCTTGCTACTTTAGGAACAGTGGAGTGTAATCAGGAGTTCTGGCCACTTACACAAACTCTCCACAACATCTTCTGTTTTCACCCCCATTTATTTGAGAGGTGCGTTCCTGAAGCTCCTTAGGGTTAGGTGGCATGACATGGCTTACTTCCAGATTTCCCCTGCTGCTGCTTCAGGTTCAGCTTTCTCTGATCAATTAAGGTAGTAACCAGTTTTTTTGCTTGTTATCTTCTAAAATGTTTATTCTGAGATCTCTTCATTTTGCTTTTTCTTAGGGGTTTTACATCTTTTCAATAATTTGGAAGTTATCAAAGAGTTAAAGTAAACATGTACATCTGTTCAATCTACTCTATTTACTCAAAATTAGTAATTATTTCCTATTAAATTATTTCTTCATTCTCCAGTAACTTCTGCTAATTTAAGTTATTTCATTTCCTTACACAAGTATGCCAATCCCTTTTTAGTGGAATAAGTCCAGGAGAATAGCAAGAAAATCAAATGGCAGCTACTCTCATTTTAGGCACGGCAAAACAAGAGATGCACATTCGCTTTCTTTCTCAGAATTAGCATCAACCACATTAGTAGTAGGTATTAGTATTAAAGTAAATTCAGGATCTCAGAATATTGAGTACAGAATTCAAATGAATGCCTCCAAGTCATCATTTCAGCCAAAGAACAAATACACAAAACTCTTTTTAAAAAAAAAAAAAAAAGAACCACACCCCCAAAAACAAAACAAAAAAAAAACAAAAACAAAAACAAAAACTCAGCATTAGAACCCAAAGCAGAACAGGTCCAGTCCTTGGTAAGCTGCTCTTCTTTTCTCAAGACTCAATTTTCTATCATCTTTCCCACGATGGCCTCTGTTTCCAGGACACATGGATATTGTGAATTCCTAAAGTCCGTTTTTTCCAAATACCACAGAGCGGCTCACTATCACCTCAAATTTGGTCTGGTTAAAATCAATCTCATCCTTACTGACCTCCACTAATTCCTAAAGGAGAATTCTCTTCCCACCTTCTCTATTCTTCCAATGGTTCATGATTCTTGTAACCCTTTGGAGTTGTCTTTAACTCTTCTTTTCCTTTTCCTACTATCAACACTTTTTCAACAAGTTGTATGATTGCTTAAAAATAATTGGTGTTCATGGTGCTATTACTTTTCATACTAGAAATTTGAAATTGTTTAAATATCCCAAAATGGAAAAATAGTTAAGTGAATAGTGATAAATAATGGCAGCCATAAAAATAATGATTTTTTAAAAATATTTAATTACATGAAAGCATGTTTACATCATAATGCTCAAGAAATTTTTTAAAGAATCCAAAATTATATTTATACTAAGATTAGGAGAAACAGAGAAAGGGTATATGGGAATTTTCTGGGGTGATGACAATGTTCTAGATCTCACTGAGGTAATGCATATGAGTGTTTTCAATTATTAAATTCATCAAACATTCACTGCCTAAGACCCATTCTTAAAACTTTACTGCAGCCAGGCGCGGTGGCACACCCCTGTAATCCCAGCACTTAGGAGGCTGAGGCAGGAGGATCACAAGTTCAAAGCCAGCCTCAGCAACTTAGCGAGGCCCTAAGCAACTCAGTGAGACCCTGTCTCTAAATAAAATACAAAATAGGGCTGGGGAGGTGGCTCAGTGGCCGAGTGCCCCTGAGTTCAATCACCAGTACCAAAACAAAACAAAACAAAAACTTTATTGCAGCCAGACATAGTGGCAAGTGCCTGTAATCCCAGTAGCTCAAGAGGCTGAGGCAGGAGGATCACAAGTTCAAAGCCAGCCTCAGCAATTTAGTGAGGCCCTAAGCAACTTAGTGAGACCTTATCTCTAAATAAAATATTAAAAAGGGCTGGGGATGTGGCTCAGTGGTTGATCACCCCTGAGTTCAATCACCAGTACCAAAAAAAAAAAAGTTCTTGCATATTAAATATGTTTAATTTTTTTAAAAAATTAAGGGAAAAACATTTTAAAAAGTGTAGGAGAAAATTGGCCAAAATGTGAGTAGTGATTGAATTTAAATAATGAAACTATCAGTGATTTTTCTTTCTTTTCTTTGATGAGCCTGGGAAAATAAATATAGGAGAAGGAGAGTTTCTTTACATATTCTTCTCCATTTCTTCTTCCTGACAAGATGAAGATAAGAGTCCTCAACTATCCATCATCTTGGGTTAAATGCCAGTCCCATTCTCCTTAGAGGAGCAAAAGTTTTCTTGTAGGAGCTAAAGAAAGAAAAGTAAGAATATCATTTGCATTCCATGTCCTAATCAAAATCCCTTACAACTTCCTGCTCACTATTGACAAGGTTATGTCTAATTTTCTCTACTTGGCTTGCCAAGCCCCCTCTAATCTGGACCCATCCCTGCCTCTCTACCTCATTACTCCAAATTCCAACTAAAACTCCTCTACTCCCAGTAGACTTCTATTTCAAGATTAAACATTGCTCAAATAAGAGACATCTTTTTACCTGCTGAAATGGTGACAATAATGTTAAATTAATTATCTAGAATCTGTTATTACGCACACAAAACTATCACAGGGATATGATGTTTCACACAGAAACAATTATATTGCACTCTCTCCAAAACTGGAAATGTAGCAGTGAATCCAAAAGTGAAGACTGTTGATATTAAATCTTAGAATCCAAAAATAGAGGTGTAAACCCTGCAACAGTCATAGTGCTTACTGTGTAAATACATTGCAGGGCCCTCCTATTCGTCAAGCACTGGTGCCCCCCACACCCACTAGCACTATGGCTCTAGAGTTTCACTGCACTTTACAATCTGTAGACTGTGGATCCTAAATCCCAGAAAATTACTAAATCTGGTGAAGTAAGTGATTTCGAAAGTGCACAAGCTGATAAAACAATACCAACACAGGGTTTTTATGAGAACACAAGTTTTAAATGGCTGCTTTGAACATTTTACAGTTCAAAATCAGCTAATACTACAAGAAAAATTAAACATCTTGAATTTTGACTTTAAAAAAAGCACACATAAAACACATGAATCTCCTAATGTATACTTCTGGCTACTGGGTATGTATTCTTACTTGAAATCACTAAAAATAAACAGGAAATACTGTCAAAACTGTCACTGTCTCTTATTCTGGGTTGGTATGACTGTCTCTGTGACTTGTCATTAGTAAAACAAAAGGCCCTGGAAGTGGCTGGTGAGTAACTAAAATGCACCTGACCTGTATGTGACTACAGTCTGTCCATAGATTAACAGCCTCCTTACTCTAAATCTACTGCTCCTAATAAATTGGGGAACATATACCACCACTCCAAGGGAACAGTTGATGTGTGGTAGTTTCTTCTCAGGGAGCAGGCCAATTCCTCTGAAGTTCAAGTTCCTCTGAAGAAAACTGAGAGCGGCTCTCGGGATAGGGACTGACTACAGTCCCTTATTAGTTTACATTTTAAATGTGCCTTTAAACATCACTGCTTTCTGAGTATTTTCTCTCTCAAATAACTACTCATATCCTTCCCAGAAAAGGATATAACAGATTCCCTGCCTTGTTATTACATTACAATACAAATACAAAACTCAATTTTCCAGCTCTATACTGTCTAAGTTTAACAAATTTTTCGAACTTTTCAAAGAGAAAAAGCCAAAAGTCCCTCAAAAGGAAGAAGCCTCATGATCCCAGATGGTGCTTTACCCTGTTCTAAAGGATTTAACTTCTGCAGGAAGGGCAATTCCACAGCATTCCAAAGGTGCCCATTAAGTGCCTCACTCTACTTGTCACCTGTACATCCAGAGGCTCCAGAAACACCATATTCTCCAGTATAATTTGCTTATCTATTTTATTTAAAAAAAAAAAAAAAAAAACCTGGCTATCCACCTTCTCAGATAATTATAACCAGTCCTATTTTTACTCAGAAACATCTTTTCCTGTACCTGTCATCCCTTGCTCTCATAGCTATATTCTTCCTTGCCAGAATTCATCCTATCTTTTTTTCTCTACTGCCTCCCTCTATTTAACATTATAATTGTGTTTTTCCTCTCAAAGTGCCTATCTTCTCCCCACTTTTCAGAAGCAATTTCCACCTAAGAAGTCACTGGATAGTGGATACATTATTTGTTTTATTTTTATTTTTTCTGTTTCTTCTTCATTTACAGATAAAGTTTGACTTTGACTTTAAAAATTGGTCAGCTGTCAACCACCTTCTGAAAATGACCTGCTCTTTTGTTTTCTTGCTTGGTGTTGTTTTTTTGCAGATTGGGAGAGTACTGGGGATTAAACCCAGGAGCACTCTACCACTGACCTATACTCCTAGCCACCCCCCCACTTTTTTTTTTTTTTTTTGAGACCCTCACTAAATCACAGAGGCTGGCTACAAACTTATGATCCTCTTGATTCCATTTCCCCAGTAGCTGGGATTATAGGCATGTACCACCACAGCCTTCTCTTTTGCCAAATTCTTGCTTCAAGAATTCTGGCTGGGCGAGGTAGCCTGTGCCTATAATCCCAGCTGCTTGGGAGGCTGAAGTTAGAGGATTGCGAGTTTCAAGCCTTAGCAATGGCAAGGCACTAAGCAACTCAGTGAGACCCTTGTCTCTAAACAAATACAAAACAGGGCCAGGGTTGGGTTCAGTGGTTGAGTGCCCCTGAGTTCAATCCCCAGTTTAAAAAAAAAAGGAATTCCACATCAAGGGAGCTGGGGCTATGACTCAGGGGTAGAGCACTTGCCTAGCATGTCTGAGGCACTGGGTTCAACCCTCAGCACTACAGAAAAATAAATAAAATAAAAGTATTGTGTCTATCTACAACTAAAAAAAAATTTTTTTTAAATTTCACATTGAGCATAGTAGGTTTCTGCATTTTCCCCCCCTAATAATACACCACTATGGTATAACTAGCTTCCTACTTAGAGAATTAATCAATAAATCTCTCTCTCATTTCTATCAGGAGAGAGAAAACTAAACCATACAAACACACACCAAGCACTGGAATTATCTAAGACCATGTGTACATACCATGGGCAGTATTTTCCAACCACTTTATCATTCTTTTTCTTGGTAGATTTTTCCAGAAGCATTGCTTAAACCTCTAAACCACATGTTCACTTTCAAGGTTAAATTAAGAGATAGGAAAAAAAGAGGAACGAAAACGTAAATGCAGTACTATAACTTATCCTGCAAATTCTGCCAGTTCTTGGGGGAAGGCTAGAGATTGAAGGCAAGTATTCTCATTACAGTGAGATGACATTATTGGATATATCAGCACTAGAAAAGTCACAGCTATCCAACAATTTTAAGTAGATTGAAAACTGAACAATCTTTAAAGCAGTTAAGCCAGAAGGACTACAGCTTTTAAGTGAAACAAATAGTTGCTTCCTGAGTAAAACCACTCTCTTTAGTACATTTAAATTAAAACTAAACACTTTTTAATCATTTTCAAATTCCTTAAGAGAGAATTCTCATGGGAGAGAAATGGCAAATTATTAATGTGATAGAGACAAGAAAAATTTTTATTTAGGTAAACTAAGGGAAGTATACATACAAATATATATAGTTATAAACATAGGCACATGAAGATTTATAGGGGGTTCTCCTTCACAAAAAAATTAGAATTTTTTTAAAAATTTAAAAACATGAAATGAAATTTCACAAAGGGCAAGTTTAAAATCAACAGTCAAGCCGGGCATGGTGGCCCATGCCTGTAATCCAAGCGACTTGAGAGGCTGAGTCAGGAGGATCGCGAGTTCAAAGCCAGCCTCAGCAACTTAGCGAGGCCCTAAGCAAGTCAGTGAGACCCTGTCTCTAAACAAAATACAAAATAGGGCCAGGGATGTGGCTCAGTGGCCGAGTGTCCCTGAGTTCAATCCCTGGTTCAAAAATAAATAAATAAAGAAAGAAAGAAAGAAAGAAAGAAAGAAAGAAAGTTGTTGTTCCTTTAAAAAAAAAGATTTTAGGAATAAGTCAAGAAGAAACAGCACAACAGACTAGGAGGGGAAATACAGAAAGTATTTAACAGTTTCAAAAAAAGAAATCTTT
>JAJEJO010003569.1:273731-308523 GCA_020662805.1 Glaucomys volans | reverse complement strand
AGAAAGAAAGAAAGAAAGAAAGAAAGAAAGAAAGAAAGAAAGAAAGAATCAACAGTCAAGAAGTCATCTCAAAGATGACCAAAAACAAACAAACTTGCAGGCTAGCAAGACTTCACTGTAACCAGAAAAATGTATAAATTCATCTAAAGGAACAAGGTAGGTCTATCAGAGGTACCAAAGGTAGTACCACAAATAATGAACTGTGATAAGCGTTTTTCATATTTAATTTTCACAACAACCTTCCAAAGTGACAATACACCTAAGATCACACCACTAAGTGGCTAGGTTGGGTCCAGGTCTATTTGTACCTCTCATCCAGGCAGGAGAATAGAAAGGAAAAGTGGTTGTATATATATTAAGTGCTTCCAAGAATCAGAGGGGCCATCAAGGAGATGGAATGATGATGTGCAAATCATCATTCAAATCATCTAACTCCCCTTGCTCCTAATCCAGGCTGACCAACCAATTTAAGAATTCCTTGACTGCCCCAACAGTTTGCCTGCAGGGAGAGAAGGCATAGTTCAAATACAATCCTTGGATGTCTATGAGGGATTGGTTCCAGGACCCCTTCATGGACACCAAACTCTGCCTATCCCTTAAGTAAAATGGTATAGTAGGGCTAGAGATACACCTCAGTTGGAAGAGTGCTTGCCCTGCAAGCACGAGGTCATGGGTTCAATCCCCAGCACTGCAAAAAAAAAAAAAAAAAAAAAAGTATAGTGTTTGCATATAACCTACCAACATCCTTCCCTACACTTTAAATCATCTCTAGATTATTTATAATACCTAATACAAGGCAGATGCCACTTGAACACTTGTTACATTGTTTAGGTAATGACAAGGGGGAAAGTCTCTACATGTTCAGTGCAGATGCTGTTTTGTTTTGTTTTGTTTTGTTTTGTTTTGTTTTGTTTTGTTTTGTTTTGTTTTAATGGTGCTGGGGATTGAACCCAGGGCCTTGTGCTTGCAAGGTGCTGGAAATTGAACCCAGGGCCTTGTGCTTGTGAGGCAAGCACTCTATCAACTGAGCCATATCCCCAGCCCCAAATATTTTCTATCTGCAATTGGTTGAAAGGGATGCAGAACCAATGGATACAGATGGCAAGACTACATATGCTAACAGCTCTCTACTGAGAAGAGCTTTTCTCACTCTATACATACACTGGCCCTCTGAATTTCCTTCTCTGAGTCTTTTGTAAGTTCAACCAAGTCAACCACAAACAAGACTGCAAAGGTGGCGCATCACCAAGCTAAATCAGCTAGCTACATGAAGAGCACATCCAGGTGGGAGGAGCCTCTTCTTTGGAACTTGTAATGGTGGAATGGGAAGGCAAGTGGCATGAGGGAGTATGTGAACTTAGGGAAGAGAATCATCTCAAGAACTGTAGTTTGTGTGGAACAGAGTGGGGTTTTGAACAACAAAACCCTCCTCCTGAGCTCCTTCTTAACCCAAATCAATATACATTTTCCCATTCTAGCAAAAGACTGGTACAGTAGGGGAAAGGATGAGAAGAAGCAGTGTTATCATTATAAAAATTACAGAGACCATGTAAAGTTATTGTATACGGTGGGGAGATGGTGAAAGGAGTGGGAGTAAAGGGGGAAGCTGTTTCTTAAGCCACAATGAATATTTAACCCCAGAACCTACTATTTAAACCAGCCTTGTCAGAAGCAGCAAGAGATACAGGGAAGGACTTTTCATCTATTTAGAACAGCTCAAAGGAAAAAGAAAAACAAAACAAAACAAAACAGTACCAAGGAAAGAAACCAACCTTTAGGGCGTTAGTCCTCATTGTGTGGTGTGTGTGTGTGTGTGTTAGCATGCACATACAAACATACATGCACACTGGGGGATCAAACTCAAGGCCCCCCATGTCAGGTAAGTGCTCTACCACTGAGCTACAACCCCAGTTCAGTCCTCATTCTTCCAGGAGACAATGATTACAGGGACACATTATGGCAGAGTAGCTAAAGTATGGTATCTAGAGACTTTCTGGATTCAAAGCTCAATTACTTAGGTGAGTGGCATGGCTCTGGACAAGTTTCTTAGGTTCTCTACTCCCTTTCCCATATCTGTAAAGTGTTATCTATAATACTACCTATCTCAGGGTTTTGTGAAGATCAAATTAATTCATGCACTGTAGTCACCACAGATTATAGTGCTACTAACAATGGAAAGTATACAAGAGTTGGTAACCCTCTTTTATTACTACACATCTTTGTGAAGAGCTTGTAGCATTCAAATGAATAGGACTAAAACTCTAAGCTGTGTATTCTAACAATTTACCAGAAGCAACAGAAAACAGAAAATCTGGACAAACATGTATTTAAGAAATTGAATTCACTACCAAAAACTTTCCCATACAGAAAATTCCAGGCCCAGATGGTTTCACTGGTGAAGTCACTCTAACAAATTCATTTTTCATCTTTAGTTGCTAGCATAAATGGGAGAACCCTATTCTTTTCTAATCCTTTTCCAACCAAGCAATATATAGTATAGACATTTACTGCATACATGGCAAAATCAAACAATTCTGGAGTCAGATATACCTTTGAAAGTTTAATCAGAAGCAACTGATTTTTTTCTCCCACAAAAATACCTAACAGAATATATAAAAGTCTGCATATTCTGAATATATAAAAGTCTTTCATATTCACCATGAAACCAATCTGTAGGCACCCTAAGATGTTAAGTAAATATTGTTAAATGAGCATTAACTTGAGTAGCACAGAGAGAGAGTTTAAGACAGTAACTTAGGAAAGAACAAAGTACCTCCCAATTTCTCTACCCTCTGACAAATTACAAATGCTAACAATCAGCTCCCAATATTGAGCAGTGAATTCTTCCTGATCTTCTAAAAATGTCTTTGGGTAACTCAAAAGTCCTATCTTTTAGCTTTATTCTGTCCTCAAAATTTCTCAATAACTTCAGTTACTAAATGCCCTTCTCACCTATCACTCAATTCTCCTCCATTACTTTTATTTCCAATCTTACAAGCAATCCACTCTAACCCATTTACCTCCAATGGCTCTATGCTATTAATACAAGCCTGTAATTTCTTTTTTTTTTTTCCTTTTTTTTTTTGGGGGGGGGGGGGGCTGTAGATGAACAGCATACCTTTATTTGCTTATTTTTATGTGATGCTAAGGATGGAATCCAGTGCCTCACCATGATAGGCAAGCACTCTGCCACTGAGCTACAGCCCAGCCCTAGACTATAATTTCTTTGAATCCAAAATGTCACCTCCAAGGCAAATTTTAACCAGGATATATAGTTACTTTCTTAATCAGATGCAGGAAGAAGGATTATAATAAGAACAGGGATCTTATTTTTCCCTGGTCATCATCATTCCCCAAAGGCTACATTTAGTCATGATCCTGTAAAAAAAAAAAAAAATCCTCTCTTTCAGCCAATAGCATATGTAGTGGAGTTAACAAAACACTCTAAGAATATATGTAGGCAGACTCTGAGATCTTTAATTGTGACATCATAACCTCCCACAAAATAATATTATTCTATTAAGAGCTTAATGAGAGTTATGATTTCAATTAAATCAAAGAATTTATAAAAGATAAAGTACTCAGATAACCAACTGACAGAATATAATTTGAGACTGGGGAAAAAAAAAACAAAGCTAAAGGACTCAAGGAAAGAACTCAATAGAAAAGAAGAAAACAATCATTCACCATATTTTACTGGAACTACATTAGCTTTGGGAAAAATCACAATTTGAGGTGTACAGAGATTTTACCACAGACTGGGAGTAAGGCATACTTTGAAATGAAGACTAGCCCATGTCTTAAAAACAAAATAGGTAAATAATAATAGCAGTGACCACGTGATACGGCAGAATACTTTTTGTAAGAGGGAAATGCTACAGGATTTTACTGTAATGAAGGTAGTACAACCGAGGTCCCACCACTGTGGGAGCAATCTCATCTCAAATTCCTTATGTGATCCACTCTCAATCCACTGGACTGGCTCCCCACTGTACCACTGCACTGAAACACAGTGATTCAAAGGTAACATCTGGAGTTTCATCATTGGTCTTTTTCTCCCCTGCCCTACTCCATGCTGACAATAACCAATCTCCATCTCCACCTCTCCACATCTAGATCTCCCATGGGAACCTCAACATTAACATATCAAAAATCAACTCCTTGGCTTCTATCCAAAACTTGCTCTCCCTAGTGCTAACTAAACCTCTCTCACACAATAGCAAGCACTTACCACTGAGAGACATTCCAAGTGTTCTTTCTCTCCTTCTCTGTTTCCTCACCTATGCTAGTTTGCATTTCACGTCTTCTGTAACAACCCTCCCCTAACCCCTCTGCCTTCAATTTCAGCCCCTTCCAATCTATCTGCCCTACTGCCCTTATAATGCCAATCTGACCATATCACTCTTTCAGAATCTCATGTGGACATCTTCAGCTGCCACCATTCACTTCCTCCTGCTCCCTAAAACACACACACACGCACGCACACTTCTTTCTCTCTTTCTCCCTTCTCTCTCTCTCTCTCTGTCTTCCTCCCACCCTCCCTCTTAATGCTGTAACGACACAGCACTCCTAGTGTCTCCATGTATTCATCATGTGGTTTGGGAATTCCTTTGTATCATATAATTTGTTTTTTCATTTTAACACTTTCTGCCACTTAGAAAACACACGATTATTTTTTTAAGGCTTCACTCATTCTGTAAAGTCTGCCGTGACCATCCTATATGGCCAACCCACTCTCTCTACTCCTTCCTTGCCTTGTACGTACTTCTGAGTATAGGCATGACACTTACTTATTAGGTGCTTATATGAGTGTTCTCTCCATCAGATTGTGAGCTCCTTGGCAAAGCAAGGTCATCTTTTTTTAATCAATAAAATGCAAAAGCATGACAGTAAGTCATTTAATAAATATTACCTGGAATTAACAAAAACAATGTCTTTACCAATAAGAATTCATCTCACATTTTAAGTATTCCCAACAGAAAATATTTTTGGAAAAGATGTACAAATATAAAGAACATAAAATATGCTGGGCGCGGTGGTACACACTTGTAATCCCAGCAGCTCAGGAGGCTGAGGCTGAGGCAGGAGGATGGCGAGTTCAAAGCCAGCCTCAGCAACAGCAAGGTAGTAAGCAACTCAGTGAGACCCTGCTTCTAAATAAAATACAAAAAATAGGGCTAGGGATGTGGCTGAGTGGCCCTGAGTTCAATCCCCAGTACCCAAAATATAAAATACACAGATTTAAGATTTGGGTAAATAAAAATTTATACAGGATTACTTGGAGAGCCAGAAATTCTAAGAAATCGCTTAAAGATTTCTTAGAATGATTTCTTAGAAGTGAACAGCACCAGAACCAGAGGCAACAGAACCAAAAAAAGTATTAGTATAATGTGGTTTAAAACATACGTGCAAACACACACATGCCTCAAGGACAAAAGCCTGACATTTGAAATGAGTGAAAGTAGAACATGCCTAATCCTAAAGACACTAAAAATCTTGGTTCTTACTTTTCCATCAGATATGATCCCATGAAAGATACATGAAATATACCACTTACCTAAGCATATACTCCAGACAATGATTTATAAACTGAAAGTCAGGATCCGTCATAAAGTTTTAGACTATGTGTTTATGAATAAACTTGACAGTTTTCAGATTTGGAAAGATCATCATCATCATCATCATCAACTCCTTCCAAGAGAGAAAATGAGACTAAAAGAAGAAATTATTTAGCCAAGGTCTCACTGCTAGATAAGCGGAACATAAAAAATGAGGACAGAGGCTGCCACATTTCACTTTCTGAGGCTCTTTCCACTACTCCCACACGATTTTTCTGTGGGTAAGTTATGTACTATTTTGGGTTTGTTTTTCTTTTTTCTAGGGGGATGGTGTTATGTTTTGTTTACACACAGGAATACCAGCTCTCAAAGTATGGGTCCCCATCAGGCTGGATGAGCTTTTTGGTGTTGATGCTGACACCATATACCAAGTCATCGTAAGTCAATATCCATTATGGCCTGTGAAACAGCCATCACTTTATTGCATTAATAATACTAACATTTTCTTCACTAATCCTAGTTAGGTAGCTTCATCTACAGTACCAAGAAGGGAAGAGATGGGAACACTCATTGTTCAATTAGCAGGATCATCCTGGCGTTAGGGAATCTGAGAACCACTAAGGCAATGGAAAATGACACATCTATCTGAGAAAGAATTTTAAGTCCACAAACAGAAATCGTGGGTCCCACCAATGACTGTAAAATCAAATATTCAATAACAAAATTATCAAAACAGAATAATATTATTGAATTCTTGTCACATGTTAGGCACTGTTCTAAAAGCTTTACATAAGTTATTGTCAATCCTCAAAAAAAAACCCCAAAGGCAGGTAAGACATGGATAAGGAAAGTGAACAGCACCAGAATTTCTATACATACACAAGGCATGGCAAAACAAAAGTAGGGGGCACCAAGGGAGATTTAGTTCCCAGTCTTCCTACAGAGCTTTAACTGTTAATGTTAAACTGTATGTGCATCTGAGGTGGTGAGAACCTTGATAGGCAAACAAAGCACGATCACGTTATTTAGGTGGAATGTGTATGAAGTGGGGTGGCAAAGACTGTGTCCATCCTTCCACTGTCCTCTTTAGCACCACACAAAAACTCTGGACCCCAAAGTGATGAAGAAAGTAAAAGACAGGCAGAGCTGGCTTTAGGGCCGAGGTCAGAGCCTTTCTCTTTCTGCTCTATCCAAATACCTCCTTCTGTGTAAAGCCCCAGATAGTCTAAGTACTATAAAAAATTAGTAAGGAACAATGTTACAGATCATCTGAAAGGTAAAAATGAATGTATCTCTGAGAACCCTAAGCTATCACACAGAAAGCTCATTTTCTGAGGCCTTAGAACAACATACATACTACAGCTTCAAGACCTCCTAAGGTAGAGTTCAAGTACATTTCAAAACACACACAAATGACAGGAGTCTTTTTTTTGGGGGGTGGGGGGCGCTAGGGTGGGAGAAGGGAATGAAGGAGATGAGAAAACAGTTTCCCTTAAGATATTAAAGCTGGTTTAGGACCAAGCTGGTTAATAAAACTGAAAGAATTTTTAGGATGATGCAAAATACAGGGCTTAAAAACTGAATATAATCCAGTGATATCCAATCTCACTCATAATTTGAGAGCATGAAATGCCTACATTTAAGAGGGAATTTATTCAACAAATTTTAATTAGACCTGGGCTAGGAGGTATTATGGGAGCCACAAAAGTACGCAGGACACAGCTCTTCCCAAGGAATACTTGCAGTCTAATTAGAAAAACTAGATAACTGTGTGAAAGGATAAAACCAAACAAATTCCAGAAGGGTAGGTTGCCAAGAAGCAGAGGACCTAATCGAAGGAGAAAGCACTGGGCTTTTTGAAACAGTGGCAGCACCATAAATAAGCCCTTGAAGGGAAAATGCAAATTAGAGGCAGAGGCTGGAGCACACATGATAGGCCAAAAACAGGCTATTAAAAAACAAATCACCACCAAATGCTGGAGAAGATGTGGAGCAACGGGAACTCTCACTGCTGGTTGGGAATGAAAATGGAACAGTCACTCTGATAGACGGTTTGGCAATTCCTTAGAAAACTAAATATAACTGCTGCCCTGAGATTCAGCAATTGCACTCCTTGCTATTTACACAAAAAGAATTGAAGAA
The DNA here is from genome assembly GCA_020662805.1 of Glaucomys volans. Lineage (NCBI taxonomy): Eukaryota > Metazoa > Chordata > Mammalia > Rodentia > Sciuridae > Glaucomys > Glaucomys volans. The sequence continues at coordinate 300,823 of JAJEJO010003569.1, read as the reverse complement.
AGTATGGCTACACAAAAGCCTGCATATGGATGTTCACGGACCTTTATTCATAATGGCCAAAACTTGGAAGTGACCAAGCTGTCCTTCACTGGTGAATGAAATATTATTCAACACTAAAAAGCATGAGCTATCAAGCAACGAAAAAAGATATGAAGGAAACTTAACACATACTACTATGTAAAAGAAGCCAATTTGAAAAGAGTATATACTGCATGATTCCAATTATGTAACACTCTAGAAAAGGCAAAATCACAAAGATAGTAAAAAAGATCAGTGGGTGCCAAGGAGTTAGAGGTGGGACGGTAATGAAAAGACTAAACACAGTGGATTTTTAGAGCACAGAAAATACTCTATGATAATAAATGATAGATACACATCATTACATATTTGTCCAAACACAAAGAATAGATAATATCAAGCATGAACCCTAATTAAACGATGTGCTCTGGGTGATTATGGTGTGCCAGTGCAAGTTTCATCAATTATAACAAATGTACCAATGTGGTGGGTGAAGCTATGCCTGTGTAGGGCAGGGATATATGGGAAATCTCTGGACATTCCCCTCTGCAATCATAAAACTGTTCTAAAAAATTAAGATCTTTAAAAGATGAACAAACAAATATACAGATTATTTTCATACAAGGGCTAACTGGTGTGTTTACAAGCATATTCATAAGGTACTGGTTAAATATGTACATTCATAAAATGAAATATAATGTAGTTGGTAAAAAAAAAAAAACATGGCAGCTTTAGATGTACTTACATATTACTAAGTGAAAAAAAACAAGGTGCAGAAAGGGTGTACAGTACACCACCATTTGTGCTTACAAAAGACAATATGTATACAAATGTATATGCTTATATATTCATAAATTATCAATAGGAAGATTTAGGGAAAAGTTATAAACAGTGTACACCTCTGTTGACTGAGGACACAGTTACATAAAACAAAGGGACTATGCTTTGCAGAAGGCAAGTAGACTAGAGAAAATTCTTAGTTTTAGGATAAGAGATTTAGAAAGCATGTACACTCAAGATCAGGAGTCCCAACAGTGGAACTACTGACATTTGGGACCAGATAATTCTTAGTTGTGTGGGCTGTCCTGGTGTACTGTAAGACATCTTAGCTGCTGAACACATCCTCTTGCTGTGCCTGGTTGTGACTACCAAAAATGTCTCTGGACATTGCCAAATGTTCCCTATAAAGTAAAACTGCTCCAGGTTGAGAAGTACTGCAAGACCCACAATAACAGTAATTTTAAAAACACTGCAGCATTATATCCTTGCAAACTAACAACTGTAATACCCATTCATCTATAGATCTGGCATATTTGACATAGTTTTTTTTTGTTTTTTTGTTTTTGGGGGGTTTTTTTTTGGAACCAGGGATTGAACTCAGGGACACTCGGCCACTGAGTCACATCCCCAGCCCTATTTTTTGTATTTTATTTAGAGACAGGGTCTCGCTGAGTTGCTTAGGGCCTCACTAAGTTGCTGAGGTTGGCTTTGAACTCGCGATCCTCCTGACTCAGCCTCCCAAGTCGCTTGGATTACAGGCGTGCGCCACCACGCCCAGCTTGACATAGTTTTGAAATGACCTTCATACGTAAGTTTCTCAAGCCAAGATAATTCAAGCCCCTTCCCAAATCTGAATTATCATTTCTAATCATATCTTCTTCATCAAAATTTTTCTTTTTTGCACCTACTGAACACAAATAATAAACTAAATAATAAAGCTAGATAGATGTTCAGGAGTATATGAGAGTATGCCAGTTCCCTCAAGGGGCTTCCCAATGATACACTGATCGTTTCATACCTCTGCAGCTTGATTTCACGAATCAGTACACCAGCCTTATCCTCCATTCCACCCACCCCTAAGTAGCATGTTTCTAGATCTAAGATCTTCTGAGATTTCCCAAAGAAATCTAACAGACAACCATATTTTGTCTCAAGTTTTGAAAACCTAATATAACTATTGACACAATAAGAACATAATTACTCACACTATACTAATGTTTCTTCCCTATTAATTTCTAACAAACACATGAAGTGTAACACACTGTCCTAAAATTGTGAAAAGCATCACCCCTGATTTCAAGGAGATTATAGAGAGGATTAGTTCTAAAGCCAAGAGAGGGCTTTACTACAGCCTACAATCACAATTTTATTAAGTGTAAAGCCATTTCTAATATACCACAATGAATGGGAAGGGAAAAAAGCAAGACATCCAACAGGTTTGAATATTTTTCAAACACAGATCTAAAACTTTGGTTGATTCTCCTGTGTCTGTTCTTTTTCCAAGGCCAGAAATCCAATAATACCCTGGCAATCTTGGCTTCATATTTTGAAGTCACTGATTCCTTCAATGCTGTTGTAGTTGAAAAGTTCTGGATTTCATCCTCATGAAATCATGCTCTTCAGATTCTAGTATTATGCCGACTACTTTTCCTTAGCTCTCAGAAGGTTGGCTCTCATTTGTGGAGGTAACCTCCAGTGACCTCACTCTGTAATAAATACATTTGTGAGTCGCTACGGAAGATGCTTAAAAGTGTCAGCGGCGGAAAAAAGAAACTCACCATTCTAACTACTTCAGGGTAAGTCTGCTCTGTCAAACAGCCTCTGCTTATTGTAATGTAGTCCACCAGTTCATTAAGAGTGGAGCGCTTGTATTCTTTCATTTTAAGATCAGATAGCGTGTCCATGAAGTCAAAAATGACACAGCACTGCTGAAGTTTCTTTAGGAACAGTTCAGGCTGCTCTGAGGTTGGAACGTCTAAGAAAAAAAAAGGAAATGGTGTAAGTCTGTCATCAATTTCTATGTAACAGGAATTCTCTGCGAAATTTACTTCAAAAGCAAGCTCAAAAGAAAAAGAATTCACATGACAACAGTGTTCTTTTTAACAGTTACACATGGGGGGAGGGGATAACATACACACTACTTCAGAGATCTTGACTCTGAAAACTACAGTGTACCAACACAATTGACTGTGTTTGCTATTCTGCAACCAAAGATTGACTAAAATCCCAAGAGCCATTAGAAGGTTGAAACAAATTTTAACAACAACCAAAAAAACCTGAGGTCAATACCCTTAAATCCAAAAACACTGAAAAATGTCAAATTGCCCCTTATAAGGTAAAGTCAGAAGTTTTCACTGTTGTTTTAAATTAGTTTTACTAAAAGATTTCAAAGCAGAAATGTCAGTCTATCCATTTTAACTTCATGCTGACATCCTTGGTATTTAAAGCAGTTATTAGTGTGTGTTTTATTTTCTGTTTTGTTTTTGCTTGGTTTTTATGAAGTTTCTTTGTCAAAGACACTTGAAAACCCAACAAAATGAAAAAATAACAACGCTCTAAAAAAGAGCACACTAAATGAGTGTGGTGGCACACACCTGTAATCCCAGTAGCTCAGGAGACTGAGCCAGACTCAACAACCCAGCGAGGCCCTAAGCAACTTAGTGAGACCCTATCTCAAAATTAATAATTAAATTAAAAAATTAAATAAAAAGGTCTGGGGATGTGGCTCAGTGGTGAAGCACCCCTGGGTTCAATCCCTAGTAGAAAAACAAATAAGTAAAAATAAAAACACTCAGGCGCAGTGGTGCAAGCCTGTAATCCCAGAGACTCAGGAGGCTGAGGCAGGAGGATCTCGAGTTCAAAGCCAGACTCAGCAAAATTGAGGCACTAAGCAACTCAGTGAGACCCTATCTCTAAATAAAATACAAAATAGGGCTGGGGATGTGGCTCAGTGGTCAAGTGCCCAGAGTTCCACTCTGGTACCAACACACGCACACACACGCGCACACACACACCCCAATAGTGGGAAAATAAGAGCAAATTCCCTTCATCTACACTCTCTTTTAATCCACCTTCTTCCCTTACATAGGGGAAAGAAATCACTATCGTCTTTATTAATATGTTCTCAGAAAGACATCTGTTCTTTTTCAAGCAAACAGCAGGTTGGGCATTTGGCTTGGTTTAAAAAAAAAAAAAAGTAGAAATTTTAGGTTAGTTTAAAATCTCCAGCTAGAAAAGAATCTGATCTACAGTTGGATTTGAAATACACAATTGAGCTACAGACAACCAAATCCGCTCCTATATTTTCTACTATTTTATTTTCCTAAACTACAGTGTCACCTGGAAAGGCAAAGAAAATTATGACCAAGGTAGGCACTGCTGCTTTGATCCAAGGCAATTAACTCATTAATCCTCAGAACATCCTTAGAGGTAAGCAGGTAGCATGGTAATTCTCCACTTTTCAAAAAGAAAATTGGACACAGTCATTGAGATCAACACAAGAATGAGCTATGGAGCTGGACACAATGCCCAGGTCTCTAGCCATACTCCCAAGTTCCCTTTGTACTACTCAAGAAGGATTTTAAGTGTTCGACCAGTCACTAGCAACCATCCTCAGTTGTCAGTCTTCCAGTAAGGGCTATCCAGTGGCCTTGCATTGTAGGCCACCTGCTCTCTGGAGGGGAATGATACATCACCTAGAACCCACCTTACAACAAAGAGCCCCATAGAGTAAAGTGGGGGCAAGTCTCAGCCTGATATACACAGGATCCACATGACTAGTTCCATAACTACCATCCTCTACCCATATCCCACAACCCAAACTCCAGGGCACTAGCCAAGCCACCTTGGACCTCATAAATAATTTCCCCCAAACACGAAATCTAGTTGAAAGAAAAATACACCTTTTCCAAAGGCTATTAGGGAACAAAAAGTATAATACATTTGAAGGTATATAGTATCATCACTATAGACCTCTCAGAATAACTGTTAAACAGCGAGTTTCACTCCACCCCAACACCTTCAGAGGTCTCCAGCAACCTAATATATCTTATAATCAAATACTTTGGATTAAGGTATAATATATAGCTTATTCTGTGCTCCTATAATCAATCATTTTTAAAACATCTAGCCTGAGACCATAAGAACTAAACATAGTCAGATCAAGTTTTCTCTTTAAGAGATACCTGTTCAGGTATTTAAAATAAATAAATAAGTAAAAACTAAACATAGCTGCTTATGAATATGACTGCATAGTTTTAACCAGTATCTAATTACATGCACAGGACCACCATGGTCCAGACCACCCCAGACCTTGAAGCTGAAAGGGAGTTTTGATGCTGAAAAAGGAACAAGTAAAAGCTTATTAAATGGAATATTGGTTAAAGGTTAAAATCTTTAGGGGAAATTGCAATTTTTGATATCATGACTCTAATAAAGCCTAAAAGTCAGACTGTTCACACGGAGAACTCCTTAACACAGCACAGCAGAATTACAAAACATCTATAAATGATAGCCTTTCTGAGAGCAAATCAACATTTAAGCAGTAACAACAATTAATATTTGTGGTTACTACAATAACAGTGAAGAGATTCATTTATTAAGCAATTCAAAAATTCAGGCCGTTAACATTTAGATCATTTTTAATGTCAGGCAATTGGAATTTATCCTTTATTTATGCAAACTGGTATGTCATAGACAAATGAGAACCAGGCTAACCACATGCCAGATGGAATAATGATAATAGCGCACATTTATTGAACAGAGTGGGTATACTGCTACGTACTATTCTGAACACTTACACACATTACATCTCTAATATCTACAACAACCCTACAGTAGGTACTATTTTGAATTTAATAGATAAGTAAACCAAGATAGAGACCGATTCAGTAATCTGCCCAGAGTCTTACAGCTAACAAGCACTGGAGAAAGGATCGAAATTTAGGCAATCTGGCTCCAGGCCTGGGCTCATCACCACCATGTACCATTCAAACACAATCAACAATCAACAGCCAGAATGTTATTATATTCCAGAAAACAGGATGGAGAGAGGGAAAGGGAGAGCGAGAAGGAGAAGGAGAGAGGAGAAAAAAGAACAGAGGGTAGATGCAAAAATAAAAGAGGAAGTAGAAAGAAATTAACAAATTAATCCCCAGCATGCCCTTATTCATAAAGTATCAGGCTGAATCCCTTCTGTCTCCCCTCCAGTCCATTCCTCAGAGATTAACATGCAGAGTCAGTTATATTTTATCCTTTATCACAAACTAAATTCTTCTAAAATAAACTCCATTACATTGAAGAAATTGAGCAGTCAAGACCAACCAAAAGCTGGGGTGGTGCAGGGCGGGGTGAGGGTCCCTAAAGAGGAAATTCCTTTATAATAACAATTTTAAAAGGAAAAGAAAGAAACTATTTCATTCTGTGGGAAGTGGGGGAAGGATGACCTATCAAAACACTCCAAGAGCCAGGTGTGTGAAACTCACCTATAGTTCCAGCTATAGGAAGGACAAAGTAAGTAGGTGAAGCAGGAGGATAGCTAAAGTCCCAGCATTCGAGCTAGCCTGGACAGCATAGCAAGACTTTATCTCTTTAAAAACAAAACAAAAAAACACAGTTGCTCCAAGCAAGGACCAGTAATGGCTGCCCCTTGGACTGTCGTTCCTCCTCCTCCATGGCTATGCTGTTTCCAACCCCTGTGGGCTGTGAAAAGGTAGAATTAAAAGGTAGGACAGGCCAGGGATCAGAGAAGGTATACTCTCAGTAGTCCCAAGAGTTTTAACAAAATTAAAGAACTTAATCAGACTCAGCACTGATCTCCAAAATTTACAAAGAACTTACAAAACTTTACACCAAAAATGCAAAGAACCCAATCAATAAATGGGCTAAGGAACTGGGCAGACATTTCACAGAAGATAATACACATTAACAAATATATGAAAAAAATGCTCATCATCTCTAGTAATTAGAGAAATGCAAATTAAAACCACCCTAAGATTTCATCTAACTCCAATTAGAATGGCTATTATCAGGAATACAAGCAGTAACAAGTGTTGGCGTGGATGTGGGGAAAAAGGCACATTGCTGGTGGAGTTGCAAATTGGTGCAGCCACTCTGGAAAGCAGTATGGAGATTCCTCCAAAAACTTGGAATGGATCCACCATTTGACCCAGCTATCCCACTCCTCAGTTTATACCCAAAGGTCTTAAAATCATCAATGTATAGGGATGCAGCCACATCTATGTTCATAGCTGCTCAATTCACAATAGCTAGATTGTGGAACCAACCTAGATGCCCTTCAACTGAAGAATAGATAAAGAAACTGTGGTACTATACACAATCGAATATTACTCAGCCATAAAAAAAGAATAAAACTATGGCATTTGCTGGTAAATGGGTGGAGCTGGAGAATATCATGCTAAGTGAAATAAGCCAAGCCCAAAAAGCAAAGGTTGAATGTTTTCTCTGATCAGTGGATGCTGATACATAACAGGGGTGCGGGGCTATTAGGGGGGATAGGAAAGATAGTAAACTGAGACAGATAGTATTACCCTATGTATATGTAAGATTATATGAATTGTGTGAATAAAAAAAAAATAACAGCCATACCAATTAAAAAAATCAAAAAATAAAAATTAAAAAAAACTAAAGAAGTTTAGTATCTATGGAACCAGTTCCAGAAGCAGATATAAATATTCTTTTTAAAGAAACATTTATAAAAAGGATCAGTTACTGAGCCATAAAGAAAAAAATCTCATAAATGACAGAAAGCAGTCAGTACATTCCAATCACAATGCATTAAATAAATAACACTAGCTACCAACCTCCCAAATCCAAATCACCTGAAAATCTAAACACTTCTGAAGTAACTTAAAAGAAAATTAAGAAAATTTAAGGTCATCACAGAATCCCCAAGCAGACCAGACAGTGGACACTTCTATCTTCCAATGGAAACCTCTGGCCTACAAAAGCTAGCCTGTCCCCAGGGAGAAAAATCCCACAGAATCATACCATAAATAACAAGGAATCAATAAGTGGTTATGTAATACCGCAAAGATCATTAACACAATGACTATCCATCCAATGTTAGTATTTGTTTAAAGAGGAGAATAATTGATCCGGTCATCACAGATGGTAAAATCATCAGGTCAGACTCCATGAATCTAGAAGAACACTTAAAACTGATTTCCAGAATATGCCTCCCACCAAAGAAAAGAGTATAGGGACAAACTAAGTTGCATTTCTCAATGTATTGTCTTACTCTCCTTTTTAGTATTAACCATCTCCCAGGATTCCTAACAATTGTCAACAATTAGAGAAAATGACTACTGCCCCTTCAAGGTGCTCATAAACAAATAACTTTAAAATTTACAAGTGTGATATGCGATGATATGCAATGGAAAAATGGACACAATTCAAGAGTAGAAAAGAGTACAAATTCAGATTCAGTGGGAATGACTGATTCTTCTTATATCGAAAGAACAGTCCACAGGATCCATTAGGTATTTTAATCACAATCCCTCTCCCTGGCCCACAAATCACAACAGGAGTGAGAAAGAGAATTCCCTTCTCCCTCATTATGACTTAAAAGGTTGGTTGTTATTTACCATTTGCAGAAGCTCATTATTCCCTAGTCATTAATTTCCATTATTTTATCCTATCTAATGTTCAGGGCACAAGATCATGGATCCAAGAGTAGCTTTCTCTTGAGGCTTAGCTCAATCAGAACTTTGAAAAGCATTGGCAATTTGAAAAGCAAACAAGTAGCAAAGAAGAAGAAATAAAATACAAGTTTGGTGTCTTTTAGTTTTAGTGCTATCAGACTCCAACTTAAAATCAGAATGTTAAATTCACACTTGCAAGTATGCCAACAAAATAAATAAAGAAAGTAGAAGGTATACATCACTATATTTATTAGACATAATATCATAAGAACAGGGCAATTTTTTTTAAATGTGGGCTAGTAACTTATTTATACATAAGCTATTATAAATACAAGGGGAACGGGCTGGAGATATAGCTCAGTTGATAAAATGCTTGCCTCTCACAAGGCCCTGGGTTCAATCCCCAGTACCACAAACTAATTAATTAATTAATTAATTAATTAATAATATACACGGGGAAATATAGTAAAGGTAAATGTTGCCAGGCGTGGTGGTGCAGCCTGTAATAGCAGCAGCTTGGGAGGCTGAGGCAGGAGGATCACAAGTTCAAAGCCAGCTTCAGCAAAAACAAGGCACTAAGCAATTCAGTGAGACCCTATCTCTAAATAAAATACAAAATAGGGCTGGGGATGTGGCTCAGTGGTCAAGTGTCCCGGAGTTCAATCCCCGGTATCTTAAAAAATAAATAAAAAGCCAGGCGTGGTGGCACACACCTGTAATCCAAGCGACATGGGAGGCTGAGGCAGGAGGATCGCGAGTTCAAAGCCAGCCTCAGCAACTTAGTGAGGCCCTAAGCAACTCAGTGAGACCCTGTCTCTAAATAAAATACAAAATAGGGCTGGGGATGTGGCTCAGTGGCCGAGTGTCCCTGAGTTCAATCCCTGGTTCCAAAATAAATAAATAAATAAATAAACAAACAAATGTTTCTATAAGATATGGAATAAATATTTCCATAAGATGTTTGCATTGGAAGCTAAACTATAACATTACTTGAACTTCTATGAACAGTATCTGTTATTCAATGGAATATATTTATAAATTGTATTTGTAACATTTGTATCCAAAAAATCTAAAATACAATCCTTCTAAATTAACAATGCTTTTCACTTCAAAACATTCTAAGATATTAATCACTCAACTCCTTTACTTCCATTTCTCCTACTTAAAAAAAATCAGGAATCAACACAGAACAAGTGTGGAAACTATGATCTCTTAGCCCTGCCACCCTAACCCTTAGAATTTTGCCTTTTAGTGTTCGTGTATGCTATCAGTCCCTCACAGGCAACCTCTGCAATCTTCAAAAATCCATGAAAATTTTACTTACTAAGTCTTACATGGGTTTATATTTGGAGAAAACTAAGAATAATATATCACAGCTCTAAGATGCTTAGTATTAAAATACTAGATTTAGCCTTAGGAAATTAAAGCAAGAATACACCAGCACACATGGTAAAATAATTGTGTCCCTGGGGTCCATTCAATTCATTGTCACCAATGTTACCTCTAAATACAGACACAGGCAAAGCCATTCCTTTGTATAGCATGTTACTCCAGGAAACATTAAAAGAACTTTATTTTATTAGAACCATGCTTCCATTAGAAATTGCTTTTGACACCTGATAAGTCACAGATATAACCAACAATATTTCATCAAAACAAGGAGATAACTGTAAATCTTCATAATGAATCAAATAACTGGATCCAAGGAACTGGATCCAAAAATGACATTCTAATCACACAAAATACTTCAACATACATAAGAGCAAATAAGAAATTCCCAAAACAAAACCTATTAACTAAAGTCAGTATTAAATTCTTGAACATTTCAATTATTACTATATTTAAATTAGTGGGTTCAAAAATGTTTGTTGTTGGATGATGGTGGTAGTGGTATGGTTTTCCATTGCCAGAAATTTATATCCCCTCAGGTGATTTCTGTGTGGCTAGGGTTCAAAACCACTGTTTTTAGAGCAAGAACTTTAAAATTCTCTTTCATCCCCTTTACCTTTGAAATTCTTTCTTTTAGTTTATTTAAAGTTGGCAGTGAAAACTTTCAGCTTCCAAGGAAGCTGAAGGAAGACCCCGGAAACATCTGTAACTGTAAGAGCATTTCTTACTGGTCTTGACTATAAAAAAGTAAATGAAGACTTGGGTGCTTTTAGAACTCCTGCCAATCTATTAGAAAGCTTGCAAAACACTTCATTAACTATTAGCACACACGTTTTCTATAGGTTCAAAACATATCTCACAGAAAGGCTAGCACAAATACAGCAGTATCAAAAGCATGAGACCAGCTGGACATGGAGGCGCACACCTGTAATCCAGCTACTCAGAAGACTGAAGCACAAGGAATAACAAGTTGGAGGCCAGCCTGGGAAATGTAGTGACACCCTGATTCCCAAAAAACTTTTAAAGGGGGAATTTAAGGATGGCGTTCAATCTATATAGCACCACCCCCCCCAAAAAAAAAGGCCTACTGAAGAGCAGAAAAGGCTAGTAATGAAGTTTCAAGGTAAAAAGAATGGCAATAACAATATAATAAACATTTACTATTGTAAAGCACTGTACTAAGTGATCCTCAAACTATTTATTAGTAGAACTATTAATATTCCAGTTTTTTAAAAATATTTTTATTAGTTGTTGATGAAACTTTATTTACTTATTTGTATGTGGTGCTGAGAATCAAACCCAGTGCCTCACACATGCTAGGCAAGCGCTCTACCACTGAGCCCCAACCCCAGCCCAATATTCCAGTTTTTCAGATGAAGAAACTGATATCCAAAACAGCCGAGTCACCAACTCAACATCACATGCTAGGAAGAGCTGCGTTAGTATCTGATCCCAGGTAGTCTTATCCCAGGTTCCACAGCGATAACAATAATGATAACAACGATGGCTATACTAATTAACAGTGACTAACAGTCATCATTACCACCACTAGAGCTATAAACATACTTCCACTGCCAATCTAAAAGTAAAGGAAGCCATACACAGTGGCACACACCTATAATCCCCAGCAACTTGAGAGGCTGAGGAAGGAGATTGACAAGTTTGAGGCCAGTCTGGTCAACTGTTAAAACCCTGTCTCATACTAAAAAGTAGCAAGGGTTGGGGATGTAGCTCTGTGGTAAAGCGCCCTTGGGTTCAATCCCCAGCACTGCATAAATAAATAAATAAATAAATAAATAAATAAATAAATAAAATTTAATAGATATTTCTTCACATACTTTGATGTTTGAAAACAAAATACAATAAATTCAGCCCTAAACAAGTAAACAAATGTAGGTGGATAAATTTAATTTTTTAATAATATATTAACTACTTTTCCCAGCTTAGATAATCAACATGTATTTATTATTATTCTTTCATGGAGCTCTCCAGTTCCATTTTCCAAAAGCTAACAAATACACACACTGATATATAAGCAAAACTCAAAGGTCACTGCAGACAAGTGTGACAGCCTCAGCAGCAAACCACGATTCATGTTATTCTGACACTATATTCCAATCAAAACAAACAGAGGGAATATATAAGCACACAAGTATGCACACAGATACACACATATCACTCTCTCTCTCTCTCTCTCTCTCTCTCTCGCTCTCTCTCTCCTGCTCTCGCTCTCTCTCTCCTGGTATATATTTGTTTCCAACACTATTTGCTATTCCTCGTGTGTTATCCTCTAATGCCAAGGTAGTCATTGAAATCTGTCAGCACAAGAAATAAAATATTTAGAAACTGACCTAATTATAGGTAAAAATTACTTTCCTTGCTACAAACTCACCACAGGACAGGAGCCACCAAAGCCTCTGACTCACCAGGTCAAAGTCTATATTATTAATTCATTTCCTAAGGGTTTATTCCAAGGTTGGAGACATCAGCAGCACAGAGACCAACACCTTTTGAACATGAGGAATTCCTGGAGCTTGCTGGGCTATGCCAAAAGGGTTGTAAGACTTGTACAGTATTCTAAAGTATCCATGGCAGAGTTCCCTCCTTTGAGGACTTTACATGCCAGTAAATGAACAACAACAACAACAAGTAGGTTGCCATTTTTTTTCTCTTCCAGGTTAGGCATTTAAAAAAAAAAAAAAAAAACATGGTCATATTTAATTTTCACTATAGTCTCATAAAAAGAAAGAACATCCCTACCACCATCACCACCACCACTGGTGGTACTAGGGATTAAACCCACAGCCTTGCTCATGTTAGGCAAGTTCTCTACCATCAGCAACAATTCCAGTCATCCCCAATCCCCAGTTGCTGGCTGTTTTTTTCTCCCCCACTGCCCCTCAAAACAGGGTCTCACTAAGTTAGCAAGGCCAGCCTAGAACTTGCCATCCTCCTGCCTTAGCCTACTGAGTAGCTGGGATTCCAGGCATGCACCACCAGAACCTGCAGAAAGGACCTTTAAAATAACAACAAAAAAGAAAGCACAAACTCAGAATAAACAAAAATTCCTTTAAAAAAAAAAAAAAAAAAAGGGGAGGGGATGTAGCTCAGTTGGTAGAGTGCTTACCTTGCATGCACAAGGCCCAGGGTTCAATCCCCAGGACCAAAAAAAAAGAGGAGAGCTGGCAACCTTGCACACACACATGTACACACACAGTTATGTATTTCTCATCTCCTTACTTTACACTTTGCCTATTAACGGTAAATCCTAGATGTGGGGACTCCAGAGTCACATTACTCCTGTTTCCCCTCTTTTCTAGAAGCATAAACAGCAGGCTATAATTACAATACTAGTTTCAATTTTATTTAAAATTGAGGGGCTGGGGATACAGCTCAGTTGGTAGAGTGCTTGCCTTGCAAAGCGCACAGGCCCTGAGTTCAATCCCCTTCCCCGCAAAAAAAAAAAAACAAAAAAAAAAAAAAGAAAAGAAAATGTTACCATTCTGGTTGATAAAATAAAATTGAGAAGATAACCATATGTTCTGCAGTATGGGAATGGCAGCCATGTAGCCCTTCAAAACTCTAGCAAAAAAATCACCACAAAACTTGTACACACCTCCACTTGAGCATTTGCCACATTATATTGTGATTTTTTTGTTGTTGTTTATTTATTTATATGTGGTGCTGAGAATCGAACCCAGTGCCTCACACATACTAGGCAAGGGCTCCACCACTGAGCTACAACTCCAGTCCTTGACTTTTTTTTAACCAGCACCTCACATGTCTTATTAACTTTTTAATTCTCAGTTCCTGGTAGGAGTTTCTAGAGTATAGAAACAATAAATATTAGTTGAGTAAGTGAACACACACTGAATCTTATTTCCACATGTATTCAAATTTAAATTTGAACTTATTCCTCTAGAAATAAAATTATACTAAAGAAAGAAAAAAGCATATTACTTCCTAATACATTAATACAAAAAGTCCTTAAGTGCAAATTTAAAACCACCTTGTGTTTTTTATTTGTTTTGTGTGTTGGCAATACTAGAGATTGAAAAGAGACAGCTTCTAATGACACAAGATTTATGATGCAAAAGATGGGGTAGAACCTGGGCATGGCACATGCCTACAATCCCAGGGCCTGCAAACCCAGGTTCTGGAATAGAATCACACCTTCACTGTTTACCAAATAGTTAATAGACTATTTAGTAAAGCCACATGCTTCTCTCAGCACCAGTTTCCTTATCTAAAAAATTGAGAAAACATGTTTTACATGGCTAAGTGAGAATAAATAAAAGTAATTTATAAGGAAGTGCTTTTCACAACAAAATATTCCTTTGACTAGCATTTATCAAGTGTCTTAAAAACAGAATGGAATCAATTTCCTCTTTTATAACTGTTGTTAAGACTACCTTCTGGAAATTACTTATATTTATTTTTAGCACACCTTCAAAATTATTTTAAAAGCATTTAGAAAAAAAATTCTGAAGTCTTTCTAGAAACAGTAAAATTTTGTTAAAATTTTGTTCTAGTTAAACAAAGGCTATCTATTTACAACCTGCAAATAATTATAATTTGTCTTCTCATAAGTACTTAGCTTGTAAGACAAGAAACAAATCATAAAATCATAAACTGATAAAAAGGAATAGAGAAACTTCCTGGATGTGCCCAAGAGCAGCACTGAAATCCAATTTTCCATCCAGATTCAGAAATATGAGCAACAAAAAAAAAAATCTTCAAAACAGAATATTTTTACTTACACTGTTATACTTTTTACTTACACTGTTATAGGTAACAAAATTAACAGTATTAAAGATTTTCAGCAAGCACTCAACATTCAGCTGAACATCACGCACACATATACACACACACAAAATTACAATAAAAGAACACACTATTTTCAACCATTTCAGTTAACTGAGGACCCTCTCCCAAGAGATAACTTCTGCAAGGGATAAGAATGGCCTATGTACTTTCCATTTGTATTGAGGATTAACACCAATGTAAATCATTTCCGAATGAGATGAACTTGCAGCTGTTTTAACAGGATGATTTGAAGTTAAAACAAATTAGATGGGTACAACATTAACATCAATTAAGCCCACCGTCTGTTAATTCACAGCTTAATAGCTGCTACCACTCAAAGGCACCATTAACCTTTTTATCAAAGGTTTAGAATTAAAAAAAAAAAAAAGTCAATCCGATGATGCAACGCCAGCTTAGAGATGCCATTCCTGATCCTCAGATGGGAGTTTTAAAGATGAAACCTTAAGCTCCAGAGAGTGACATAGGACTGAGTACAGTGCAATGGTCTTTAATCCCAAAAGTAATAAAGAGTGTACATTTGGCCGGGCGTGGTGGCGCACGCCTGTAATCAAAGCGACTCAGGAGGCTGAGACAGGAGGATCATGAGTTCAAAGTCAGCCTCAGCAACTTAGTGAGGCCCTAAGCAACTCAGTGAGACCCTGTCTCTAAATAAAATACAAAATAGGGCTGGGGATGTGGTTCAGTGGCCAAGTGCCCCTGAGTTCAATCCCCGGTTCAAAAAAAATGAGTGTACATTTATAATTAAAGTCATAATCTGGGCAATAAAATCCATGATAGTATGTAGTAGAGCACCCTAATTATGTATGCTTCATACAAAGAATATTATATACAAATGTAAGCCCATATATGAGTTGAGAAAATTCAAGCCTGAAACATCACATTAACAGAAATGAAATTTATTTCTTAGTTTGTATAAAAAAACAGTAGTGCTCAAGCATAAAACAATAAAGAGAAACTTCTATATGTGCACTTAAATATATAGAGAGATATATATACTTATAAATGTGAGTGTAAGACTCCAAAACCAAAACTTGGAGAATACTAATACAAAAATTTTTTAAAGGCAGTGAACGTGCCTGGAAAGCGTTACTTCAAAACACTGAATAGTAAGATTTGATACTAGCTTCAGCTAAAATATTTACAAAGTAAGTTCCTTCTATGCTGCTGGCTCCCTGGCCACAAAACACTATGTCTGAAGGGTAGGAGGAGGTACTGAAATCTAAAGATGTGTATGCTAATAATGCATTTCTAAGAACAGTCTTCTCCCAGATCTTGATGTAATTCAGCCTTCTATGTCCAATGTAGGACTCTAGGGCTTAGCTAAACATGCCATTGAGTAGTACAAACATTTTCTCTTCAGTTATACTGAAAATGACTTTCCTTTTTAGAGAACATATTGCTATTTATTACCATATCTTCCACTTAAGAAGACCAAATATGAGAAGTATGAGTTCATCTTATTAAATGTAATAAAATTAAAAACAATCTGGGCAACGAAGTCCCCTCTCACAAAAGTCTGTCAACTGTCATTCTGGAAAAATATCAAAGGAAGTTGTTTGTTTGTTTGTTTGTTTTGGGGGGGCGGGGGCGGGTGTACTGGGAATAGAACTCAGGGCCACTTAACCACTGAGCCACATCCCCAGCCCTATTTTGTATTTTATTTAGAGACAGGGTCTCACTGAGTTGCTTAGGGTCTCGCTAAATTGCTGAGACTGGCTTTGAACTCGAGATCCTCCTGCCCCAGCCTCCCAAGTGCTGGGATTACAGGCCTGCGCCACCGCACCGGGCTCGAAGAAAGTTCTAAGATGTCCAACGAATTAGATTGCTTTCAGCATAATTGGGAATTTGGAGGAAAATGAAAACCCCTTTTGAATTCTTCTAGATGGCAAAGGAGGTCCTTTGGGGCCATGCACAATCCTAATAAGGTGCCACTATGAACCTGCTGGGCAATTTTGGGTAATGTAGTACATTGTTGAGATAATGGATTTAGAGTCCGACTGCCTGGATTCCAAGAACGGCCTTGCTTCTCTGTGTCTTTCCACATGTGTAAATCAGGGCATAAGAATAGTACCTACCTCACAATGTAGACTTAAGCATTAAATGAGCAAATAAAAATAAAAACCATGTGGAAGTATGTCGGGAACACATTTGGTGCTCAATAAAATTTAGCTGCTAAATTAATGGTTTTAAAAAGCACTGCAAAGCCGGGCGTGGTGGCGCACGCCTGTAATCCAAGCAACTCGGGAGGCTGAGTCAAGAGGATCGCGAGTTCAAAGCCAGCCTCAGCAACTTAGCGAGGCCTAAGCAACTCAGTGAGACCCTGTCTCTAAATAAAATACAAAATAGGGCCAGGGATGTGGCTCAGTGGCCGAGTATCCCTGAGTTCAATCGCTGGTTCAAAAAAAAAAAAAAAAAAAAAAAGAGCACTGCAGACCTTAAGTACCCTTTATAAA
The DNA here is from genome assembly GCA_020662805.1 of Glaucomys volans. Taxonomy (NCBI): domain Eukaryota; kingdom Metazoa; phylum Chordata; class Mammalia; order Rodentia; family Sciuridae; genus Glaucomys; species Glaucomys volans. The sequence continues at coordinate 283,695 of JAJEJO010003569.1, read as the reverse complement.
AATGAGTTTAAGAATATTAGTTCTGGGCTGGGGTTGTGGCTCAGTGGTAGAGCACTTGCCTGGCATGTGTGAGGCACTGGGTTCGATTCTCAGCACCACATATAAATAAATAAAGGTCCATTGACAACTAAAAATAATAATTAAAAAATATGAGGGATTGTTGTTTAAAAAAAAGAATATTAGTTCTATCGGGGATAGCTCAAGAATTTCATGAGATAATACATAAAATACTTGATGCAATGTCTAGAATATGGAAAATGTTCAATAAACGTCAGCTTTCAAAAAAACAACAAGTAAACATATAAATTGCTGAGATACACAGGGTTTTCCCCCTTTCTTGTGTGTGCAGTTGGGGAGACCTTATTTGAAGAAAACAATATTGAGCTTGACCTACTAATAACCAGTGAGATTACTTCAGAATAAAATTATAATAGGATTAGAGGAAAAGTAAGGTGCTGACTTAATGTGAAATGATTCAGCGTGAGGACCTGCATCAGCCTTGTGCCAAAATCCTGGAAGGCAAAGACAGTGAGCATTTGGATGAATAAATGGCAGACAAACTGAGCATTTGCGACAGAGAAGCAAAAATTTATGAAGAATTCAACAATAGGAGAATTGCCAAACCCAGGACAAACCAGTTCTCATACATCCCATCCCCAGTTTCCTTCCCATACAACTGGATCATGCAAGGGAAAGAAACAAACAAGCAATGTTTGGCATCTTCGTCCTTGAGTGTATAGTTTAAATTAATATCAGTACTCATGGATGTTAATGCTTATAATTACTAACTAAAAGTAGTAATAGTGATTTACACTTAAAGTTTTTTACAACATATTCAAAACAAACATTATTGACCTCCCACTAAAATAACAAAATACTGAACCATTTCAAAGTATTTTGTCAATGTCTTTTCTCATTCACATACCCTGTTATTTAAAGATCTAAGATCTTAGCTAAAATTCTACACTTTTAATATCCTCCTTTATGACTTCAGGCTAAATCTGGAATATGATAGATAGTTTCAACCTTCCCAGAATAAGTATTCATTTAGAGTCTACCATGTTTAACTTAATCATTCATTCTTTCATTCATTCATTTCACAAATTTGCAGAACACATTTTTACATGCCAGGCACAAGTCTAGACCTTAAATATACATTACTGAGCAAAACCAAACAAGAGTCTAGCCTTCAAGAAGCTTACAGATCAAAAGGAGAATCTAATTAAGTAGTCATTTAAATAAACATAAAAGTAAAATGGCTTGCACTGTAAGAAAAGATTAAGGTATTATAAAAGCATGTATTGTGTAGGGAATGAAAAAGAAATAGTACTTTTTTTGCTCTCAAAAAAAGGTAAGGTCTGCCGGGCGAGGTGGCACACGCCTGTGATCCCAGCACTTGGGAGGCTGAGGCAGGAGGATTGTGAGTTCAAAGCCAGCCTCAGCAACTTAGCGAGACCCTAAGCAACTCAGTGAGACCCTGTCTCTAAATAAAATACAAAATAGGGCTGGGGATGTGGCTCAGTGGTAGAATGCCCCTGGGTTCAATCCCTGGTTCAAAAAAAAAAAAAAGTTAAGGTCTGGTGGGAAGCAAGAGTAGCATATATAAATAAAAAACAAAAAAATGCCTTCATTACATACAAGTTTAATGAACCAAGTTAAGGAACAAAAAGGAAAACAGCACCTGGCATGGATATACAATATTAAAGCTAGGATATTCCTAAGTGTCTTCTCATTGAAGCTTTGCAAAAATCCTGCACCTTAGATTTAAAATTCCCATTTTACACGAAGAAAACTGAGGTTGCAAGATACTCAGTTTTTATTATATGGGTCAGTGCTAGGGTATATAAACAGCTGCATGACAAAACTAGAAGGTATGATGAATTTATATCAAAATGAAACCCTTTCTCAACATTTATTTAGACAGGTGTATGTGGTAGCAGGAATTTAAACTGCAAGGCAATGAATTTATCTTCCTCATTCCCTACCCTCCTTTTTATAGCCCACCTCCAACCCCCCAAGGCACATGCAAATACTTTCACCATAATCACATCCTGTACTCACAACCTGCCCACACTGAAAAAAAAAAAAAAAAAACAAAAAAAAACTGCCTTGCCCTCTGATAATATGGTAGTTGTTACCCTGCCTGCTAAAGGGCTAATGGCTTATCCCTAGAAAAAAGCATATCTATATTATTACAAGAACTGCATAGTAACAATAACAAAATGGCATCATCCAATGGACTAGTTTTAACAAAGAAAATTTCAAGCATCAAACAGGCAAACTATTTGAAGCCTCTCCAGTCATACCTATCCTACTTTCTCAAGATCATAAGTCTTTATCGACAGATTTTTTTAATTACCTTGATAAAAAAGAAAATATCTTAGTCTGGCGTTTGAGCAATTGACATTGCTTGCTTATAACACTGATCTACCATGATAACAAAAAGTTGACCAAGCAACAGCTTCTGAGCCACTTCTTACTCCCTGAAATCAAAACATTCATGCTATGAAGCACTGCATATTGATGACAGCTAAGATGCATCCTTGCAAAGGGCCAAATGTAGCAAACTCAGAGGACAGACCACTTTGAAAGACATTCATGTATATTCCAGAAATTCTCAGATTACATAAATCTGGAAAAAAAACACACACCAGGCTCTCTGTAGGAATGGAGAGAATACATTAAAAATAAGTACATTTCAAACTTCAAATGAAATCAGATGCTTTGTGTGCAGATGGTTCCCACATCCAGATGAGCCTCATTCATATAATCCTCACTGGAGGATTTCTCAGAATCTATCCTTAATTAAAAATATGATAGGACTGGGGATATAGCTCAGTTTGTAGAGTGCCTGCCTGGCGATCACAAGGCTCTGGGTTCAATCCCCAGCACCGCAAAAAAAAAAAAAAGATGGCCTCCAATATACAATCTTTAATTCTATAAACAATGTCAATAAATGTATAAATCAAAATAAATAAACACAAGTCACTAAGGGCAGGTCAGTTATGAAAAAAGAACTCACAGTCTCAAGAGCCATTTCCTGTTTCAGAATAAATAGCTCTTTCTGAAAATGAGTCATCCTTTTCCAGTTATATCACATAGATATAATAATACTAATAACTTAGTAAGCACTTACTCTGTAGCAGTCCCTATTCTAAGCAGTTTACACGCATTAACTCCTATCATCCTTTCCACACTGCTGTGTGATAGATATTATTATCTATAGGATAATTTTACATATAGGAAATTGAGCTACAGAGACTTTTAGTAGCGTACCTACCATCATACAGCTGGAAATGGGACCCTGTAACACTTCAGAACTAGGCATCTGGTACCTATACACAGTACACCACTTCTGCTAAAGAGTAATTTGAGTTGGTTTATCAATAACCACTTTCATTGTTTCATCTAATACTATAAAGTACACTGCATTTGGCCCCTTGGAAGGTTAATCTTTTTAATAGACTAACGTAGACTAAGGCAGACGTGCATTCAGTCATCTATGCTCTTTTTCTATCAAGCAAAATACAACTCTACCAGAGAGAGGTGACCACAGAGTCTCCAGCTGGCTTATTATTTCTCTTAGTGTTTAAAGAACCCCTTTATAAAGTTGATGTTAAATCTCTCAAAAAATACCCTCCAATGAAATGTTTGTAAATTTTGCTTCATTTCTCTCGGAATGAAAGAAACCATGTTCCAAAATGTAAAAGGGGACATTGTTAATTCTGTGCTTTCATTTCATCCTCTCGGTCACCTCACATTTCATTGGAGGCTAATAAATAATTAAGTAAGCACCTATTTGCCTTTTATGGTCTGAAATTATGACAAACTGAGTCAGGTTCTAACGTCAATGAAAACAAAAGCATTCCTTTTGTTGAAAAGCATCAGCTATCTTACTATCAAACTTTCATGAAAGGTTGAAGACCAATGGATAAAGTATCGAAGTCATGGGAGTAGAAACCACAGAAGAACTATGTGATGGTGCTGCTGCTGGTCCTGATGGATTAATTTAATAAAGGAGAAGCCTAAAACCTGACAAACAGCAGTTTCTTCGTAAGGAGAAAAAACATGATCATTAAGATTATGAAAATATTTCCCAGGAGATAATAGTGTTATTGGCATGTAAAATGAACTCCACTTTAGGGTATATTCATGATTACCAAATTTTATGCCTTTACTAGGGTTATTCAGTCTTGCATGATTATCAGAATAATATAGAAAAACAGGTGGTACCAGTTATTTAATTATATTAATAAGTAGTTTATTCACAGTTGCCTCGTGATAACATGTAGTTTAGTGCCTCCCATGTTGGCAAATGTGAGAGGAAAGACATTCTTAGGCACTGCTGGTAAATGGAATTGGAAAATGCTTTTTCAAGGGTATGTATGTATGTACTAAAATCTCCAATATATCATTCTTTTGATCTATTAACTGAATCCTTCAGGGTCAGGAAAACATGACTTTCAAGCACTACATGCGCACATATTATAAGGATGTTTATTATGTATGTTACAATGGGGACTGTAAAGCTCACAAAAGGTGGCGGGTGGCCAAAAGGAGTAAGCTCGCCAGGCAGGTTCACCAGAGTCAGACAAAAGTAGTGGCTTGAGGTTTATTGGAGTCTGTGTCTCCAGCCCCCCAGGGTGAAAGTCGGGGTGGGAGAGCCAGAAGAAATCACACATGGCTTTGGCCGCTCAGGGTTTTTATACAGAGGAAAGGGGTCAAGGGTCCCGCCCAGGAAAAGGTGGACCCAAGGTGGACATCAGGGTCAGCAGGTCTGCCTCATTGGTCACTTCTGGCACAGTGTGTTGCTAGGTGACTTTGCTCCCTCCCCCTGCCGCCGCCCAATTCGACCTGACAGGGACTGCATTTTAGATATACCACATGTGCATGAAAGATACTATGTTAAGGATATTTATACACACATGCTGGGGGAACCTAACAATATTTCATAATGGGTATGTCATACAGTAAATTGGGAATTGGAAAACTTTTTCTAAAAAAAACTCAGTTGCTATTTTAGGCTCTGTGGATCACTGGGTCTCATGGGTGTGGCTGCATACCTCCAAAACTGCATGTATAGGGCCTGGGGAGCAGAGTGCTTGGACAGCATACAGAATGTCCCCAGGTGGATCACCAGCACCACAAAACCCCTCCGCCAACCCCAAATCTTTATTTACATAGACAGGCAAAGTGCTGCATTTGGCCCACAGACACTAATTTCTTGACCCATGCCTCTACTGAGATGGTCATATGATTCCTGTTCTTTTTTTTTTTTTTTTTTTTTTTTTTTGGAACCGGGGACTGAACTCTGGGGCACTAGGCACCCCAGCCCTATTTTGTATTTTATTTAAAGACAGAGTCCCACTGAGTTGCTTGGGGCCTCGCTAAGTTGCGCTAAGTTGCTGAGGCTGGCTTTGAACTCGCTATCCTCCTACCTCAGCCTCGGGAGTCGCATGGATTACAGGTGAACGCCACCACGTCCAGCGATTCCTGTTCTTAATTCTATCTAAGTGTTGAATTACATTTATTGATGTTCATTATGTTGAACCATCCTTGCATCTCTGGGAGCAAGCTCACTTTATCATGGTGTATTGTCTTCTTAATGTGCTTTTGAATGCATTTTGCTGACGTATTATGGATTTTTGCTTCTATCTTTTTCATCAAGAGTTCTGATCTGTAGTTCTTTCCTTGGTGTGTCTCTGTCTGGTTCTGGTATCAGGATTAATGCTGAATTCATAGATGTATCTGAGGGTGTGCCTCCCTTTAAATTTCATGGAATAATTTGAGAAAGACTGGTTAAAAAATAAATAAATAAATAAATTTCTCAAAAAATAATCTCAAGTTTTCTCTGGCCTTCCAAGATCCTCCTGTGCACCTAAACTGGCTTGCTTCAAAGACGTTCTTTGTTTGGATTTAATTTACTCTTCAGGGATATGTAACTACACAGAGATTTCATTGTTTCATTTTGTTCCAGAACACATGACATTTGTTGATCCCTCCTAAGTTTTGATAAGTGGAGTCTGAGAGTTCAAGATCACTATCACAGCTTACAAGAAGACTACAGGTAGGCTGAGCTGCTCCCAGTTCAAGATGGGAATGAAAGAAAGCATGAGTAAGACAAGGGATAAACAATGGGAAAGTACAAAGACATCTGAGACAAAAATAGCACCCAACTGAAAATAAGTATACTGTAGGGGAAATGAGAGAAGATACACATGTGTAAGGCACAGGAGCTGACTGGAAGTAGTAGGAAACCAGAGTGAAGAGTTAGAAGCACCTTGGAAAAAAATAAGAAAATATCTGACCATGAAGGATTTGGAAAAATGTTGTGTACTATGGGTATCATTTAGCTGAGAATAAAGAAAGCTGGTCACAAGCAAACATAATGAAGAAGTGTTTTACAGGGGTCTGAAGAGAGACAATCAAACTAACCAAAACACTGTCACCAAAACCAAGCCTTTAGAGTTATGAGGGCCTATACTGAGCTGATGGCTATGGAAGAATGGAAGGAGTCTGTGACACATTTAGAAAGCAGGAAACTCTGTGTGTGTGTGTGTGTGTGTGTGTGTGTCACACACACATTAGCCAAAATGGAAAAGATAGTAAAAAATTACTAATGTTTCCAGGATGAGAGAATGATGATAGTGCTAAAAATGAAATCACAGAGAAGTTAGTTTATCAAAGAAGTTCATGAATTTTATTCTTGGAGAAAACAGAGTGTGAGGTAACTCCAAAGGCATCAGAGGAAGGAAAGACTTTTATTTTAAAAAAATATATATTTTTAGTTGGGACTGAGGTTGTGGCTCAGTGGTAGAGCACTGGCCTAGCACATGTGAGGGACTGGGTTCGATTCTCAGCACCACATAAAAAATAAATAAATGAAGTTATTGTGTTTATCTACAACTAAAAAATATTTTTTAAAAATATTTTAATATTTTAAAAATCAAATATTTACAATATTTTAAAAATATTAATTTTTTAAAAAATAAGTTTTTTAAAAATTAAGTATTTAAATTTTTAAAATATTGATATATTTTTATTTAAAATTAAAAATATATTTTTAAAAATTAAAAGCCCAAGGAAGGAAAGTTTTATTAAGGTAAAACTGGAAATAAGGGACTAAAGCAGGGAATAAGAATCCCAGAGTTTCCCCACAAAGGTGAAAGCGAAAATCACAGAAATGGATAACTCACACAGCAACTGGTGAACTAAGAACAGAAGGTTAAAAATGGAACCATGGGGTAATTCAGAAAAAGATAAAGAAAATTCAGTGAGGTGGAAAGTTCAGTATACAATGGGACAGAGAACCAAGAAGATAAAGTGTCACCAAAAATAAGAAGTAAAGCTTCTTAGCCAGTTCCAGTGCTAACAATATAACACAGAGCGAGAAGAGTAAAACTTTTCTTTCCCTAATGCTAATCAGACAACATGAAGCCCTCAAAGAGATCTGAGAAATGTTCTTTAAAGAAAGCAAAGACTGAGGAAACTACAAAAAAGCTGGCTGTGATTTGCTTTTGTTATGGATTTTATTAAATTAAAAGGAGAGGAGTCTAAGCTGGAGCAGCTAGTGGCGGGAGCCACCCCTACGAAGAATGCGCCTGGCACACTTATTCTGCCCCGGAGCAGGTCTGGTGCCCAGCCCAACCCCAACCGTCACTCTGCTCTCAGGCAGTCGCTCCAGAGCACCCGGGATGCCCAGCAGAAAGGCAAATATCTGCAGACTACAGTTAATGGTGCCACCCGAAAGTACAGTTTCTAAGCAAACTGAAATAAGATCGAGAGAAGACAACAGCATCCTGAACTAAGCAATGGAGAACCTACCAGGAAACTTCCTCAGGCTGTCCTTACAGTGTGGTGTGAAGATCCCATTCAAATCAGCGGAAAGAAATGGTGGTGTATGGGTGGTCCACCAATCAGCTAAAAGAAGAGATGAACTACATCAAAGACGTAAGAGTCACTTTGGAAAAAGTAAGGAAGCGGATGTATGGAGACTATGATGAGATGAGACGGAAGATTCGCCAGCTCACCCAGGAGCTGTCAGTTTCCCATTCTCAACTGGACTATCTAGAGAGTCACATCCAGACCCAGTCGTCAGCCCTGGATAGTTTTAATGCTATGAACTCAACTTTGGCCTCAGACTCCACTGGCCTGCAGAAAACCCTCGTGGATGTTACTTTGGAAAATAGCAATATTAAGGATCAAATCAGAAATTTGCAGCAGACGTATGAAGCATCAATGGACAAGTTGCAGGAAAAGCAGAGGCAGTTAGATGTGGCGCAAGTGGAGAACCAGCTGCTGATATTGAAGGCGGAATCTTCCCAAGAAGCCAATGCTGAGGTGATGAGAGAGATTACCAAAAAGCTGTACAGCCAATATGAAGAGAGGCTGCATGAGGAGCAGCGGAAGCACAGCACGGAGAAGGAGGTTCTCCTGGAAGAAACCAATAGTTTTCTGAAAGAAATTGAAGAAGCCAATAAAAAAAAATGCAAGCGGCACAAATCAGCCTGAAGGAGGAAGATCAGAGGATTGGGAGCTGGGACAGACTCATTGAGTGCATGGAAAAGAAACGGCATCAACTGCAACTCCAACTCCTGGAGCATGAAACAGAAATGTCAGGGGAAATCACTGATTCTGACAAGGAAAGGTATCAACAGCTGGAGGAGGCATCAGCCAACCTGCCTGAGTGGATCATACACCTAGATGACATGATGCATTGCCAGCAGAAGAAAGTCAAGCAGATGGTTGAAGAGATTGAATCATTAAAGAAAAAAGTACAACAGAAACAACTCTTGATATTGCAGCTTTTAGAAAAGATTTCCTTCTTAGAAGGAGAAAATAATGAGCTACAAAGCAGGTTGGATTATTTAACTGAAACGTAACCCAAAACTGAAGTGGAAACTTGAGAGACTGGAGTGACCTGTGATTTTCTTCCCAGCCAAACAGGCAGGACTCAAGAGATTGTGATGCCTTCTAGGAACTACACCCCATACACGAGAGTCCTGGAGGTGACCAGGTGACCATGAAGAAAACACTGACATAGGCATTTGGGTATGTGCACTTTCTACAGGTGGGCAAAGCCCCTGGAACCCTGTGGCTCCAAGTCAGGAAAGGGTGACTGTTGCTTCCTCAATATACACAGTATAAGCAGGAGTGGAAACTGCTGAGTCTCTGATCCACTTCCAAGATAGGAAGGAAAGTGAAGGCAGAGGGGACACACAAGAGAGAATTCTCTAAGGTCATATTTCAGACACCCAACCAATGTTACCCTGTTGTACTGCATCATCATTTGTTTCCCACATAGACACTGAAATCCTAACAGAATTTCACAATTTATTTTCTGTTTTGTTAGAGTTTGGTTGGAAGGGAAAAGGGCATTAATTTGAAATTTCATGTTACTCATGCCAGGGTGAGCTGTTAGAGCACGAAGGTTTTGTTTACCCATAAAAGTATTAGAGGCAGTGTTTCTCTGGCACTTAGAAGCCTGTTCACAAGAAGCATAGGTACCTGGAAAAACCTGAACCTGGAAGGAAGGATTCCAGCATACTCTGCTCTCTTTGTGGTCTCAAGAGTCTGCTCAGGGTTGTGGGAGCCACCATTACAGACTTGTGTGGGCCAGACAAGCTTCACTCTGATCACTAAGCCCTTGTTTTACTTTGTGCCTTATGCCTTCGTAGGACCAGCTGAAATCACTGTACTTATTCAACCTGTGATTTTTTTTTTCTTTTTTCACTTCAACTTAAAGAGAATTTTTGAGCCGGGCGCTGTGGCACATGCCTGTAATCCCAGCACTTGGGAGGCTGAGTCAGGAGGATTGCAAGTTCAAAGCCATCCTCAGCAACTTAGCGAGGCCCTAAGCAACTCAGTGAGGCCCTAAGCAACTCAGTGAAACCCTGTCTCTAAATTAAAAAAAAGAAAAAATACAAAATAGGGCTGGGGATGTGGCTCAGTGGTAGAATGCCCC
>JAJEJO010003569.1:256730-267614 GCA_020662805.1 Glaucomys volans | reverse complement strand
TTTTTTTTTTTTTTTTGCTTCATTTTCTTGTATCTTTCGGCTTCTATTCCTGCCTTCAACTCTATGACAAATCCAAACTTTCCTAGAAAAGGTTCTAACTGGAATACCATGACAATTTCATCTATTGGGGACAGCCTTTGTGGCAGATTACTGCTTTGACTAGAGACTGGATAGTCTTGGGTCAGGCGGACATTCAACAAGTTATCTAAAATCACAGCACTTGGTACCACATGGCATTCATTAGAAGAGAGTCTATGGGCATGAAGAGTATTCTAAGTCTGTGTCTAACACACTTAACTAAAGCAAAGACCAATGTACACACTTACTGATGAAAGTCTAAGGAAGCTTATAAGTTACAAGCAGTTTACTTTTTCTTAAGAATGGATACTTAGATGTTCAATATGTCACTGGCTCTTTATATCATAAAATTAGTGTAAAAATTACTTACAATCTGTGCTGGGGATATAGTTCAGTTGGTAGAGTGCTTGCCTTGCATGCATAAGGCTTTGAGTTCAATCCCCAGTATCACAAAAAAAAATAAATAAATTACTTGTAATCTTTCCATTTGAATGACACATTGAAGACAGTGATAATTTTAGGAGAAAAATTATAATAACAAAGAAAAATGTTTATAAATATGGAATTACAACATTTACATTTATTTTATTTACTTATGTTTTATGTGGTGCTGGGGATCAAACCCAATGTCTCACACGTGCTAGGCAAGTGCTCTACCACTGAGCCACAACACCAGCCCATGGAGTCACAACATGTAACAACTTGATGATTTAAAGAAATAAAATTACCTATAAACTCATTTTTAAAACTTCTGTGATAAAATGTTATCAAATGAAAGGTTTTTTAATACCATATATTCATTACTTACTAAAAAGGGAAAAAGTTTCCATCTAAAACATTCATTCCCTGTAATTTTGTCCCACAGGAAAGCCAAGCTTAAAAAAAAAAAGAAAAGAAAAGAAAAGGAAAGGAAAGAAAGAAAACAGCTAAAACAAAATTCAAAGTGGAAACTCTGACAAATGCTTAACTACAGCATTGCCATATGTCCAGACTTAAATACATATATTCTTCATTGCAATTAGTGGTCAAAAAAAAAAAGGATTATGAAACTTAAGGCTTATACTGATCATAGATGAACCTTAAAAAAAAAAAAAGCAAAAAAATTAAAGCTATAAACACACTGATGTCAGAACACTCCCCAAACAATGCCCTTGCATTTGAAAGCAGAAAGAATGCTAAGTTACATTTGTAGATAGCCAAAAAATTTTCAAGCATCCTCAAAATGTATTATTTCATTCACTGACCCAAGCAACCTTATGAACAAGGCTCACTAAACTGGATACTCATTTTGCAATTAAGGAATGTCAATTACACCAAAGATGCATGATTTGCTCAAAATTATACACATTAAAAGTAACCAGGACCGCCGGGCGCACTGGCACACGCCTGGAATCCCAGCACTTGGGGGGCTGAGGCAGGAGAATCTCGAGTTCAAAGCCAGCCTCAGCAACTTAGCGAGGCCCTAGGCAACTCAGTGAGACATTGTCTCTAAATAAAATACAAAAAAGGGCTGGGGATGCAGCTCAGTGGTGGAGTGCCCCTGGGTTCAATCCCCCGTACCAAAAAAAAAAAAGTAACCAGGACCACATTCGAGTTTGTATCTCGTACATTACAAGTGCCTACAAGTGCTCCTTCCACTGAAGTTTTTATTAATATGTCCCTTAATGAGGGGGTTTCAAATCCATGCTGAAATTGGTTCACATATCACATACCAAACTCTGACTTCTAAGCCACACTCAACTATTTACTCAAGTAATATTTATATTCAACATTAAATGATTATCAGTTGAGAAGCACTGGATGCTGTACTACACTGGTAAGTTACAATTCATTAATTATGTTGCTAGACTTTATCTTAATGAACACACAGAACTCATAGACTGCTGGCACAGAAATCATTACAGACACTGTGCTCCCACCCTTTCTTAGAATTTCAAGTGCTTTCATGCACACCTGTAATCCCAGCAATTTGGGAGGCTGAGGCAGGAGGATCTTGAATTCAAAGCCAGTCTCAGTAAAAGTGAAGCTCTAAGCAACTCAGTGAGACCCTGCCTCTAAATAAAATCAGTGGTAGAGTGCCCCTGAGTTTTACCCAGTACTCATCCCCTGCCCAAAACAAAAGAATTTCAAGTACTTTCAAACCCATTAACAAGGAGTAGTCATAAAGCAATTTATAAAGTATTTTTCATGATATCATGAATAAGATCATATATTTAACACAAACATAACAAAATATAAAGCTGCTTTATTCTCTCTGACAAGTATCTACTAATAACTGAAAATGAGAGCAGGATGAATCATTTGGACCATAGAGTATTAGTCTTTGTTCTATGACTTTAAAACACACACACAAACACACACACATACACACACACACACAAGAACACATCCAATACATCTCCATTTCGAAATGGTTATTTACAAGGACTAAATCTTCTCCCCACTCCCATTTCAATAATGGGCTATTCTCAGGAGTATCCTTTATGAAGGTCACAATAGCTACTAAATATGATGATAAAGCCATGAAGTATCAGCTTCTGCACCATCTCATTAAATTTTTTCATTGAAAAATTAAGAAAACATACAAGAATACTATTTCACATTTACCTCAGTCAAACTCAATATATCACTCAAAAGCAAACATAAAATATAGTAATATTAATAATGAAAACAACTACCACTCACAAAATACTCAATACATGTCAGGAACTGCCAACCTGCTTTAATGGTTAAAAAAAATTAATTAATAATAATAATAATAGCAGCTGACATATACTGACTCTTCATAGTATGCCAGGCAATGTTCTATACGCCTTACAGAAATTATCGCATGGCATCACACTTAACAAATAGAGAAACTAAGACAAGTAGAGACCAAGTATTTTACCCACGGTCACAACAACAGTGAAAAATCCAACATCAGAGACCCTGCTCTTTCTTTATCATGTGCAGATGAAATGGGCTAGTTCAAATAAAGGGCTTAAACCATGTCTGGCACATGAGAATCACTAAATAAATGCTAGTAATTTTTACCAGTATTATTCAATCTTCACAACAATCATGAAAAAAAGAAAACACTGAAAAAATAAGGAAAGCAGAGAAGAGAGAAGAAAACAGATCTATAGACAACACCTCCAGAATAAAAAAAGTCAAAACTCTGAGAAAGAATATCAAGTTCAATGATGACTGACCAAAGGTTTACTTTAATCTTTGTATTAAAATGTTTTTTTCTATCAGCTTACTCATTCATTTTTGAAGAAGGAAAGGAGGGAGGAAGGAGAGGGGAGAAAGGAAGAGAGAGAAAGGAAAGGAGAGGGGAGGGAGGGAAACAAAACACAGCAAAGCAGTGACAGAGAAAGGAGGTGAGGGGAAAAGGGAATAAGCAAAAAAGAGGAAAGAGAAGTTAGATATTACCTATAAAAGTTAACTGCCAAATAAACTCAAAGACTAATTTTAAGGCAGCCCCTATCAAAGAAAAGTGTAAACATAGGTAGCCAAAAGCTACATAGGGTCTCTCATCTAATACAATACAGGATCCTACTAAAAAACGTCTGCTTCAGTTAACTGTTACTGTGTGTGTGTGTGTGTGTGTGTGTGTGTGTGTGTGTGTAGTCCTAGGGATTGAATGGAGGGCCTTGTACATGCTAGGCAAGTACTCTACACTGAGCCACACACCCAGCCCATCATTTAATTTTTATATTGTTTACATGTGTACTTTTGCATATATATATATATATATGATGTGTGTATTGGAGTCAGGATGTAAAACAAATTCTTTACTGCAAATATCAAAAAATTAGAAAAATACCATCCTAGATTTTCCAGGAAAGTTCTACTTTTATGCAGTCTTCTATTACAGGTAAAATGAAGTATATTAATTAAGTGGGATATGAGTTGTATACATATGTATATCAAAATTCATGAAGAAAAGTCTACCAGAAAGTAAGTTCAATCTCTTGTTTAGGAAGAATACAATCACACCCACTTAAAGTCTAGGGTTTGAAAAAATACATCCAGAATTGCACTAAGAAAGTCACCCTACAAAACTCAGGTCAAACTAAAATCACACAGCTTATATGTTGAGTAACTTTTTGTTACTGTGACAAAATACCTGAGATAATCAATTTAAAGGAAGGAAATGTTTATTTTGGTTCATAGTTTAAGAGGATTCAGTCCATGGCTGCTTGGCCCTATCACTTTGGGCCAGTAATGGCATAGTATATCATGGCAGCAGCTCATGGGAGAGCTCTGTTCACTTCATGGCTACCAGGAATAAAAGAGAAAGAGAAAGGGCTAGGATTCCAATATCTCCTTCGATGGAACAACCCTAATGGCCTAACTTACTTCCACTAGGCTCTACTTCCTAAAGTTTCTACCACCTCTTAATAGCATCACAGGCTGGCAACCAACTCTTAAACACACAGGTCTTGGGGGCCACTCCCAAACTAGAGCAGTTCAGTGGTGTCATTCAAAATATAAAAATTACTTAACAGCTTCAACAGCCCTTCAACAGCCTTTGCCATAGATCTTTCACCAGAGGTCATTCTAAGGAAATCCATCTCCAATGGGGTTTTTTTTAATATACATATATATGTATTTTTAGTTGTCAATGGACCTTTATTTTATTTATTTGGTGTTGAGAATTGAACCCAGGGTTTCACACATGCCAGGCAAGCGCTCTACCACTAAGCCACAACCCCAGCCCCATTTCCAAAGTTTTAATTTCCTTATGTATTTCTTCTTAAAACCATCAGCCTCAAATCTTATCTGATACTGAGCTAAAGGCCTCCTTTTCCCACTACTCTTTCAAAATCTAACATAAAAATTACTCAAAAATTACTCAATTTATCATTTCCAAGCATCATTAATTCTTTTGTAAGTTACCACAAAATAATCGTACAACATTTCTGCAATTCTCCAGGTGAAGTTGGAAATAGCAAAACTAAGTGTACATTAGGTATTCAAGAAGACCAAAGGTGGGGCTGGTACTGTGGCTCAGTGGTACAGCACCGTGCCTCGGACGTGTGAGGCACTGAGTTCAATCGTCAGCACTACATATAAATAAATGAATAAAATAAAGGTCCATCAACAACAACAAAAAAAAATATTAAAAAAAAGACCAAAGGTAAAATTCTTTACTGAGCTCTCTAACAAAAAAAATCAGAGGTTAGTTCTACATTATCACAAAAGCTAGAATGTTGTTATAAATTATGGCATATGATACGTAAGTAAGCAAAAAATACAAATGTCCTCTGTTAAATTTTTAAAAATTGAAGAAAGTAAACTAACATGTAACTGAAAGACCAGGAAATTCTAGGACTGCAATTTCCAATCTTTTGGTCTCAGGGTCCTTCATTATTTGCAATTATTAAGGACTCCAAAGAACTTCAAATGTAGATTAAATCTATCCATATTTATCAAATTAGAAAATTTTTAAAATATTAATTCATTTAAATATAACAGGGCACTGTGACTAATAGTATTAGTCATATCAAAGGAAACGGTCCTCAAACTGGAATGCTCAGAGAGTAACACTTTCCACAGATAACTGTTGCTTTATTTCATTTTACTTTTTATTATGCAAATATTTAAATACACTCAAAAGTACAAAGTATAATCCAATATACCCACCACTTAGCTTCAACAGCCTTTGCCAATCTTTCACCATACATCATTTTATGAAAATCCATTTCCAAAGCTTTAATTTCCTTATATATTCCTTCTTAAAACCCATCTGCCTGAAATCTTGTTGGAGACTGAGCTGAGAGACTTCTTTTCCGGCTTCCCCTTTAAAATCTCCTTTACCCCTTCATGACGGGGAGAGACACACCAGTCACTGATCCCCAACCTTAGCACAGCTTACCTCTTTTGCTGTCATCAAAGGGACCATTGAGATCCTGATGCCCTATTAAGAAAATGAATATCTAACAATCTGAAAGTCAATTCTTTTGCAACTCTGGCAGTTTCACTGCTTTTGAAAGAGGGTCCAAAAATCATCTTTGGTGATAGATTGATTTTTTGACATATAACTCAAACAATTTGAAGGATTCAATGACACTACAATTACAGAATTCTAACTATGCCCATCTTTTACTTATATAAATAGGATTTGTGAGTGAAAAATATGGAACAGAATTGATGCTGAATCCTCAGTCTGGCAATAATCAATATTCATCCAGATACTAAAAGTTCATTTTTTAAAAAGGAAGCAGAGCCTTGTTTACCTCATTAACAGTTGTATTTCTAATAAATTCTCCATTTTTATTTTTAACATTTATCAAAATGTGTAGTTACTTTATTAGGTTTGAATTATATGGTAATACCAATAAGTTCTGCTACTTCTGGACTGCATTAACATTTAGAGTCTCATAGCCACAGGACATTTTCATTTTTTTAACCTCAAATTGATTTTTATGAGAAGATATGAAAAGGTTTATCAGTAAGACAAATCTAAAATATGGTTTTTATTCTGATAAAATTTTGCAGAGTCAAACAGAAATACAACTTCCAACAAGAAAGGGCTAAAGAGCTTTTTCCATTTTTTAGAAGATGATGATGGTAACAAATTCCACTGGTTACACATGAAACAGTTTGATCCTTAAATATTGATCTTTATAATATACTGAAAATGACAGCTATACAATATGCTATGTGAAAAAAATCAGAATCAATACAA
Organism: Glaucomys volans; assembly: GCA_020662805.1. Lineage (NCBI taxonomy): Eukaryota > Metazoa > Chordata > Mammalia > Rodentia > Sciuridae > Glaucomys > Glaucomys volans. The sequence continues at coordinate 260,860 of JAJEJO010003569.1, read as the reverse complement.
AACACAAAATTCTTCCTAGCTTATACATGCAAAAACGCTTGAAAAATGTTGCTATGGGGCACATGTGATTTTGGACTCCATGTAGATGGTATTGTGAAAGCATGAGCTTTAAGGAAATATTGTCTAAGTTATTTAGTTGTTGAGTGTTGGCTTATAAAAGAAAGAAGGGTAATGTGAGTAGGCATGAAACATCTCAGAGTAAGACATATGAAACTAATAGTAACTCCGACTTGTACAAAAGGAGAAATTTGTTTTAAATGTATAAAAATCCTTTAAAGCATTTAATTAAATGTACTTCTAAGAAGCGAACAACAGCATAGGCAGACATCCCCTAGAAAGTTTAACAGAATAAACTGCTCACCACCAATGATCAATTTACCAATGCCTAATGGGTGTGGGAATCTGGACATACAAGTACACATTTCCTCCACAAATATTTGTGCGTATTTTCTAAGTATGAGACACAGTAATAGGCACTGATATTATAGCAGGAGACAAAGGAGATGAAGAGCTCGGCCCTAGCGAATTCATGTTATAACAGGGTACAGATAATAAATATTATCAAGAAGACCTTTACACAGTACGTTGAAAGAAGACAACAGCAATAGAAAAAAGTGTAGAATAAGGAAAGGAAATGGGGAAGGGCAAGGTCACAATTTGAGATAAAATAACTTCATAGATTTATGGAAAAGACAGACATTTACCTAATTATGGCACCAAAGCATTAAGTACCATAGGAGATTTAAGTTAAGTGGGAATGTGGAGGAGGAGAAAACACAATTCCACCTCTTTTTGTTTGTTTGTTTGTTTGTTCTTGGAACCAGGAATTGAACTCAGGCACTCGGCCACTGAGCCACATACACAGTTCTATTTTGTATTTTATCTAGAGACATGGTCTCACTGAGCTGCTTAGCGCCCTGCCCGTGCTGAGGCTGGCTTTGAACCTGCAATCCTCCTGCCTCAGCCTCCCAAGCCGCAGGGATTACAGGCATGCGCCACCACACCTGGCTCACAATTACACCTGGCTCACAATTACACCTCTTATAAATGATATCTGAGCCAAGTGTCGGGAGAGCCAATGAAGTTGGCCAGAAGCATAAGAGGAAGACAGCCTCTCCAGGCCAGAAATCAGTCAGATTTCTGAGCGGAGAGGAATATGAAGACAAATAAGTTCAACCCAGACAGCTCCTGGCAGTTAGTCTAGCAAAATTGCAAATAGGCATAGGGAGCCACAGAGAGGAAGGCAGGGGCAGTCAAAGGGTTTTTGTTTTCTGCAGTGGAAGCCCACAGAACATTTGATCAACTCATGAGGCAGCTCTGTGAAAGGTGACTCCAATGGGGCAACCTGGAGGCAGAGAGGGAACCCCCACTGGGGGTTCCTGCAATAGGAAAAATGAAATACAGCAGAGCAGTGATGGGAAGATACAGGAGGAGAGGTTCAAAAAGCCATTGACAGCTCAGCAGAAAGACTCAGGACCGGAGAGATGGAGCTCAGGCCACAAAAAAGGGTGGTGCCTTTCCCCAAAAGGGAGAATCACAAAAGAAGAGATCCTGGAGAAATTTGCACATGCTAAATTTGAAGTGCCAACCAATAGCTAGAGACCATTTGTCTGGACTGGAGAAAATTTGAGCCTAAAGACATAGACTTAAGAGTCTAAGAGGGCCGGGCATGGTGGTCCACGCCTATAATCCAAGCAACTGGGGAGGCTGAGCCATCAGCAACTTAGAGAGGCCCTAAGCAACTCAGTGCGACCCTGTCTCTAAATAAAATACAAAATAGGGCTGGGGATGAGGTTCAGTGGCCGAGTGCCCCTGAGTTCAATCCCCGATTCCAAAAGAAAAAAAAAAAAAAAAAAAAAAAAGAGAGAGTCTAAGAGGGAAAAATGAATGTATCCAAATAGATGATAACCCTCCCCTGACAACCAGGACCAAGTATAAAGAGTACCAAGGGGTTCTAACCATTCCCTTTTTCAGAAGGAACTTGAGTACATTAACACTACTATTAATATTTTTTCATCTGTCTTAAGCATACACTGATTCCATTACCCACAAATACCCAAGAGTTAAGCAGCTCCTTAAGAATGAGACAATGGTAAGTATGAGCTATTACAAATCATTTTCAGGACCATAGAAATAATATTATAACTCAAACCAAAAAGAAATATTCAGAACTTACGCAAAAGATCAGGAAGGTCAAACACAAATTCTAAAGGTAGGCCAAGTATATTTTTTAAGTCCTTCATAGTTTTCTCAGGCTATTAAAGATATAGAAAGGTTTAGAAACAACTGAACGAGCACCACAGTTTAATTTTATAGCCTAATATTTCAATAATTTACAATGAACACATGTACACCAATGACTTTAATTCACAGTAATACTAAGCAGAAAAAAGAACTGCCCACAGCAAATTTGGCAAGCTTGCTCACCTTATCTCAGAGGTTACACTTCTGACAATATTCCGACATTAAGGAACAATGCCACAGCACTCCTTACTTTAAAAAAAGAAAGAAAACTTTTCCCTGAAGCAATTATCATATCCAAACTTAACAGTCATTTCTTTAGCTTTTTCACCGTCCTTGTTTTGTACACAAGTAAATGTTCTATCCAACGAAGCAATTTCTTTGTACAATTTTGGCCTGATATCTCTCAGATTCAGAAGCAAGCTGGTAGTGCTGCTGTTCAAACCAAAGTATACAGCCAACCAGGTCAACTATGAAATGTGAGGACTCTCTTCCATGTTTTCTTTTCATTCAAGTAAAAAAAAAATCTACAGATAGTTTAATGTGCAAAAATCATTGTCTGTGTAACCACACAAACATGACAAATGTGAGACAGAGAAACAACCTAAAGGCATTTCCTCTAAAAGTTGTACCCTAATTACCTTTAGTTCTAGTTCCTCTCTCTCAAACCCCCTCTTTACTTTTCTCTTCTCCCTTCTCCTCACCCCCTTACTTTCTCTCTTTCTCTCTTTCACACAAATTCTATAAACAATATCTACTAGGTACATATACCAGCATTCTTATTGTGTGATGTGTACTAAATTATACACATACTAGATATAAAACCCACCACAAGTGTTTAACAGCACCGTTAGGGTTATACCACAGTATAAAGCTGCAGAACACATGAGATGAATGGTACTCCACCATCCCTCCCTCCCCATTTCCTTTCCTATCCCATTCCTGCTTTCCTGGTCCCTCCTTCCCTGCTATCCCATATAAATCCTATACCCCAGTCAAACTGGGGTTACCACGGTTCAGTTAAAAGTTCATGCAATAAGCTGGGTGCAGTGGCATGTACCTGTAGTACCAACACTCCAGAAGCTAAGGCAGAAGGATCACTGGAGTCCTGAGTTCTGGGCTAGCTGGGCAATACAGCAAGAACCTTTCTCAAACAAACACCCCATGCAAGCCTTCACTCCCCTAGTCTGGTTTTATCAGATGCTCCTTCCCTCTCTCATCCCTCTCCACCCATTCATAGATGCTCCCTCAAATGCTGCTGCTTCCTTAGATTTTCCTAGCTGATTCCTTAGCCTAAAGATTCCTCCCTTCCTTTTCGCTGCTGGGTCTCTCCCTCACACCTCTCTTATAGTGCTTAATTTGACTTCATGATGCAATAAGATATGATCTTTGAGAATTAAATTAATTATATCTATGTCCCTACAGTATCTATGATACCAGCACATAACAGAGATAAACTGCCTCAAACCCACATTTCTATAACAAGTAATTTATTTTAAATACAGCTGCCCCACTTGTACATTGCTGGTGGAGTTGCAAATTGGTACAGCCACTCTGGAAAGCAGTATGGAGATTCCTCAAAAAACTTGGAATGGACCCACCATTTGATCCAGCTATCCCACTCCTCAGTTTATACCCAAAGGTCTTAAAATCAGCAAATTATAAGGATGCAACCACATCTATGTTCATAGCTGCTCAATTGTAGCTGGATTGGGGAATCAACCTGGATGCCCTTCAATTGAAGAATGGATAAAGAAACTGTGGTATATATACACAATGGAATATTACTCAGCCATAAAAAAGAATAAAACTATGGCATCTGCTGGTAAAAGGGTGGAGTTGGAGAGTATCATGCTAAGTGAAATAAGCCAAGCCCAAAAAACCAAAGG
>JAJEJO010003569.1:237238-256630 GCA_020662805.1 Glaucomys volans | reverse complement strand
TATGGAGATACAGCGATATAAGGAAAGAATGGAAGAACCAGGGATGGTGTGGAGGAAAATGAGACAGGAGGGTATGGAAAACAGTAGACTGAGACAGACAGAATTACCCTATGTATATGTAAGCTTATATGAACTGTGTGAATAAAAAATAATAATGATAATAATAAAATAAATAAATAAATACAGCTGCCCATAAAGCCACACAGATACCCAGACCCTGCGACAAGCACAGCTACTAACTCCCTTCATTTCTTATAAAACAATAAGAACCTGCCCAAAAGGCAGCCAAAAAGATCTAAAGAATCTAATTAACTTTAACTTCTGATTTTGCAAATGAACCACAGAAACTCGTACATATTAACAAACTTACCCCAAATCACACAGATGGTTAATGACAGAACCAGAATTATAATTTAGGTCTTCAAGCCTCTTCACTTTTGTGTGCTATTAGTGGTTTGGGTATCTAAATTTTTTTCTTTCATTTAGACTTCTTTCCTTTAATTTCTTGGGAGTTTATTTCTGATTTAAAAAGTAATACAAGCTCACCACAGAACATTTGGAAGCCAAAAAAACAGGATAAAACATTAATTCAGAGTGATACTGGCCAAATTATATTGTTACATTGTGTGCATGTATTAATATGCAACAACAAATCCCATCATTGTATACAAATACAATGCATCAATTTAAAAAACTGGAAGGAAAAAACACATTGATTCATCATTCAAGTGTCACTACCTTTCACATACCTCACTCAATAGAAACCATCTTTGTCCCAAAACTCCAAGTTTCATTTACTGAAGTTTAAATCCAACTTAGTCCTATCTTCAACTTATAAAGTCATTATTGAAAGTGGAGTGCATTTTTTCTTCATAAATTTATGTAGCATCACAATGTTGTTCACCAAATACCTAACTTCTTTACGTCACTGATGAACAAACTTCTTAATGACACTGAGGTTCTGAATGTTTCTATCAGAGTATTTAACAATTTAATTAAATTAAAAGTCATTGTCTTTTTCTTTGGGTGATGCTTTATTCATCTGATACCTGTTTTCAAAGAACATGTCACTTCAAAATTGGAACATGCATAGCTACAAATACAATGAATGAAGCCCATACCAATTTATGCCATCAACTACAACACTAAAACATGATGTATTGTTGCAAATAACTGAGGATATCACATACAAATATATGTATTTTTCTTAACACTGTATATGTTAGTATATGAAAACCTTTGCCTGACAGTCCAGTAACTAGTAAATATAAAATTCTTTTAGAGTGGAAATAAACTAAAATTGTGCTATCCAATAAGGCAACTGCTGGTCCACATGCAACTACTGAGCACTTGAATACAACTAGCTATAACTGCATGTGCTATGAATCTAAACTATACAAAAGATTTCAAAGACATAGTATTAAAACAAGAATGTAAAAATCATTTTTATGTTAGTTACATGTTGAAAAGGTAATATTATCAGCCCTTCACACACACAGGTTTATCAGCATCCATGGATTCAAGGACCTTGAACCATAAGCATTTGGGAAAAACAAAATTGTGTCTGTGATGAACATGTACAGACTTTTTCCTCATTGTTACTGCCTAAAAGATTGAGCATATCAACTATTTACATAGCATTTACACTGCGCTGGACATTATAAGTAATCTAGAGATGATTTCAAGTATGTGGGAGTCTAGTAGGTCATATGCAAATACTATACCACTTTATTTGAGGGACGTGAGCATCTAACAGTTTTGGTATCTGCAAAAGTACTGGAACCAATCCCCCTCAGATACCAACGATCAACCCTATTTTAGATATGTTGAATTAAATAAAGTATATTATTAAAATTAATTTCATCTGTTTCCTTTTTTGCTTTTTAAACCTGGCTCCCAGAAAATGTGAATTATATACGTGGCTCACATTGTGGGTTTGTTTGTTTGTTTTCGCAGTACTGGGGATTGAACCCAAGGCCTTGTGCTTGTAAGGCAAGCACTCTACCAACTGAGCTATATCCCCAGTCCTCACACTTTGGGTTTGTATCACATTAATGTGTATTACTAGAGAGCATGAAACTAAGACAATGAAAGAAACAAAGGGAACAAAGAAAGACAACAGAACACAAAGGGAAAGCTTACATTCCCTTGGGTCTGGGTAGCCCAGAAACATTCTCCTCTATGATCATAAAAGAAACTCAATGACTCTTTGTTCTTCAATAACATAACTTAGTTTAATATCTCTGAACAAGAATTACAGGTGTATCTTAAGTAAATACAGCGCTAAATTTTTACACCCCTCATATACGCTTCATAAGTTAACATAAATCTAAATTGTCTTGGGAAAGGAAGAATACCCTATCTTATTTTCCAACAGGACAGCATTCTCTTTATCCAAAAGAAAAAGAACTTCATGAGAATCTCTGCCCCAAGAGGTTGTTCTTTCCAGTTAAGAACCTCAAAATTCCTGTTTCTCTCATACATGATGGTTGATAATATAAGAAATGTGGCCAAATATAAAGATGGCTTTTGAAAGATTTCTACTAAATAAGCAGCATTCCATGTTATTATAGCTCTGAGACCTCTTGTGAAGATTTTTTAAAGGGTCATAACAGGTTTAAATTAACCCCATGGAAAGAATCTGGCATTTTAAAAGGATCTGATGACTCAAAACATTCTTTTGGACTTTCCCAGCCTCTTCACTGGAAATGCACTCAGGACAGTCATACCAGTTAGGTTTCTCTTATGCTAGCCCAGGTCAAGTACAAACATGAAATGTGGAATAACAACAGTTACTTTAGGCTCAACTTGCTCACAAGTATTTTGCTTTCATTTTGGGGTATTTTGTTTTGATTTTGGTTTGGGGGTTGAACTAAGCATTTTTTTACTTCTGCATTTGAGCAGAAAGGTATTTACTATCAAAGTAATGATAGACAATCTTCTAGCCCCAAAATGACCAAAAACCTTACCAAAACTCAGAAGTTGAGTCTTTAAACAACTCAGAGAAGAAACCAGGCTTCACTTAGTCAAGCTTTACCTAACCACCTGCCTGCTTCAATTTCCAATCTCAATCTCTGAGCAAAACAATTTTTAAAACTAGAAATTGCAACACAGTCTTCAAAAGTAACCAAGTTAGCCAGTCACTCTAAAAGTCAGTCTGCCATGTTGTCACAAAGAATGGGGAAGAAACAGTTAAAGGAAAAAGACAACTCCTTGGTATGTGTTAGCCTTCTGTCCCCCTAACAAATACCTGAGATAATTAACTTATAAAGAGAAAAGGTTTGTTTTGGCACACCTTTTGGTGATTTCAGTCCATAATCAATCAGCCCCACTGCTCTGGGCCTGTACTGAGGCAGCACATCATAGCAGAAGTAGTAGTGGAGCAAAAGTACTCACCTCATGGCTGGGACGTGAAAAAGAAGGAAGAGGTGGGGATCCCATTCTCCTCATCCAGGGCATGTCCCCAATGACCTGAAGACCTCCCACTAGGCCCCACCTCACAGGAGCACCACTCTAGGAAACAAGCTTTCACACATGGACCTTTGAGGGACAATAAGATCCAAACTATAGCACAGGGTTTCTCAACCTTAGCGATATTGATGGTCAATTATTCAGAAGAGATATTCTTGCTTCTAATAGTTATTTGTTCGAATTATTTATTCTTTTTTAAAAAAGAACTTTTTACAGTTTTATAATAAAAATTAAACACCACTTTCTGACCCACCCAACTAGCAAAAAGTAACAGGACCAAGAATATTCAGTGATAGCCTGACTGTAGGGAAAAGTACAATCTTATTTCTGTAAAAATAATATGCACATACATATGTACATCTATAGACAAAGAGTCTGAGCAAATATACACTAATTTGGTTTGTTTGGGTTTTTTATAAGAATAAGAGGTGTTTTTCCTCTTTTCCCCACAATTTTTATTGGTACATTATAGTTGTACATACTGATGGGATTTGTTGTTATATATTCATACATGCACACAATACATTTAACAACATAATTTGGCCAATACCACTTCCCAGCACTTTCCCCCTCCCTCATTGTCTCTAACCCCTTGGACCATTCCCTACTGATCTTCCTTTGATTTTCTCCTCCCCCATCCTTCTTTTCCTTTCCATCTCTGATTTCCAGATATGAAAGAAAATATAACGACCCTTAACCTTCTGAGTTTATTTCACTTAACATAATGGTCTCTAGTTCCATCCATTTTCTTGCAAAAGATTTAACTTCATCTTTCTTTACAACTCAATAAAACACCATTGTGTACATGTACCACACTTTCTTTCTCCATTTTTCCACTGATGGACACCTAGACTGGTCCCATAGTTTGGCTGTTCTGAATTGTGCTGCTATAAACATGGTATGCATGTACCACCATACCACTAAAGTATGATGACTTCAATTTTTCAGGATAAACACTGAGGAGTGGTATAGCTGGGTCATGTGACGATTCCATTTCTAGTCTTTTGAGGAACCTCCATACTGATTTCCATAGTGGTTGTACTAATTTACAAATCCACCAACAATGTAAAACTGGTCCTGTTTCTCCACATCCTCTCCAGCATTTATTATTTGTATTCTTGATGACTGCCATTCTGACTGGTGTGAGATAAAATCTGTTTAGTTTTGATTCACATTTCCCTAATAGCTAATGACGTTGAACATTAAAAAATGTGGGTTTTTTTTTTAAGCCAATTAAAATATTTTTCCAAGACCAAGACTTTAAATGAGTTTGCAGACCTCATTTTTCAAATATAAGTCTCAGGCTTACTTTGGTGAATGTCACCACTTTTATAAATCAAGTTTTGTGGATCATTCTGTATCATACATTGGAATGTATTGGTGTTCATTATTTATCCATCAACATTATACTGACATTGGTAAGCCCTCAAGAGTGAGCCACTTAAGGGGTAATTAAATTTGCCAATTCAACCTCAACGAGTTAAGAAACCTCACCCAGCTGCCCTCTTGAACCATAAGCAATCAACAGCTAAGAACATACATACAGAGTAGGTTAATTTAGCAGAATGTTTATTTTTTATGTTTATTAAACACTGATAGTTTAATTTAGCAAAACCTCATATGCAAATTTAAATGATTCTAATTTTCCTTTTCAATTTACTGACCTAAAAGATCAAAACTAATTGATATGGCTTTTCTTCTCCTACTTAAATCTTGAATGAATAATCACAGAAGCAAAATGTCTGCAAGATTGACAGACCTGACAAATAATAAAAAACTAAAATCTTAACTCTAGATTTGGAATGTAAAATATTTTATCTAGGTGCACAGCAGAAAAGGCAGTTTTCCAAGAAATTTTTCTGGTTCTAAAATACACAGGCAAACACACTTCAAAATAAAATGTCAGGCACTCACCATAATAGCGATGGCCTTTAAACCACTCCAGAACCCCTCCCCCCCGCCATAGCTCTAGCCAGTTTAACTGCTTTTAAATGGAACATTCCAAATTGCTAAAAATAAATTCTTTTCTCCTGCTTAAGTTTTCCCATTTTTCCATGACATTTTAACTTTTATTCAGGCAATTATCCTTACAAATGTACAATACCCATCTCATATCATTTCTAAGCATTTTATACAGAAATGCATAAATGTAAGTGTGACAGTATTTCCTGTCCTTTGAAAAAGCAAGGAAGTAAAAGAACTTTGAAGAAAGTCTTTAGCAGTTAGAACCCTGGCTCTGAAGACTGGCTCCATGGGATTTCACAAATGTTGGCTCCCCATCAAAAGACCACAGTATTTTCTTCCCTGACCATGAGCACTATCTCTGGATTTAACCACACCTCTTCCCCTCCAAAGAGAATACAGGGAAAGTAACTGAGAATAACACATAAACCTGCTCAAAGCTTACACAGAAACTGGCAAATCATCAATCAATTTAAGCTGTCATGGAACGTGCTCCTTTAATGGCCAGAAACACACTCATAGTAGTGGTATCATCTAGCATCTCATTTCTCTACTGTTCAAATTCCCAAAAAATTTCATTTTCTTATTCACAAAATGATAATATCTTGGGTGTTACTTTTGACGGTAAATGAATTTAGTTTCTACAGTTTATATCTTATTTTGAGCAAAATGCCAATCGAGTCAACAAAACATCTTATCAGAACAACATCAACCATCAACAACAACCAACCATCTTATCAGAAACGGAGTTACTATCTTTTCTTTATAACTTAGCTTGTCTAGATAGGGTCAACCAACTCTTGAGGGTTTTTCTGAATGTTTATTGTTTTTGTCTTGGGACTTTCTGTTAAAAAGATAATGTGGGTTTTATTAAGTGACAAAGCAAAGGTTGCTTAAAATCTCTTAAGTTTTTTGTACTTAAAACAGAAACTTTTTAACGTGCATATTGCTTAAGTGAATATATAATATCAGGTGGTCCTTCTGACACAATTTTAGAAAAAAATATTTTTAAGCTTCGTGTATGTGACTCTTCGGAAAGTTTTAAGGTTTTCCTGATCGTCATATAATAGTAACTGCATCATAAATATCATTAAAGAAAATATGACAGATTTTTATAAATCCAGTGAGTACTTTTAAATAAATCTTTTTTAATCACGTGAAAAATATCAATGCATTTACACCCAAGGCCTACTATTTATTTAGTCTGTACTTGAGAATTCGTTTGGATGACTGACCCCTTACAGTAACTTCACATACACCTTCAGTTTTTGTGGCCTACAAGTGGAAACCAGTTTCAGAAAGTATGAAATATAAAACCTCCCAATTACAAGCAGAACAGCTCTTTAAAGTAAATATTTGGAATTTTAAGTGAAAATTTATTGTGTGCCAATGATTTTCCCCCATAAAACTACAATTCCAAATTTAAAATCAAAATGTCACAAAAATCATTTATATACAGGAATATACTTCATAGGTAATTTTTAAGAAATGCAACTACTTGTAAAAAGGCTTCAAACACAATGGAACACAGAAGGTGCCAACTTCTACTTCCACCACCAAAGAAGGAAGGTTGTTTAGTTCCCTACTCCACTACCCAGCCAGAGCATCAGTAACTAAAAACAAAGCTGCTTGAAAAAGAGAGTCTACACATGGTGGCATGAATTTAAGAATACAAATCATAAAACAGCCACCTCACTGTGGAACTAGAAAGGCTATGGCAGTAACCACAGAGCAATGAAAAGTACAGCAAAAATACACATTTAGATATTTCTCTTCCATACCCTTCTCTTACTAATGCACAGAGAATTGATCAGTAGTTGGTAGTATCTTGTTTCTAATTATAAGAAATAAACAAATTAATTTTCCTTCTGGATAAGCCCCAAGAGACCATCTATTCCAATTCAACTGTCTCATTTCACAGATGAGGAAAAATGTCACCCCGAGAACATAAAGTGGCTTAGCCCTAGGTCATTCACAGAGTGGTACCAAATCCTAATCCTAGATCTCCTGATTCTGAGCCCAGTGACTTCGGTTTTTTGTCTGGTATTTCATAATCCCTCTCACAAATTCTAATCTGAATTCAATTTATATTTATATTGAAAATTATTTTGACAATGAATTACTATTTTCAAGAGGTATTTCTCAAACTTCATTGTACTATCTGGCAGATCACTTAAATTATCAGCAGTTTGCTCATGTATGGAGGGGGTGGCGATGGGTATATTTAGAGCACTGTGAGATTTTTCTTATAAGAATGCATCTTCTCTGGTCTGGGAGAAGTCTGAGAAATAAATGTGTTTTTTAAAAATTAGTTTCAAAAACAACTTATCAGGAAACAAATTCACTTCAATGAAAAATAAAACATTGTTTTTCAAAAACCAATGCCCTAGATTTACTTTTTTTATATATTTTTTTCAGATGTTGATGTACCTTTATCTTATTCATTTATTTATATGGAGTGCTGAGACTCGAACCCAGTGCCTCACACATGCTAGGCAAGCGCTCTACCACTGAGCCCCAACCCCAGCCCCTAGACTTCCTTTGACTTTAACTAAATCAGATGGGTGCATCATCTCTCATTCAAATAAATTCACCAAGGTGCCAAATGAAGACGCATAATTACACTGCCAAATGCTGCAATTCTCTTCACCAACTAAGTCTTTGTGACAGAACATAGTTATACTGACTAAATTCTAAACTCAGGATTTAGGACACAATATGAAAAATGATCTGAATAATTTTTATATACATACTTGGAAGGTTAACTGTTAACAACAGAAACAATAAACACCAATATGGAAGACTACAAAAAGAATCAATCAGAAGCATGACAGACCCTAGCACAACAGCTGAGACTGCTATTCACTGGGGTCACAAACAGCCTTAAGTGCTTTGCGCAGTTAACTCATTCACAACCCTCTATATGCATACTATTATTATCTCCTACTTTACAAATTAGGAAACCAAGGCAGAGACAAATTAAATGTTAAATGGACAGGCAGACACTTTCAAAAGGGAGAGCCGGGTTTCAATCGAGGCACTATAGCCCAGTCACTACATAGAATATGTCCACCAGATACAAAGATGGTAGAAAACTACATGAAATGCCCAGAATAAGTAAATCTAGAAATAAACAAAGTAGATTAGTGGTTGCCTGGGGCTGGGGAGAAAGCAGAGAAAGAAATGGGGAGTGACAGCTAATGACCAGGGGTTTCTTTCAGAGGTGACAAAAATGTTCTACACTTAAATTGTGGCTACAGTTATACAACTCTGTGACTATACTAAAAACTAATGAATTATACATTTAAAATGAGTGAACTGTGTGATGTGTGAATTACAGCTCAATGAAGACAAAATGGAGAAGATCGTTATGTAAGTTCCTAGTATTAGAAGTTTGAATTCTTTACTTTTGCAACTTCTTTTTTTTGGGGGGCGGGGGGAAACCAGGGAATGAACCCAGGGGCACTTAATCTCCAGACCTTTTTATATTTTCTTCAGAGACAGGGTCACACTAAGTTACCTAAGGCCTCACTACAATACGGAGATTGACTTTGAACTCGTAATCCTCCTGCTTCAGCCTCCTGAGCCACTGAGATTACAGGTGTGCACCATCATGCCCAGTTCTACTTTTCCAACTTTAATCCAGGACATTTAATCACTGAGCCACATCCCCAATCATTTTTTTTATTTTGAGACAAGAATCTAAATTGCTTAGGGTTTCACTAAACTGCAGAGGCTGGTTTTGAACTTGCAATGCTCTTGCCTCAGCCACTGAGATTAACAGACAAGCATCCCTGTGTCTGGTGTTTTTGTTTTTATTTCTTTAATGGAACCAACAATGCAGCATGTAGTGGAGGGTACCAGATTTAGAGACAGAAAGGTACACCCTGCCTCCTAATACCCATATGAGGGTGGAAACACTAATCCTGTTTACTTTCTCACTTCTGTAAGGACCCAATGAAAGGTAATACAATGAAAATGTTTCTCAAATAATCACATACCACTGTTAGGAAGGCTAAATGTTCCTGTATTGAGATTTCATAAAATCAAAATTATCAGAAGATTAATAGAAAGTACCTGAAAGCTCATGAAATATAGTAATAATAATAAATAGCTAATTCTGAGAGAGCACTCACTGTGTACCACATTGTTCTAAGCGCTACCACATTGTTCTAAGCACTACTCACTTATTAGGCTACTTAACTCTCACAATAATATTATAAGATAAATACTATTATTATTGGCCCCATTTCAGAAAAACAGCAATTCAAGTCCTTGCCAAAATAGCACACGTTGAGCTGAGGAATGGGTTTAAAAAATAAGGTCCCGGAGCTGGGGTTGTGGCTCAGTGGTAGAGCGCTTGCCTAGCATGTGAGAGGCACTGGGTTCGATTCTCAGCACCACATATAAATAAATGAATAAAATAAAGTCCATCAACATCCAAAAAATATTTTAAAAAAAAAATAAAATAAAATAAGGTCCCACGAGTTCATCATGGTCCATGATCCAGAATCTTAACTCACTTTGAATATTGACACTAAAGGAAAAAAATTTTTCTGTTTGTTAGGTTTTTGGGGAGAGCTATTCATTCACCACTGATTCAATTCATTCTCGTAGACCCTACATAAGATAAATAAGATACTAAGTCCACAGGGAGCTTAAAGTGAGTGGGGAAATCAGGCAAGTAAGTAATCCCCAAAAGCCATGATTGAGAATGATTTTAAGAGCACTGGGGATGCTGCAAGAGTACAGAGGAGGGGCAGGCACCTCCCTGAGGCCAGCAAGAGAGGCTACCTACAGGTAACATCTGACGTGAACCTTGTCAGATTAATGAAAGTTCGTCAAGAAAAGGAGGAGGAAGAGAGCCAGGATAACAGAAGAGATGAGCAAGGACAAGAAGCAGCAGAGAAAAATCCAGAACATGGAAGATGAATTTTACGGAGCAGGATGAATACCTTCTCCACCAAAGAGGGAAAATGTAGTTCAAGACAATTCCAACTGCTGATGGTCACAAGGAGGTAAGTTCATGGCAGGGCACAGGGACAAATAAAGGAATGAAATGGAATGGGACTGCAAGACGTTATCATCAAATTAAATCTTTTCTGTTTGGGCTAATTCCCATCTTATAAATGAAGTTATCTGTGACTCAGAGAGGTTAAGATTGCTGAAGGTTACACACAGACAGAAGCAGCAAATCTCCAACGCTGTTCTAATATATCATATTCCTTCTATGAACTGGTGTCAATTTGTATATTGATATTAGTCAGCAATTAGGAGGATTCCTGTCTGCCTGGAAGATGAGAAACACAGGAAGACACCTGGTGAAATGTACATATTATGTGGTAAACCATCTTCCAAACTGCAAAGAGGTTGAACATGAACACTCTCATTCCTCAAACCACAAGTAAAAAATGTTCTGGAGTTCAACTTCTAATTAAAACCAATAACAACACTCAGTGGGTCCCACTGCTTTATATTCAAAAGTTCCTCTTCTTATGGTTCAAGAGACATTGATCTGACCAGAACATGTTCTACTAACTGGATAAGCTAATTACTTCATTTGACTTGAAAAAGACAGTAATATAAGTTACTCCTAGTGATGACTTTTTTAAACTTTTATCAGACTAATTACTATACTACGATAGAGCAGCCTTCCAA
Organism: Glaucomys volans; assembly: GCA_020662805.1. Classification (NCBI taxonomy): domain Eukaryota; kingdom Metazoa; phylum Chordata; class Mammalia; order Rodentia; family Sciuridae; genus Glaucomys; species Glaucomys volans. The sequence goes on along the minus strand of JAJEJO010003569.1, from coordinate 245,539 downwards.
AATATTTTGTCTATTTAGAAATAAATTCAGAATTACTTTCAAGAACATAAAAAAGGAGCTACCACCACTAAAAGAGAGGGTGGGGAGGGAAAGCTTAAAGAATACATACCAAGGGCTAAGGAAATTGTTCAGTTGGTAGAGTGCCCGCCTTTGCATGCACAAGGCCCTGGGTTCAATCCCCAGGACCACCAAAAAAAAAAAAAAGAAGAAGAAGAAGAATACACACCAAAAATGTTTAAAGTTGCAATCATCTCTGAAGTCAAAAGTTTTACAATCTTCTTTAATGTTCACCTGTATTTTCTACAATAACACAAGTATGACTTCTGTATCTTTTCAAAACTCTTTTTTAAGGTAAAACACACACATACACATATTCAGCTATGTACATATTAAGTCTGTACTTTTTTTTCTTTGTGTGCTGCTGAGGATGGAACCCACTAGGGTTCCACTCTTCTCCACACCCCCCTCTCACATTTTTTTTTTTTTTTTTTTTAATTTAGGGGGCAAGTTTCAGAAAAACCTAGCTGAAGGGTTCTAACTGGAATCTTTACATCAAAATATTTAGCAACTATACATTCCATAAGATAATATTCAATTAATAGTACTTCAGCGGTTCTATTTGTTACATGTTTATCAAAATGTAACAGATACGAGGTCCGGGGCTGTAGCTTCTAGCATGTGTGAGGCACTGGATTAGATTCTTAGCACCACATAAAAATAAACAAAGGCATTCTGTCCATCAATAACTACAAAAAACATTTTTTTTTAATGTAACAGGTTAGAAACACTAGTAGAAAGAAAAACTCTATGAAAAAAATTTCCAGACACGTTCAACAAATTTAAGGCTCTGTGGCCAATCTTAAATCAATTTGTTAGCACAATTCTATTCTTATTAAAAGATAAAATTATATAATCCTATTTTTCTACTATATGAAATAATAAAAACATTAGAAGTAAAAAACTGAATATAAATAGTTACTGGATGCTAGCTATGAAGAACAAAAAAAAAAAAACCTCATAGAGAGAATTGGATTATTCTTCACATTAAAGAGAGAGGAAGCCAGGGTGGTGGTGCGTGCCTGCAGCCCCAACTACTTTGGAGGCTGAGGCATGATGACTGCCATCTCAAAAATGACAACAGCAACAAAATTGCACAAAATATTATCATGTACAACCTGACACTGTACATGGGAGCCCTGAAATAGATAACTTGTACAGCAGGACAGTAGGGAATGGTCTGATGAGCACTACAGACCAGAAATCAAAAATTAAACACTGAATACCTACAAGAACCACACAGGGAAAGTTAGCAATATTTTTTTAAACTACCCTATGCATAGAGGAGGTTTGAGGAAAGCACTATTAAGGTGAACTAGGTAAGACAAGATTTCTCAGGAAGCCCACCTCCTAGACCAAGTCCTATGGAGATAGAAGATGGATTCCATCTTAGGAAAAACAAATACAGTAAAGGCACTGAGGTCATCAAATATAGGGTGTGAGGCCCCAGCTAGCCCATGGGGGATTAGAAAAGAACATTGTGAAATCTCCAAATACACAGCTAATCTGTGGCTCATGGCATCTAAACCATCTGGTCTACACCTCCCCAGGTGAGATCTACTGAGTAAGAACCACTAGGAAGTACAGATGAAAAGCAACAACTGGAACCATTTCCTCAGGTGATTCTTCAGCGCAATGGAATTTGAAAACAACTATTGCAGAACAAAGAGATGACACAATAAGAAAGTAATGAAGGCAGCTGGGCATGGTGGCACACACATGTATTCCCAGTGGCTCGGTAGGCTGAGGCAAGAGGATCTCGAGTTCAAAGCCAGCCTCAGCAACTTAGCGCCTCAGTAAGACCCTGTTTCTAAATCAAATATTTTAAAACGGGCTGGGGATGTGGCTCAGTGGTGAAGGCCCCTGGGTTTAATCCCCAGTACCAAAAGAAAGAAAAATAAATAAATAAATAAATAAATGCAAAAACAGCACACTAAAATCACACATTGACACCACAAGGAAAGACACTCTCTTAAAAGATGTATTAAAAATACTTCCTACTGTTATCCTTCACCTAAAGCATTTTAAAATACTACATACTTCAATGACTTTCATATCTGAACACCATAAACAATCTGCCTTCTCTTAGATATAATGAAACTATGAGAACTGCATGAGGGCTTTGAAAGCCCTTATTTAGGTTTGGATGGCAGAATAAGAGGGAAAACATTTGGAAGAATTCCCAATCAGCTCAAGCACCCCTTTAAAGCCCAAATGGGCTCTATTAAGAAAGGTCTGGTTTTAAGAGCAAAGCAAAGCAAAACAGAAGAACTCTTTGAAGTTCTGATTAAGCATGCAGTTCTGAAATCACATGCCAGTGTCCTCTGAGTTCAAAATTTAAATACCTAAGTTTATTATTCAGAAATGAAATCTGTTTAAAAGTGCTAGGAAGTATGAGAAGTTCTGAATGATTCTATGAGCTACTTCCAAACTTCTCTTCCAAAAGAATGTCACAAGTAGATTTATTCCGACCATACAACCTGAAGAGTCACTTGCATTTAAGCCCCTGTACCTACTGCACAAATTATAAAGTTCTGATTTCTCCAAACACCATTTACGTTTCCTTGGCAGAGTTTTTCTTGGCAATCAAGACAACTCCATCTAAGAAGTCAATCAAGTAATTCTGGAGAACTATTTACTCAGCATATTAGATGTTTAGAGGAATGAAACAGAAAAAAAAATCTTATAGTCTAATTGGGCAAAGAAAACCAACACCCATGAAAAGCAACAACCTGAAGAATGCAAGTTCCTTGCCCTTCTTAGTCACGCTCCACCCCCAGGACATAGCATAAAATATGTGTTCAATAAACACTGTTAAATAAATTGAGTCATTTTTGTCACTCCAGCATCTAGCACAAAGTTTGTTGAATAAATGATACCACTGTTCACATGAATAAGTCTTGTATGACTTAGGTTAAGAAGCCAGAAATCACTGAGGATTAATGTAATCAAAAAATGTTTCAGGGGGAAGATAATCTCTTGAGTCATGAAATCTTAGAACTGAAAGAAACTTCTTTGTTTTTTACTGGGGATTGAACCCAGAGGTACTTAACTACTGAGCTACACCCCATAGCCCCTTTAATTTTTTGAGACAGGGTTTCACTAAGTTGCTTCAGTCCTCACTAAGGTGCCAAGGCTGGTCTTGAACTGAACTTGCGATCCTCCTTCCTCAGCCTCCTGAGTTACTACGATTACCAACACCACACAGCGTGCTGCTCTGAAATAAATCTTAAAACATTACTAAAATCATCTAATCTGGTAACTCCCAAAGATGCCCAAAGCAGCTTTATGGCTCTAAAGATAAAAGGGTAATTAAACTTGGTGGTGACTACTTTAAAATAGAAGAAATCCACATGAATTGTTGCTATCATAAGATAGTAACAATAACAATCTGCTCACACACTGAAAGTTTCTCCACTCCCTCTGTTCTCACCCCTCCGCAACACTCAAAAGACCAGGCAAGTGAGACTGTGGTCTTGGTGACAACTATCTCCAAACAGCCTCTGAAAAAGTTTGGAATGCAACCTGGAGAATATCCTTTATTGAACATTTAAGTCTTCATAGCCTTCTGAATATACTCTACAATTATAATCAAAGTTGGCTCATGAAAACTGAGAAGCAGTAATCTAAAGCAAAGTGTTCCCTTTAACTTGACAAGAGTTCTACAGAGCAATTTAAGCATTCTCCGATGACATTTACTACTACACACACCCAAAACTGAGGTGGGAACACAGTGTATAAGTTATCACTGAGTGATGGAAAAAATATTATAAATAAATTACAAATCAATATGAGGGTTATTATAGTATAAAATATATATACCCTAGGAATACAAGAGAGGAAATAACAACTTTGTATAAAAAGTCAGGCAGGCTTTCAAGAAAAGGTACTGTTATTTCATTCATTCACTCAGCTAAAGGTACTGGTCATGTACTATGCACCAGACACTGCATAGGACAACATAAACATTTCTCTACATTCTAAACGACTAAATAGACACAAAGAGAGGTAGGGATGTGGAAGGCATTCTTAATGAAGAAAAAAATTCAAGAGTCATGAAGTAGGACAAGGATATAACTAATTTAGATTTAGATGAGACCTTCAACATGTTTTGAGATGGAGTACAAAGAAAGTACACTAAAGAAACAGACTGGACCAGTCTGCAAAAGTTTTAAATGCCAAATAAAAGCATTAAGATTTATGGACAGAAAACAGAAGGATGTTAGTGCAGAGGGAAGAAACATAAATCAACTTGGGTTTTTTTTGAGGAAAAGATCTCCTAGGGAGATGGGGGAGGTGATTTGAACCCAAGGGGACGTTTTACCAATAAGCCACAGTCCTTTTTATTTTTAAGACAGAATCTCACTAAGTTGCTGAAGCTGCCCTCAAACTTGTGATCCTCCTGTCTCAGCCTCCTGAGTCACTGGGATTATAGGCATACACCACCATGCCAGGAGGAAAAGACCTCTTTTGTGGAGGACAGATTGGAATGGCAGGGCAAATGATGACTTGCCCACGCACAACCAGCACATTCATGGTAAAACTGACTAAAACCCAGGTATTCTGAGTCTAAACACAACTCAAAATAAGTAGGGATTAAAAAGCAATGAGCAAAAACAGTCAACAAAAGAAAAAAATATGATAATTGGGATGCAGAGAAAGGACAAACCACTGAGTGGGAGAAAATATCCACAAGTCATCTTTCTGATTAGAGACCTGCTCTCAAAATACAAAAAGGATTCTTAACCCAGGGTAATAAAAACAACAACCCAAAAGAAGGCAAAGGATCTGAATAAACATTTCTCCAAAGCAGATATATGAATTGGCCAAGAAGCTCATGAAAAGATGTTCATCAGGGAAATGCAAATCACACCCCAGAATGATGGCTACAATCAAAAAGAAAAGAGCACAGATTGGCAAGGTTGTAAAGAAACAGAATCCCTCAGACAGTACTAGTGGTAATACCAAATGGTGCAGCAGCTTTGGAAAACAGATTAGCAGTTCCTCAAAAGGTTAAACAGAGTTATCTTATGACCAATCAATCCCGTTCTAGGTGTTTACCCAAAAAGAAAAACTTGAAACTATGTCCACAAAACTTGCACATGAACATTCATAACAGTATTATTCATAATAACTAAAAAGTGGAAACAACCCCAAATATTCATCAACTGATAAAGGGATAAAATGGGTATGATGGAGTATTAACTGACCATAAAAAGGAATGAAAACATGAAGGAACTTTGAAAACAAGGATGCTGAGAGACCTTAGTCACAAAGGGTCACATATTACATTGTTCTACTTACATAAAATATCCAGAATAGGCAATTCTACAGACAGAAAGTGGATCATTATTGCCCTAGGGATGGTATTGTCAGGGATGGATGTAAGAGAATAAGAAATGATCAATGATGGCTAAGGAATTTCTTCTAAGAAGATAAAATGCTCAAAATGGAACCATAGTGAAGCTGCACAACCCTGTGAACATACTCAACATTGTAAGTGGGAGAACTGTACGGTATCTAAATTATGTCTCAATAAAAATGTTTAAAAAAGCAGTCAACAATCAATAAATGAGCTAAGGAACTGGGCAGACACTTCACAGAAGAGGATATACAGGCAATTAACAAATATATGAAAAAGTGCTCATCATCTCTAGTAATTAGAGAAATACAAATTAAAACCACCCTAAGATTTCACCTAACTCCAATTAGAATGGCTATTATCAAGAATACAAGCAATAATAAGTATTGGCGTGGATGTGGGGAAAAAGGCACACTTGTACATTGCTGGTGGAGTTGCAAATTGGTGCAGCCACTCTGGAAAGCAGTATGGAGATTCCTCAAAAAACTTGGAATGGATCCACCATTTCACCCAGCTATCCTGCTCCTTGCTTTAAACCCAAAGGTCTTAAAATCAGCAAAGTATAGGGATGCAGCCATATCTGTGTTCATAGCTGCTCAATTCACAGTAGCTAGATGGCGGAACCAACCTAGATGCCCTTCAATTGAAGAATGGATAAAGAAACTGTGGTATATACACCCAATGGAATATTAGCCATAAAAAAGAATAAAACTATGGCATTTGCTGGTAAATGGGTGGAGTTGGAGAGTATCATGCTAAGTGAAATAAGCCAAACCCAAAACACCAAAGGCTGAATGTTTTCTCTGATCAGTGGATGCTGATACATAACTGGGGGGGAGGGGGTGTATTAGGAACGAATGGAGGAAGTATAGATGGTGTGGAGGAAAATGGGATGGGGGGGGATGGGGAAAGGAAAAATAGTAGACTGAGAGACACAGCATTACCCTACGTATATGTAAGATTATATGAACTGTGTGAATAAAAAAATACATTAAAATTAAAAAAAAAAAAAGCAGTCAAAAAGAGATTGGAGCTGAGCGTGGTGGCGCACGCCTGTAGTCCCAGCAACTCAGGAGGCTGAGGCAGGAGGATCGCGAGTTCAAAGTCAGCCTCAGCAACTTAGCGAGACCCGAAGCAATTCAGTGAGACCCTGCCTCTAAACAAAATAGGGCTGGGGATATGGCTCAGTGGCTGAGTGTCCCTGAGTTCAATCCCCGGTTCCAAAAAAAAAAAGAGAGAGAGAGATTGGGTATTTTAGGCCAGAGAAAAGAAGATGGAGGGTGGAGAGAGGTCAAAAGAGTGAGTGGCAGGAACCACCTCAGAAACACAGCTTAGAGACAGCACATTGACAGAACAAGAACACACACCCATTTCTTCCTATTCTGGGTGCTCACGCAACCTAGGAGGAAAAATCTCAGTAGCTCAGGTAAGCAATGAGCAATAAAGGACTATGAATGGGCTTTCAAATCCTAACCAGATGCATTATAGGATGTTATTTGGGGCCTGAGTAGGAAGCCACTGCTAAAAACCCTTTCCTGCCATCCAACTCCCCTAATTGCTAATTACCTTCAGGGACCCCTTTCAGAAGTCACAGAATAAACCTGGCACGCCTACCTGAAACAATTAACTTTACTAAAAGCACCAACTTTTGGAATGAGAAGAATCTACAAATTGAGCATTCCTAATCTGAAAATCCAAAAACTTTCAGGGCATATATGACCCCACAAGTAGAAAATTCCAAAAACACCTACCTAGCAAGTCACAGTCAAAAAGTAAGCACACATTTTTCCAGTGGTGACAAACTCCCCACCAGAACATGCCCCTAGCAAAAGATCTTCTTCATCCCTCTCCAGAAAAGGAAAAGAGGGAACACAAGAAGAAGCACCTGGTACAGAGCCCAATTCCTATCTCACGGATGCAAAAAAGCCCAGGATGCTATAAAATCACGACAGTTTTAGCCATGCACAAACAGTTTTGTTGTGTTGGCTGTTCAACTGTCCTCTGCCAGCCTACGGGAGGAAAAGCAAGACTTTCAGAAGGATATTCCTTCAGGAGGAAACAGTACTAAAAGCATCCTGAATGAAGATGAGTGGGAAAATGTCCCAATAAACACATTTTGGATTAAAAAAAAAAAAAAGTAAGCATACTAGGGCTGTGATTGTGACTCAGTGGTAGAGCGCTTGCTTAACCATCATGTGGCAATAAGTTCGATCCTCAGCACCACATAAAAATAAATAAAAGATAAAGGTATTGTGTCCATTTACAACTAAAAAAAAATTTTTTTTTTAAAAGCAAGCACACTGGGCTGGGGTTGTGGCCAGTGGTAGAGCACTTGCCTGGCATGTGTGAGTCACTGGGTTCGATTCTCAGCACCACATATAAATAAATATAATTAACAACTAAAAAAAAATTTTGCCAGGTATGGTAGCGCACGCCTGTAATCTCAGCAACTCGGGAGGCTGAGGCAGGTGGATCACAAGTTCAAAGCCAGCCTCAGAAACTTAGTGAGGTCCTAAGCAACTCAGTGAGACCCTGTCTCTAAATAAAATACAAAATAGGGCTGGGGAGGTGGCTCAGTGGCTGAATGCCCCTGAGTTCAATCCTTGGTTTTAAAAAAATAAAAAAATAAAAATAAAAAAATAAATAAAATTTAAAAAGCAAGCATAAAATTCTTTTTTTTTTTATTTACTTATTGATTCATTGAACACAAATGGAGTACAGCTATTGTTTCACTGGTTGTACACAAAGTAGAGTCACACCATCTGTGCGTTCATGCATGTACACAGGGCAATGGTATCTGTCACACGTTCTGTTATTAATTTTACCCCCCACCCGCCCCCACCCCTCCCTTCCCTCTATGCTAGCTATCTTTCCTCCATTCT
>JAJEJO010003569.1:206803-231630 GCA_020662805.1 Glaucomys volans | reverse complement strand
TTGTTGAGAATGTTCTGTAGGGCAGGCTTTCTCTTTGTGAATTCTTTAAGCTTTTGTTTATCATGGAAGGATTTTATTTCATCATCAAATCTGAAGGTAAGTTTTGCTGGGTACAAGATTCTTGGTTGGCATCCGTTTTCTTTCAGAGCTTGAAATATGTTGTTCCAGGCCCTTCTTGCTTTTAGGGTCTGGGCTGATAAATCTGCTGATATACGTATCGGTTTCCCCCTGTAGGTAATCTGATTCTTTTCTCTCGCCGCCTTTAAAATTCTATCTTTGTTTTGTATGTTAGGCATTTTCATTATAATGTGCCTTGGTGTGGATCTGTTGTAATTCTGTGCATTTGGTGTCCGGTAAGCTTCTTGTAATTGATTTTCCATCTCATTCATCATATTAGGGAAATTTTCTGATAATATTTCCTTGAATAGATTATTCATACCCTTGGTTTGTATCTCTGCGCCTTCCTCAATCCCGATTACTCTTAAATTTGGTCTTTTCATGATGTCCCATATTTCTTGGAGGGTTTGTTCATGATTCCTAACCATCTTCTCTGTTTGTTCGACTTTGTTTTCAAGATTAAATATTTTGTCTTCATTGTCTGAGGTTCTATCCTCCAAGTGATCTATTCTGTTAGTTATGCTTTCTATTGAGTTTTTAACTTGGTTTATTGTTTCCTTCATTTCCTTGTTTCCTTCAAGAATTTCTGTTTGTTTTTTTCTCAGAATTTCTATCTCTTTATTGAAGTAATTTTTTGCTTCCTGCAATTGCTCTATTAACTGATTATTCATAGCCTGAATCTGCTCTCTCGTCACATCATTCTCTTCTCGGATCACTTTAATTATGAACATTCTGAACTCCATTTCTGTCATTCCTTCTACCATGCTGTCTTTGGGTTCTCTTGATATATCATCTAGATTTAATTGGGACACTTTCTTCCCGTGTTTTCTCATGGTGCTCGTGTATCTTCCCCTCTGTTGCTTGAGCGGTGTTTGATCAAGCGGTGACCCAAGAAAGGTGCTGTCCCACTACCTCCAGGTTGGGAATGATCAATGCTTCTGGGCAGAGGCAGCCTAGTGTTGATAGACAATTAGATACAGCAAGGTGTGTGTGTGGTGCTGGGGATTGAACCCAGGGCCTTGTGCATGCAAGGCAAGCAATCTGCCAACTGAGATATATCCACAGCCCTAAAATTATCTTTTATATGTATAAGGTATATATGAAACATAAATGAATTTCATGTTCAGACATGGGTTCTATCCCCCAAGATATCTCATTATGCATATGCAAATATTCAAAAATCTGAAACCCAAAACACTTCTAGTTCCAAGCATTTCAGATAAAGGATACTCAATCTATAACCAATTATGAAATGCAAAACTCCCTGAATTTTTAAAATAAAAACAAGACTTCACAAAGAAATTGCAGGGCAATTCTATTATGCCTAGGGGCACTTGACTTTGAGAAGCATCACGCTAGGTCTCTATCATAAACCAACAGGAAAAACTCAGTTCTTCCTCAGCCTTAGTTTATATCATTTCTGTTTATGGAAACCTAGCTTCAGTGGCTTCTAATTGCCCTTGGAATCCAAAGTGATTGCCTGATCCAAGCCTGAAAACCCCTTAGACAAATGCCCATCTAGCCCCACTCCCAAACACACATGCTCTTACACACACAAGGTTTCTCTCCCTGCCCCTAGAGCTCTTGACCTCGACTGCCAGGTGTGGGTTCATCCCTCCTTGTACATCTCACATGCTTATTTGGAGCCACTGCACAAATGTAAAATGTCCTGCCCATTCCTCTACAAAGCATCCCATTCACTATTCCCACCAGCTGCAGTCTTTCTAAAGACTGAACAACCTCTTCCCTCTGGCTGTTACTCTTCATTTTGTCCCTCTCACAAACTGCATTCCATATTCTTGTAGGAGCCAAAATGTCACAAAAGAGTGTGCTCTAGGTTCCCATTTAAGCCCTTCTAGTATCATTTTCCTAAATTCTTGAGAAAAATATGTCTCCTCTAAATATAATACTTATTGCCATGGAATCTACTATGTGCCTATGGTAATAATAAGCCTTTTACACAAAAACCCTTAATCTTTACAATAACCCTAAGATACAAACCCTCTCAACAACCTCCCCTTTTTGTACCACCAATGAAACTGAAACATATAGAAGTTAAATAACTTTCCTAAGATCACCCCAACAAGTAAATGGTACAAATGGATTTTAAACCCTAGCTAGTCTGAGCCCAGAATGTATGTTCTTAGCCCTTTCCCTTCCTGTCGTTAAGAGACCAGAGTCCAGAAGAGTCCAATAATCCCTGCAGTCATTATCAGCACCTTCATTTCACTGAATTATTTGCTTTGCTTTCCAGCTTCCTAACTCAACCAGCCTGCCAGATGCAGTAGTTCATGCCTGTAATTCCAGCAATTCCAGAAGCTCAAGCAAGAGAATTGCAAATTCTAGGTCAGCCTCAGGGACTTAGTGATACACTGTCTCAAAATTTAAAACCCAGTTTTAGGACAATAAAACATACTACACACCCATTCGCCCCTGGATAGTCCCAAAGAGGATTACCCAAATGGCCAGAGGAAGGAATCCAGGGCAGTAAGTTATGAAATTTACATTTTAGACTTCAAAAATATGATTCTAATCCAGTACAAATTAGTACACAGGAGCACATTTTCAGATACTTACAAATTGTGAGAATGTAGTATGAAAATCAGTAACTAATTCAAATCAAAGGTGTGAAGAAATCAAATTTCTCAGATTCTTTGGATTGGCCTTCAAATTCTGAGGCAAATAACTCTTAAAAATTAAAAAAACTTTGCTGCCAGGTGCAGTGCTGCACTCCTATAATCCAGCAGTTTGGGAAGCTAAGTCAGGAGAAACACCAGTTCAAAGTCAGCCTCAGCAAAAGTGAGGCACTAAGCAACTCAGTGATACCCTGTCTCTAAACAAAATACAAAAAATAGGGCTGGGGATGTGGCTCAGTGGTTGATCATTCCACTGTGAATTATAAATACTTTCATTATTAGACCAGTAGAGTTAGAGAAAGAGAACTAGGAAGAAGGATGATGGAACGGAAAGAGGAAGCAATGGGAACTGAAATGGAGCAAATTATATTCCACACGTGTATGATTATGTCAAAATGCACCCCACTATTATGTATAACTATAATATACTAATAAAAGCATTAAAAATAAATAAAATAAAAATACTTCCATTATTGTTGCTTCCATGGCTCATGTGCCAGTTATATCTTAGTCTATCATATGCACTATAATTTTTAAAATCATGTAATTGTCTTTATTTTTAAATATTCTGTGCTTCAGATTACTTTATGAGGCCAGAGTGTCCTTCCTTCTATTCATTCTTATCCCATGTCATTATTCCAAGTAAGAGATTTGGCTATGTTATAAACACATGCCTGCATATGGTAAACTGTGGATGAACAGAATCCAGACTCAAAGACTGAGAATCAGTTATGGGAAAGTCAAGTGAGAGACAAATTACACTTGGAGGACAGCAACTCCCCGCCTGGGTTAGGCAAAGCTCAAAGGAAATTTAGCACAGAGGAACATAAGCAATTTGGTACATAGGCCTGAGGGAAAATGACTGTGAGGCTTGCAGGAATTTGAAGAGTACAAGGAGATATTAACAACTATCTGAGCCTCCATGTCCAGTTTAGAGTATCTGCTCCCTGTACCACTTCCTTCACAATGCATACATATGTATATTCATGTGTTTATATAAACCAGAGGCATACTATGATTACATTCCTAAATCCAGGCATTTATAAAGAAAAATGGAAAAAATTAATTATCTGTTAAAAATTTTTAAAGCACATAGGATGAACCCTTCATTAAGATCACTAGGCTAGCCAGGCGCAGTGCCACCCAGTATACAAGGGGGAAAAAAAAAAATCTATATTAGGCTAGTCTAGCTGAGCATCAGACCAGGAGAGATCAGCTGTCTCTAGCAAGGTTGAGAGACTCAACCCTTACCTCAATTCTCAGGACAAGCCACCACTAACGTGATAATAAACTCAATTTCAACTTTTTTCTTTTTTTTGGTACCGGGGATTACACCAAGGAGCATTTTACCACTGAGCTACACACCTGGCCATTTTCATTTTTTATTTGAGCTAGGGTCTGGTTAAGCTGTGTAGGGCCTCACTAAATTGCTGAGACTGACCTCAAACTTACAATCCTGCTGGGGGCAGTGACACATGCCTGCAATCCCAGCACTTGGGAGGCTGAGGCAGGAGGATCGCGAGTTCAAAGCCAGCCTCAGAAACTTAGCGAGGCCCTAAGCAACTCAGTGAGACCCTGTCTCTAAATAAAATACAAAATAGGGCTGGGGGTGTGGCTCAGTGGTGGAGTGCCCCTGGATTCAATCCCCGTACCAAAAAATTAAAAAATAAAACTTACAATGTGCCTTGATGCCCAGCTTGAGTTCTAATTTTTAAAGTTTACCATGGCTGCTCTGTGGAGCACAAAGACAAAGATGGAAGCAGGGACCCTGTTACGAGGCAAAAGACGATAGTAGTTTAGGAGGTGACAGAGGATATAGTAAAAAGTGCTTGAATTCTAGATATATTTCAAAATAGAGAATATCAACTAAACCAAGATGTGATGCCATCAAGACCATCTATAGCAGACTGCAAAAATGGCCACAGATTCTTTCCCTCCTTATAGTCATGCCATTGTAGTAGAATTTTAAAGCTCCTCCCATGACGGGGGGGGGGGGGGGGGGGTCTTTTTCTACTTTTGGAATTTCCACAGATCTTGTAACTTGCTTGGGCCAGCAAGATAACAGCAAACATAATGCAAAGAAAGATGTGAAAAGTATTTAACATGTGCACTTTTCCCTCTCCTGCTGCTCTTGAGAAGCGCACAAACTCCATGTGGAGAAGCTTGAGGCTAACCTGCTAGGTAACAAGACTCACAGAGCTCAAGGACTCCTGTAGCCCCAGCCAACCAACAGTCAGCCTCAGATACATGAGTGAGGCCATCAACTGCCCAGCTGACAAGTGCACAGGTGAGCCTGGAGGAGACTAGATCCATCACACAGCTAATTTCGGCCCAAATTGCCAAATCACAAAATGGTGAGCTAAATAAATGGCTGTTGTTTTAAGCCACCAAGTATTGGAGGGGTTTGTTAAGCAGCAAAATCTGATTCAGTAACTAACTATCCCTCAAATCAAATGCAAACCACTAAGCTCTCTAGATTTCTCTAATGGCATTACACAAAAAAACAAAATTTGAATCCTAAAGTCAATTTACACAGAATGGGCATGGTGCTGATGAGTTGATTAGAAAAGGAAGGAGCATAATACATAAATTACTGTGTAGCTCATTGAAGTGTGGTATGACAGCCAGGAAGTTGAGTACTTTGTACAATAAAATCACTGAGCTAAGAATTTCTGAAAACAGTGAAAATAAAAAATTTCATACCGGGCTGGGGATATAGCTCAGTTGGTAGAGTCCTTGCCTCATAAGTATAAAGCCCTGGTTTCAATCCCCAGCACCACCCCCCCCCCCCCCCAAAAAAAATAATTCATACCAAAAGAATTTACTTTTTCCAAGTCCTACAGACTATTTCTACACACTATTTCTTGAAACTACCAAGTACTTTACCCTCCTGTCCAACATCAAAATAATACTTTTCCAACATTACCTGTACAGATGACAACTTAATTCTTTCCTTACAGAAAAGAAACCAATTGTATCAGAGAATTCACAAGTTGTACTTCTTTTTTAGCTGATAAGATGGATAGGCAGAAGGATGATGGGTAGATAGAGAATGGAAGGACACATAAACATATATATCTCAAATAACAGAGCATAAGCATTTAAACGACATTGAAAGACTCCAGTTGGTATTTCCTCACATTGTAACTTACTATGTAAAGGCTTAATCTAATGATCATCCATGTTCATATATGTTTGTTACCACTAATTTGCTCATTCCCTATTAGTTGGAAAGCAGCCAGATCTAAAACACATGACTACCCTTCTGCTTTTTCATGTTTTAATGTCAAAGTAGAAAGTAAAATCTTATATTCCTAGTCCTCAAAGATGAACACCATTAACAGTTTCCTTGAATCTCCTTCTAAACCAATTCAACTTCTAAATCTAATTGTTAGATGCTGCAATTTTTAAAACTAAAATACTATATATTTATAATTCTGGGGCTGGGGATGTGGCTCGGTAGTAATGCACTTGCCTAGCAGGTGTCAGTCACGCCCTGGGTTCCATTCCCAACACTTCAAAAAATAAATAATAAAGAAAAAAATGTATACATGTAAATACAAATAATATGTATATTCCACCCCCCATCCCTGTGGTCAAGTAGAATGGTCCCTATACTTGAGCATTCTGCCATCAGAGCTTTCCAAACTCTATAACATTAAATTCTATGTTCAGTTTAAGCATTAAAATGGCTTGATTTCTCAAACAGCTCATCCATATCATGGAAGAGAAGTCAACAGCAGTAAGACCTCACCCTCCCAAAAAAAGGGAAAAAAAGGAAGAAACAAAAAAGGAAACCTAACTACTAAATGGTTTGGGGGAAAATTACCTTTTTTGGAACTGAAACTGCAATTGTTTTGATGGCTAACTGAAAGTACTCACCAGAGTTTATGAGCCCAGTTTATATTTGACGTGTGGAAATGAATCTCCTGGAAGAAAGAAAATTCCTGGAGACAGATTCTGATTACCTCTGCTTCTGAATATATACTCACCAAAGAAAGGCCTCTCGGGGTCATGCACTAGGCTATTCAGAATACACACCGTACTGCCTTCAAGTAGAAAGCACAAGGACAGACTGAGTCTCATCAAATTATGCCCAGGGAAATGAAGAGCCTGAAAAATGAGTTTCTAGTAAAAGAAAATCTCCCCAAACACTGCAAAATCTTTCAAAAATATGAGGCAACAAGTATGCTTCTAGCTTTAAGAATTTAGAAAACCACATTAAATCCTTCCACCTCTTAATTATACACCATAGTGAAGGGTCAGAAGCATAGATTACCTAAAATTCACTTCTTCCAGTGTATTAAAAAAAATGTAACAACAGTGGTGGTTGAGAGGCTGGAGACAGAGGAAGGAAAGGATTCCCATCACAACAAACACAAACTTTTCCCTTTTACTTTTTTTTTTCATTTATTTATTTATTTATTTTTAATACTTTTGCTTGTTTAAAAAACAAGCTTGTTTTTCTGTTTTTTGCTTGTTTTCCTTTTGTAGTTACATTTTATTAAAGAATTAAAAGCTTATTAAATTTCCTGAACACACATTGAACAAGAAATATAGACAGGTTGTCCCTTCTAAGAGGAAAGAGAAACTACACAGACCAGAATAGGAACTTTTATAGAGCTTACCTTTCATTAATCATGATAAGCCAGAACTGGTGTCTGAACTGACATAAATCCATATAAGGCAAGAGGGCCAGGGTAAGATAAAGTCCTAGTATACCATCCCCTGTCCCATAGCTCACTCCTCCACTCACACATGCCCCATGTACCCACCCAGGGGAGACTGTATGAAGACAATGCTCTTCAGGTCCTGGTTCCAGACAAATGTTCCCTATGGTGTATTTTAGGAGAGGAGTTGCCAAGTGCCAGGTTAATGCCAAAAACAATTTTTTTAAAATTTTTCTGGTTGTAGACAGACACAATACCTTTATTTTATTTATTTTTATGTGGTGCTGAGGCTTGAACCCAGTGCCTCACACATGCTAGGTGAGCACTCCACCACTGAATCACAACCCCAGCCCCAGCAGCAATTCTTTTTCTTTTTTTTGTACTTTACTTTTTTATTTAAAAAAATTTTTTTTCATACATGCATATAGGGTAATAATGTTTATTTCATTCTATCATCCTTCCTATCCCCACTGCCCCATCACTCCATTCACTCCCCTCTGCATAATTCAAAGTTCCCTCATTCTTCCCTACCCACCCCCCTCTATGGATCAGCATCCACTTATCAGAGAAAACATTCAGCCTTTGGTTTTTTGGGTTTGGCTTATTTCACTTAGTATATTCTCTATTTCCACTCACTTACCTGTAAATGCCATAATTTCACTCTTCTTTAGGGCTGAGTAATATTCCATCATGTAATATGTACCCACAGATTCTTTATCCATTCACCTATTAAAGGGCACCTAGGTTGGTTCCATAGTTTAGCTATTGTGAATTTTTTTTTTTTGAACCAGGGATTGAACTCAGGGGCACTCGACCACTGAGCCACATCCCCAGCTCTATTTTGTATTTTATTTAGAGACAGGGTCTCACTGAGTTGCTTAGGGCCTCGCTAAGTTGCTGAGGCTGGCTTTGAACTCGTGATCTCCCTGACTCAGCCTCTCGAGTTGCTTGGATTACAGGAGTGCGCCACCGTGCCCGGCTGCTATTGTGAATTGAGCTACTATAAACTTTGATGTGGCTGTGTCACTGCAGTATGTTGATTTTAAGTCCTTTAGGTATAAACTGAGGAGTGGGATAACCGGGTCAAATGGTGGTTCCATTCCAAGGTTTCTTAAGAATCTCCATACCAGCAGCAATTCTTGAAGAATGGCAAATACCTATCCAATCTAAGCCCTAGATGTGACACGATACTGAGTTGGTTTTATTCTCAA
Organism: Glaucomys volans; assembly: GCA_020662805.1. Taxonomy (NCBI): domain Eukaryota; kingdom Metazoa; phylum Chordata; class Mammalia; order Rodentia; family Sciuridae; genus Glaucomys; species Glaucomys volans. The sequence goes on along the minus strand of JAJEJO010003569.1, from coordinate 222,996 downwards.
GGCTGCAATAAAATTCACTTCATGCCTGTATACTGTTTTCTGCTTTTCAAAACTTTCAAATAAATACTACCCAATAAAGAGCCCCACTAAACCGTGATATATAAACCACTGCCACATTCATTTATTCAATAAACACTTATTCCACATCTCTTACACACTAGACACAGACAGCCTCAGACATAGCTGAAGAGACTGATAATAAAACCAGATGAGGAAACTTCCACCCAGAACCTTTCAAAGTGTTTGGCAACCTTTGACAATCTCAGGCCTTTCAAAACTCTCCTCTGTCCAAAGCATCACCTTCCTGTTATGGAGCAGGTCACAATCACAAACCTTTGTCTTTAAAGATATACTGAGCTTATTATACAAATGCTTTACACAAAACACTCTTTACTTAGTTTTTTTTAAAAAAAAGAACTCTAGAAGAATATTTAAGATGCAAACTAAAAAACAAATGAAGTAATACTGTACTAAAAATTAGTATAGCTTTATGTACAATATAAAAAGATGGTTTCACTCAACAAGTACTCATTGAGCAGTTAAAAATGTGAGGAAATACTATCCTAGACACTGGGAATGGACATGGACCCTGACCTCATCGATGGAAATAATATGACAACTGTCAGTAAGTACATACCACATGTCAGGTACTGCTCTTGGAATTTCACACACACACTACCTCTCAAATGAATCCTGAAAGGAAGATATTATCACCAATTCACAGATGAGCAAACTGAGGCTCTGAGAAGGTCATTTGTCTGGCTATGTCAACCAGCTTACAAGGAAAACTGGATGCAATTCCAAGATGTCTGTCTAACTCAAAAAGCTCGTCCCAGGGCTGGGGCTGTAACTCAATGGTAAAGTGAATGCCTAGGACCTCACAGCACTGGGTTCAATTCTAAGTCCCACATAAAAATAAATGAACAAAATAAAGGTATATTTTTAATTTTTTAAAGAAATAAACCTTTTCCCATAACTCCAAACATCTTTTTATCTTAATCATCAACCTCCCTAGCATCCCATGATTCTTGTGTTTCTGACATAGCTGTGGTTCTGCATGGCCTAAGCAAGCTGGCAAAACAACTAAAGAGAGGGGAAAATACAAAGAGAAAAAAAGATAACTCAAAATGTATTTTTCAAATAAAATTTTAAGTCTCTCTGTCTCTGTCTCTTTCTCTCTCTCTGCTTCCTGGTTCCATGTCCTGAGTTGCTCTTCTCCACCATACCCTTAGACCATGATGTTCTGCCTCACCTGTGGCCCAGAGCAAGGAAATCAACTATTTACGGATGGAGACCTCTGAAACCATTACAAATGCTGCTGCCAGGGACTGGGGTTGTGACTCAGTGGTTGAGTGCTTGCCTACCATGTGTGAGGCACTGGGTTCAATTCTCAGCACCACAAGTAAGTAAATAAATTAAATAAAGGTCCATCAACAACTAAAACAATAAAAAATTTTTAAGCACAACAACAATGCTGCAGCCAACTATACTGGCCAGTGACTTCATCTCCTCTTTCCCCACAGGTGTGGAGGGGATGGATTTACTCAGCTCAACTTTGATGGCTGCATCACTTCTGACCTATGTATTCTAGAAGCTTTAAAGACTCATCTTTAGTACCTGTATTCTTATTCTACATTTACTTTCAGTTCTTTTGTTTTCACATTTTTTGTTATTATTTAGTTTTCTATTTTGTAGAGAAAAATTATTGAAAAATTATTCTTTACTTATTGCTCAGAGTATAAAATCAATTTTATAATTTTGAAAAAAAAATGCTAAGGAATGGAGGGGAAAAAAAAACTACAGATGCTGCCTCAAACTTCAATAAAGCTAGATTCAAACAGTACCTACCTAAAGTGACTAAAGCTTTCACTTTCCAGTCTTTGGGTTTATATACTTTTTTTTTTTTTTTTTTTAAATGGGGATTGAACCAAGGCACTTAACCACTAAGCAACATCCTCAGTCCGTGAGACAAGGTATTGCCAAGATGCTTTGAAACTTTCTAAGTTGCTGAGGCTGGCTTTGAACTCACAATCCTCCTGCCTCAGCCTCCTGAGCTGCTAGGATTACAGTCCTGCGCCTCTATGCCCTCAAATTCTTTGGTAGAACATAAACTTCAGCATCTACCAGCTCAAGAAGGAAACATGGAAGAAAGAATTCTGGTGGGCATCTCAGTTCAATCATACTTACCAAACAATGAACTGTCGGTGATTTCTTAAAGGCATGATTTCCCTTATTATATGCCCACTTCAAAAACATGTACATGTTGCTTTTATGAACATGTTCATTCACCCACTTATTTTACTTGAATTTATTATGAAAGAAAAAATCCACAAGGTGAGTATATTTTCTAGCCTTGACAGAGCTGAAGATACATCAATGATGAGTCATTATTTTGAGATAAGTATGAAAAATTAGTGTTTGGGACACTATAAAAACCATAACATTCCATGAGGGAGAAAAAAATTAAAGATGTATAAAGACTAAATACAGGTTTCACTGCTAATCAAAATTACATGTGCATAGTCCATAATTTCAGTGCATAAAAATAACTCAGTAAAAATTCACAGAAGATGAAAAAAAATTTAACATATGAAACTCATACTCTAAGCCACCTGCTGCAAAGGTACTTTTTTGCAAAATTCCTAGTAACTTCTTTAGATTTTTAAAAGATTTTTTCAGTGCTCCCACTTGATAAAAGTGCAAGGTTTTAAAGATTTCCAGTGTCATCACATACATTCAATCCCCCAACCTCTAACCCCTCTAACTCTCCACATACACCAGCTGGGAAGACTAGATGAACACAATGCTTTAACACCTGTCATGATGCAATGCCGCTCCCACTTGGCTAACTAGTCCTTATGTTTAGTGATGTACTAATTATGTCAGTTTCCAAATGCTACTTCACTCAAAAAACTTTCTAAATGCCTCTTAAAGTTTATCAAGCAAATATAATAGTGATATAGTATTTTACTTACTATAATCAATGGAGGAACTAAAAATTTTTTAACAAACACCCACCTTCCTAAACACAATATGCAAAAAGAAATCTTTACTTGCTCTATTTAAGAACCAACTTAAGCCTCAGATAATAATATTTATAAATAGATAATAAGAGCAACAATGAAAAAGATAACATTTATGTGTGTGTGTCACTTACCAGGAGCTCACTTACCATGAGCTGGGACATGTTCTAACCATTAGCTACATTAACTCATTCACTCCTCATAACCACCAGGTTCTTAATCATTCATCTTCTCCAAATCAATCAAGCAGAACTTCATGACAAGCCCACCAAGAAAGAAACAAATAACTGGTCAATTATCCTCACATTTATGGGTAGAAATGAGTATAAAATCATTAACTATGACACCCTATGGGGAGAAATTATTCTCTTCATAGAGAATGTAGCCAGGTGCAGTGGCACACAGCAGCTTAGGAGGCTGAGGCAGGAGAATTGCGAATTCAAAGCCAATCTCAGCAAAAGTGAGGCACTAAGCAACTCAGTGAGACCCTGTCTCTAATTCAAATACAAAATAGGGCTGGGGATGTGGCTCAGTGGTCAAGTGCCCCTGAGTTCAATCCCCAGAACTGCCCCACAAAAGAGAGAAAGAGAGAGAGAGAGAGAGAGAGAGAGAGAGAGAGAGAGAGAGAACACAATTGTAAATAGCCTTGCTCAGAAAAATAAATATATGTATGAGATATTCTTCTAGTCAAGAAATATAAGTAGATTATATTACATTAAAACAGAAATGAAAAAAGAATATACAACTAAGAAAAACTGCAAAGAAATATAATTTTGCCAAGATTATTTTAATAACAAGTATAGATCTGTACTCACCAGAATACACATTGTCTGACTAACCATGACTAAAATCATTTTGAAATTCATTGACCATTTAGGTGCAAGAGTGGTCATTTAAGAACTGACTATCAAAACTCCAGACTCTACAGTCTTTTTATTTATTTAGTTAGACCCCCAGAGGTCGGAGACTGAAATAATCATAACCGATGCTTTTTTTCTGTATGTAGACCACCATAAATCCAGTTCCACTTTAAGCACTGGTGGTAACAAACACTCCATTCAATTTTCAGTACTCACAAAATGGAGTAGAGAGAACTCTCAATAATTTACATAACAGTTCAAGAAACTTTTAAATCGGCAAGTGACAAAGAGTTGTGTTCAATTTTTAACTTCATTCCATTTGTCAAATTTGAAATACTTCCAATTATTTACTTTTCTAACCTTCACAATAACCATAGCATCATAAAGTTCACTGCTTTGCCTGTGTATGGTCTTACTACTGCTTATGTACTCATTTATTGAACTTCAATTGGTCCTGACAATTTTAGCTCTAATCTTCTAAACATAAGTAAATCTACTGCCCCAGTATTCAAGCAGTAATTCACAAAACAGAGAATTTAAAATACCCAAAAACTTAACATTCTGCACCTTAACAACACAGTACCAACTACAGAACAGAGATATACCTTCAGATGAATTTTACTTCCATTTTAAAAAGACCTGATATTTTCTCCATTTTCAAATTAAAATTGTTATTTTTTTTCTAAAGCAAACAATGATAAAATGATTTTTTTTTTTCAAAAAAAACCCACAGGTCCACAAAATATGACAAGTGTAATGCCACCATGACAAAGAACTTTTTAAAATTCCAACTCCAACAATAAAACTATCTCAAAGTAACCTTCCACCATAATGCTATTAATCATCACATTGAACATCCAAAAAAGTAGAACACAAGTGTATATAAAGATGAGAGGAAATGTTACTTCTCATAACTGACAAGGGGTCTACAGGTGAAATATATATATTTTGTGGGTGTGTTATTTATGGATGTACAAATGCCCTCAGGAGGAAGGACAAACTCTCTACCTCAACCTGGATAATGTGGCCCCTGACAACTTTAATAACCCACCCATTCTCTAGCCTCCAGTTCCCATGACCTTTTGAGAAGAACCTCATCAACCTACAAGCTCCATCCTTCAAACCTTAACATAAATATCACTTCCTCCAAGAAACCTCCCCTGAGGCTACCCTAGTTCCCCAAAAGAACTTAGCATTCTTGGAATTGTCTATTTAGTTAAGTCATGTCTTCTCTCCCTAGAATAACCTACACCAATCCAGCTTTACTCATCACTATGTTCCCAGAACAGTGTCTGGTATACCAACTGCTCAAAAGAAATTTATTGAATGAATGGATCATATTATGCAGCCCATGAGAACATTTAAATAAGAATTTAAGTTCCTTGGAGGAGATTGAATAGCCAGGTCATATGTAGATTCCTTTCATAGTTGCTTACTTCATACATGCTTTGAAAAACATTTACACACAATCTGTTTCAATCAAGCCTCCCCATAATTCAAGAATATAAGGGGAGTCTACCATTCCCAAGCTCGAGTACCTCAAAAGTATATAATCTCTAGAACATCCCACTAAACCAGAAAAGCCCAAATTCCACAATTACTTGAAATATATTTTACAATGTTATGATGTAAAAGTAAATGGAGTGAAATACAGCTCTATCCCACATTTTTTAAAAGCAGAAGTATGAGAAATAAAACCAAAATTTTCTCAACAGCCCAAAACTACATGAGGGCTCCTCACAGCTGAAAAGTCCCAGACGGATCTCTCAAGACTCAGCCACATCCCAGACTGAAGTTATTGAGTTTTAGAACTTCATTTTAATTGGTTTTAATTTAAATATCTTGAAGCTTTCTTAAAGTAACATGAAAATTATTATTAAATGCCAGGCTACCTTTGAAGGCATTCATAGCACTTGGGTGTTGTTTTTTAACTTGTGCACAAAGACTTATAGACAGGTACAAAAACTAAATACTTTTATAACCCTGAAGTCATTGTTCAGTATGAATCTTGATACAAAACAGGAGGAATATTACGATAGCCAGGACAGTTCAAAGTGATGAGGGTATTGATAACCATAAGGATTATTCCAGGACTGAATTGTTGATAATGATCTTAAAAAAACAGAGCCAGGCACGGCGGTACAGTTCTGTTAATCCTACCTACTTGGGAGGCTGATGCAGGAAGATTCTAACTCCGAGGCCAGCCTGGACTACTTTGCAAGACCCTGTCTCAAAACAAAAAATAAAAAGGGCTGGGAATGTAGTTCAGTGGTAAAGCTTTCCTGGGTTCAATCCCCAGTACCAAAAAAAAGAAAAAGCAGAAAATGTAAGGGAAATCTGTTATACTAATTTAATATTCCAATTTTCAAGAGGACATCAAGATTTTTCTTATGGTTTTAATCCTGAGAACATGTCTGAATTGAAGATAATGGCAAATTCCATATATCTATACTACTCTAGTGTGATGGTTTAGAAATGAATGTGACTCTTGAACTCACTCCTGTTTAGGAGTGGTATCAGACAGTGAGAACCAAGCAGATTCATCTATTCTAAATATGATCCTAAAGTAAACTGCTTGAAAAAATTAGATCCCAAAGATTTTCAGTGGAGAATCTGAATTCATCCTAAGTATGTGCAAAACTCAAAAGGAAATAAAAGAAGCCACATGAAAGAACTGTACACTGACAAGGATTAACTGTAGATTGAGCATAGAATTTTTACAAAAGGTCTATCTTAAAGATGTATCTTGACTCAACCTTTAGGGGAACTAAATGGGCAGTGGAAGGAATCAAAATATGACATTCCTCAAAAAAATGTATTGACTTTTCAGCATACGATAGTGACATGGCCACATCAATGTTCATAGCAGTTCAATTCACAATAGCTAAGCTTTGGAACCAACCTAGGTGCCCTTCAAAAGATGAACAGATATATATATACAATGGAATGTTACTCAGCCATAAAGAAAAATGAAATAATGGCATTTGTCAGTAAATGGATAGAACTCAAGGCTATCATGCTAAGTAAAATAAGCCAGTCCCCAAAAACCAAAGGCTGAATGTTTTTTCTGATATTCAGATGCTGATTACAACAGGCGGAGGGGGAGGGGAATGGAGGTTCATCAAATTGGACAAGGAGCAGTGGGGGAAGAGAGGAGGGATGGGAATGGGAAAGACAGTAAAATGAATTGTACATAACTTTCCTATGTTCATATATGAATACATAATCAATATAACTCCACATCATCTACAACCACAAGAATGGAAGTTATACTCCATGTATGAATGATATGTCAAAATACATTCTACTGTCATGTATAATTAAAGAGAACAAATTTTTAAAAAATTTTTTAAATGTATTGACTTGGCTGGGCACAATGGTGCACACCTATAACCGCAGTGGCTTGGGAGGCTGAGGCAGGAGAATCGTGAGTTCAAAACCAGTGTAAGAATAACAAGGCACTAAGTAATTCAGTGAGACCCTGTTTCTAATTAAAATACAAAATAGGACTGAAGATGTGGCTCAGTGGTTAAGTGCCCCTGAGTTCAATCTTTAGTACCCAAAATTTTAAAAAAATAAAATAAAAAAAGTATTGACTTTTATCAAAATGACACATTAATAGATACCATTTTTATGTTTTTATGTACCAGCTAAAAAATAAATATAAGCTGGGCATAGCAACCTGTGCCTATAGTACCAGTTACTCAGCAGGATGAGATAAGAGGATCACTTGAGCTCAGGAGTTTGAGACCAGCCTGGGCAACACAGGGAGACCCTGTCTGAAAAATAAACAAACAAACAAACAATAAATAAATACGATTTTTTTAATGTATTGACTTTAGGGGCTGAAGATGTAGTTCAATGCTAAAACACTTGCCTAGCATGTTCAAGGGCTTGGGTTAGTCCCTAACATAACAAAATAAAGAAAAAGAAAAGAAAGGAAGGAAGGGAAAAAATAAACAAATAAACTACATACCGGTTAGTTCTACCAGCTGTAGAAAAAGCTGAAGAGGTAAATGTAGATAAATAGCTAAATTAAAGACAGCACAGAAGGAGGACTATTAAAACTTCTTTTTTACTCAAATGTCCCATGTCAATCTGTTTCCAAGTTATTTTGACTGTTGTTCCATATTAGGGATAAGCACCAATCCTTCTAATTCATGTCTATCTTTCTGAAAAACCAACTTAATGAGACAAAGGCTGAAAAGCAGCCTTTTGACCCTCAAAAAACTTCCCTTTTCTTACAAATGTCCTTGGTTTCAAAATATTCATTCAAAAAGAAAAAAGTTGTGTGCCTATCATGTGCAAGGCAGCAACAGCTATGATTTCTACACTGCTAAGACAAGACAGCTTCTTAGAAGCCTGAAATCACTGTGAATTCTCACTGTATTTCCTCATAAGGTATGGCAGGAGAAGCGCCTACTGTTGTTGCCCTCGGTCAAAGGTCAATTCCAAAGCCTATATTTCCTTATTAGAAGATGATACTTTACCTGAAATGATGCCAAGTACCAATCTTTTTCCATGTTCTTTCATGTTTAAATATTTTACTTTGAACAGTGTCCCAGGCACAAGCAACCCTGAATTAAATTAAAATCTGACATCACTCTGAGGTAAGTTTTTCTTGGTAACTACAAAACAAATGTACTTTTGCCATATCTCTTTTCTCACAGCACTGCATATTCTGAACAAGATCTGGATCCACAGGGCTGACTCCAAGAAAGATGAATGACAAACAGAAAGAAAGGGAACAAATATTTCATAAGCGACTAACCATGCATCATACAGTTTGCCCACCTTACCTGCCTTACACCCCACAACCACCTGGGGAAATAAGATTCCAATTTTACAAAAATGGAAATTAAAGCTCAAAGAAATTAAATAAGTTTTCTCAATTCACAAAGCCAGAATTAGTGCCCAGCCTTGAATCCAGTCCTTTTTCCACAATAAGCAGGCTCCCCAAAGAGAGAAAGATGAACGAATGATAAAGGACACCACTGCCACAGTGCACCAAACTTTGTGCACTACCCTGTTGCTGTCATGCATTTATGGGGCCAGTTGAGTCAAACAGACGTCAGAGAAGCATCTTCTTCCACCCACTTTCTGCTCAAGGAGCCCAGAGTCCTGGTCCCTACTTTCTGCTGTACCGTGACTCTTCCCCATCACCCACACAGTTTTGCTGGTTAGCTGCTCCCATGGCTCTTCTCTGATTTCTTTCTTACTTCAGTTTCCTCACAATTTTCAAGGTTCTTACAAAGAGTTAGTAGTAAGATAATTCACTTAGTACATCATCCCAGCACAGCATGAGTGAGAGCTAGGTTAGCTTCAGTTCTCATCTGGGTTCATTTATTGCTACTGTCACAATAGAAAATGCTACTGGCTTTGGAGCCAGAGGAGCCTGGAGTCCCAACCCCCACCCTCTCTGCAGGAGTGGGCAAGTTATTTGGTTCCCAGTTAACAGCAAACATGCCTTGACACTGGTGTTGCTGGAAGGCTTAAATGAGACACCATGTGGTACAATGCCTGCAATAGAGCAGAGCCAACAGATATTACTTCTTTCCTTCACAGGTTGCCAAGCTATTTCTTTACCAGCAAAAACAACCTGAATTTTCCCTCTCAAATTCTAGGTCCACAGCTGTCCTGGATAAACATGCTCTTTCACAGGCACACTCAATTTTACCACTGGTACTCCTATTTACCCAACTTAATTTTTTTTCAAATGATACTGATCAAAAAAATCCGCAAATAATTACACTACAGTCGCACAGTAATTTAATTTCTATCTTTGAACATCCTTTTAAATTCTGTTGGGTACCCAAACAAATTAAAAACTGGGAACAACATACAGGACAAGAAAACTCCTAGTCATGAGATCTCCCTCTACAGATCTGGGTTGTAATGACAAAACTGATGCCCTCCCACCCAGAGCAGTAGTTCCTTGCCTATGGTGAACTCCTTGAGAATCTGAAAAAAGCTTTACACCTTTGCCCAAAAATGTCAGCCTGCACAGAGATCCAAAATACTGGCTGAAATTTCAAGAGGATCAAGGAATTTACCCATCAACCACAAGACAGGAACCCTCAACCAAGAACCATGGCTGATACTTCTTAAACTGGTAAAATTCTCAATTCAGATTTTGTTTCTTGAAGTACAATAAAACCAAAAGCCCACACAAAAACCTCAAGAAGGCAAAAGACAAATTTTCCAATTCAACTATTCATATGATTTAAAACAAAATGCAACAAAATTTACATGTTGGCTTAAAACCTGAAGAGGTTTTCTCCCATTTTTTGGCAGGACTGGGGACTGAACTCAGGGCCTCACACAGGCTAGACAAATGCTCTACCACTGAGATGTATCCTCAGGTGTCTTCTGAAATTTTTATTTTAAGACAGGTCTCACCACATTGTCCAGGCTTCCTCAAACTTGCCATCCTCCTGCCTCAGCCTCCCAAAGGACCAGGATTACAAACTTGCACCACCACACCCAGAAGAAGGTTCTCTCTTTGAAGCAAAATCTCAAAGCTGTGCTCTGGCCAGTGGAGAATGAGCAAGGGAAAAGGAGGTGCAAAACTTAAGTATTAGAACATCTATTTTACTCTTCTTTATCATCTTTTAAAATTTTCTGTTTGTGAATTTTTAATGTATATATAGTTGGATATTAGCAAAAATGTAAGGGAAATAGGTAGAAGAAAGAATTACAGGAAAGTCTGGAGAGCCTTCCCTGGTAGACAACTACCAAAATTAGTTTACCTAACAATAATTGTACTTCATCAACTCTACAAATGGAATTTCCCTTAAAAATCATTGTAATAGCCACTGTAGATTCTCATTTCAGAAACAGGAAGTCAGTCTGAAACTGATATTAACAGAATAGTAATACTAAGATGATTCCATAAGAACTAGTTCTCCTTTTTGCTTTAAAACTCTAATTCTCGGATAGAGAAAGAGAGGAGGTTATGTTCCTGGCTGCGTCATGGTGTGAAACCAAGAAAGCAGACAGGCAACTTCTCCATAAGGTGAGTGAACAAAAAAAAAAAAAAATGGAGGGACTTTACCGGAATTTAAAACTGGATATTCAAAGCAGACCGGGGACATAGGAGGTTGGATATAATAAGAAAAAAAAACCCAGCAGCATAGCCCACCCCACTTCCAGCTCAAGGAGCCCAGAGTCCTGGTCCTGCTGTACCATGACTCTTCCCCATCACCCGCACAATGTTGCTGGTTAGCTGTTCCCATGGCTAAACACCAGCCCCTCCATGAGCATAGTAGAGGGATAAGAGAATTAAAGGAAGCCACATTTTGGGGAAGCCCAAGGCGCATCTGGTACAGAGCATTTAGAGACCAAGGACACTGGCCAACAAACCTAAAGGACTCCCTGCATGATATCCACATATGCGAAAGAAGCCGCCCTCTCTCCAAGCAGTGTGTGGAGGGCAAAAGAACCATTTTGCAGCTTCCGCTCAGGGACCGGCAATGGAGAAAGCCAATTCCTGGCAAACCCGAGTTGGGCCCGAAATATAGGCTCCGTAAACACACGATGCCTGACACAGACTGTGCTTAAGTGACCAGGAAAAATCAAACGTGGAGAGAGCTTTACACAGTGGACAACTGGTCGGGGAATCCCACCCAGCTCTACCCCCACCCACTCCAATCTGACTGCTTGCAGGACCGGCTGGGAGACCCATATGGCCAGGAACTCGGAAGGACAGGGGAGAGACAAATTGGAGACTGAACTCGAGACCAGAAAACGTGGGGTCTGCAGGTGACATAGGGGACTAAGAATTGGGTCCCCCACCACACAAGTGGAACCCAAGGGAGATTCCTGGGGTAAAGTCTTCCAGAAGACCAGCAAGTACTGGGCTCTGGAAGTGGCCGATTTAACATCTCCAGACCAATTAGCTTTTCAGCAAAGAGATTGAAGCCCACCTAAGCCTAAACCCTCTGCCTCCAGGAACCCCACCTATGGGATTACCTCTCTCACTCCAGCAATCCAAAGGGTAGAGCGTCACACTCCAGAAGACGCCGCCTAAAACTGCTGACAAAAGAAGCTGAGAATATTTTGAACCCCAATGAAAAGAATTCTTCAACTTTTCATCAAGATTTTTTTTCTTGTGGCTGGGGTTGTGGCTCAATGTAGAGAACTTGCCTAGCATGTGTGAGGCACTGAGTTCGATCTTCAGTATCACATGTAGGTACATAAAATAAAGGTCCTTCAATGGCCAAAAAATGGGGCTGGGGTTGTGGCTCAATGTAGAGCACTTGCCTGGCACATGTGAGGCACTAGGTTCAATCCTCAGCACCACATATAAATAATAAAGGTCTATGAACATCTAAAAAAATATTATTTGCCGGGCATGGTGGCACATGCCCGTAATCCCAGCGGCTCGGGAGGCTGAGGCAGGAGGATCGTGGGTTCAAAAGCCAGCCTCAGCACAGGCAAGGCGCTAAGCAACTCAGTGAGACCCTGTCTCTAAATAAAATTCAAAATAGGGCTGGGGATGTGGCTCAGTGGCCGAGTACCCCCGAGTTCAATCCCTGGTTCAAAAAAAAAAAAAAATATATGTATATATATATATACACACACACACACATAAAATTTTTAAAAATAAAAAAGCAGTCAAAAAAAGATTTTTTTCTTCTTATCTCTAGCATTTTTGAAGTCAGTTATTTTACATGGATTAGTTTTTTGTGAACTAGGATGTTTGATTTGTATGTTACTTTTGTATTCTTTTATTTTTTTAATTTTTCTTTATTTATTTTCCTCTACCTGTTTCCCTTGATTCTCTTTTCTTCTGCTAACAGCCAATTTCTATTGTTCTCTTTCATTCTTCCTTTAATCTTTTCCTTGTCTTCTCTCCTCCTCCCTCATAATCATCACATCCTATATCACTTCTGTTCTCTCCGTGTCCACTGTTTGAAAAGGTAAACCCTTTTGCAAACTTGCCATTTTTATTATAGGCAATAACTGATCATATTATTTGTTTACTGTGATAATTAACATTGTAGATGTCATAGTTGGAACTATTTGGTTTAATGCTGTGTACTGTGCAATGGACATTGTTATTCTTTGTCTCCTGAAACTCAACTGACTCAGATCCATACTGTTAGATGGGTAGACACACAAAACAACATTAAAAAGCAAGGGACCAGCCGGGCATGGTGGCACACACCTGTAATCCAAGCAACTTGGGAGGCTGAGTCAGGAGGATCGCGAGTTCAAAGCCAGCCTCAGCAACTTAGCGAGGCCCTTAGCAACTCAGTGAGACCCTGCCTCTAAATAAAATACAAAATAGGGCTGGGGATGTGGCTCAGTGGCCGAGTGTCCCTGAGGTCAATCCCTGGTTCAAAAAAAAAAAGCAAGGGACCAAATCACCCCAAGCAAACCAAGATACTCCAATAACAGAACCCATCCATACCACAGTGAAAAAATTGTCAGAGGAGGAGTTCAGAATGTACATAGTTAAACTAATCTGTGAAGTAAAGGATGAGGTGAGAGCTAATACAGGTAGAAAAAGATCACTTCTATAAAGATAGAGAATCTGGGGGAAAAAAATCCTTGAAAAAGGAAACAGTAAACCAAATTAAAAATTCAATAGAGGGCTGGGGTTGTAGCTCAGTGATAGAGCACTTGCCTCGCATATGGGAGGCACTGGTTTCAATCCTCAGCACCACATAAAAATAAATATAAAGGTATTGTGTACATACACAACTAAAAAAATTTTTTTTTAATTCAATAGAAAGCATCACCAACACACTAGACCACATGGAAGACAGAACCTCAGGCAATGAAGACAAAATATATTATCTTGAAAACAGAAGTGAACAAAGAGAAGATGTTAAGAAACCATGAACAGAACTTCCAAGAAATATATAATATGAAAAACCAAACTTTAGATTTATCAGGATAGATGAAGGTGCAGAGACACAAACTAAAGATAAACACAATCTTTTCAATGACATAGTATCAAAAAATTTCCCATATCTAAAAAATGAAATGGAAAATCAAATACAAGGGGTTTATAGGAAACAAATGTGCAAAATTTCAACAGACCCACATCAAGGCACATTATAATGAAAATGCCTAGCATACAGAAAAAGGATAGAATTTTAAAGGTTGCAAGAGAAAAATAGCAGATTACATACAGGGAAAAACCAAAAAGGATCTCAGCTGATTTCTCAACCCAGACCCTCAAAGTTAGGAGGTCCTGGAATAAGATTTACCAAGCTCTTAAAGAAAATGGATGCCAACCAAGAATCCTATGGCCAGGAAAAGTAAGCTTCAGATTTGAAACTGAAATAAAAACCTTCTATGATAAGCAAAAATTAGAAGAATTCACAACCAGAAAGCCTACACCTCAGAATATTCTCAGCAAAATATCCCATGAAGATGAAATGGGGAAAAAAGTGAAAACCAACAGAGAGTTAATACACTAAAGGAATAGTCAATCAAAGAGAAAATAATTCAAATTAAAAACTAGAAATAAACCAAAATGACGAGGAACACAAGTCATATCTCAATAATAACCTGGAATATTAATACCTAAACTCATCAACCAAAGGCATAGACTGGCAGATTGGATTTTAAAAACAAGACCTGGGCTGGGGATATAGCTTAGTTGGTAGAGTGCTTGCCTTGCAAGCACAAGGCCCTGGGTTCAAACCCCAACACCGCAAAAAAAAAAAAAAAAAGAATGAGAAGTTATACTCCATTTATGAATGATGAGTCAAAATGCATTCCGTTGTCATGTATAACTAATTAGAACAAATAAGAAAAATTTTTAAAAAAACACTGAGAATTTTAAGTGAACACTCAGCATTTGATCCTTTAAAAATAAAAAGGTTTCATTAAAAAGATTCATGTAATTTGATGCAAGTTATAAGTTAAAACAAAATTTACATTAAAATTTTATTAAAATAAAGCTGGCTTGGATTTTGAAAAAAATGTTTTAATATTTAGGAAGGAAAAAATAAGTACCTATATTGCTATTACTTAAGTAGTCAACTTCCATCTAAATGTCAACTAATACAAAATATTTATTGAATGCAAACCATGTGCAAGGCTTTAATCTAGGCCACAAAAAAAAAAAAAATAAGGTTTCTACACCAAAACTTGAAAAATGTTATGGAGTCAGGGAAGAAAGTCTTAAGTAAAAAAAGATCACCTCACCTTGAGAACATTCATTTGGCAGTTCACTATTTACATGCCCTGTTTTGGATAACACTGGACAGACCCATATCATGATTTCTTTTTACAGTTTACAACACTTAATGTAAGTCTGCACACATACATACAAGAAGTAACACAATACTCAGAAAATAACAAAAATTCTAATCTTAAACTAAGTCAAAAGCGATAGGGAAACCATGGGGAAAGAAAAAGAATGGAAGGGTTGAATCTTTGAGAATCTGATGAATGTAATTAATTCTCTCCTCCAAAATAAGAAGGCCCACAGAAGGAAACTTTACATAAAATTCTGGAGGTTCTTAGAAACTTGAGGCCCATCCATGATGCACTGTCCCAACCCAAAGCCATGAACCTTAGGTTAAGAACTAAATATAGGTTGAGCATCCCTAATCCAAAAATCTGAAATCCAAAATGCTACAAAACTGAAAACTTTTCTTAACACCAACATGATGGCACAATGGAAAATTCCTTACATGACCTCATGTGACAGACTGCAGTCAAAACACTTGTGCAATAAAAATATTGTGTAAAAGTACCTTCAGGCTATGTGTATGAGGTATATATAAAACAGAAGTGAAATTCATGTTTGGACTTGGGCCCCATCCCCAAGAGATCTCACTATGTAGTACAGTTGACCCTTGATTTAAGCTGTGTAGTTTCACTTACATAAGGATTTTTTTTGGGGGGTGGGGGACTTGCAACAACTTGAAAGGAAAAAAAAAAAAAAAAAAAGATGAAACTCCTAGGCTAGAAATATCAAAAAATGAAGGAAAATGTATATCATGAATGCATAAAATATAAAACACCCTATTTTACAATTTACTACCATTAAAGCATACAGAAAACTATAAAAAGATAACATATCAGAACTTATACACAAACACAAACGTACACAGCACCATTCACAGTCAAGAGAAAGGTAAACAAATGTAAAAATGAGGTATTAGCCAGGCACGGTGGCGCACACCTGTAATCCCAGCACTTTGTAGGCTGAGACGGGAGGATCGCAAGTTCAAAGCCAGTCTCAGCAACTTCACGAGACCCTAAGCAACTCAGTGAGACCCTGTCTCTAAATAAAATACAAAATAGGGCTGGGGGTGTGGCTCAGTGGTGGAGTGCCCCTGGA
>JAJEJO010003569.1:157857-203553 GCA_020662805.1 Glaucomys volans | reverse complement strand
TTTTTTTTTTTGTGCAGTGCTTGCCAGGGCCTTGTGCTTGCAACTGAGCTATATCCCCAGCCCTCCAAGTACCTATTAATAAAGGTCTTTAATATTTTTTAAATGCTAAACTCAGATTCTCAACTGCACAGGGGAGGAGGTAGGTAGTACCTCTAAATCCCACATTGTTCAAGAGACACATGTAAAAGTAAATATTCCAAAATACAAAAAAACATCCAAAATAGGAAACACATCTGGTCCCAAAGCATTTCACTTAAGGGGTACTCAACCTGTAATTATCAAATACAGATAGAATGAATATGAACACAAGTCACAACTAGACTTTTAAGTAACAAATAAGATACAAACACTCTCAATTTATTTTGTCTAATATAACTATATGGGAATTTTTCTGTACTATAGAAACAAACTATTAGGATATAATAAAGAAAACATACTCCCACCTAAAAGTGAATAAAGTACATCTTTGCTAAGTGTAATCTTTCACACATGAAAATAATGTAGTTTGGCATTTGATTTAGGGCAAGATCTTTTAATTCCTTCCCCAAATGAAATGTATTACCAGAGTCTCTCATAAGGGCATAAAACTGAACTTCAACACATTAACTTACAGATGTTCTTCCAGGTCAAAGGCAAAGTTTATGATTATTTTTTAACACACACACACACACACCAACTGAGATGCCAAAAAAACACGTATTATGCCAGATGCAGTGGCACACGCATGTAATCCAAGCAGCTAAGGAGGCTAAGATAGAAAGATCCTGAGTTCAAAGCCAGCTTAGGGAGGCCCTAAGCAACTCAGCGAGACCCTATCTCTAATAAAATACAAAAAGGAGGTGGGGATGTGGTTAAGTGGTTAAGTGCCCCCTGGGTTCAATTTCCAGTACCAAAAAGGAAAAAAAAAAAAATCATTCATCCAAGGTACAAAGAGATCAATGATTTTCAACCGATTTCAAGTCAGATACTCCATTGGGAATCTGAAAAATGGTACTAAATGACCTTACTTAAAAAATAGACATATGCTGGTCGGGCGCGGTGGCGCACGCCTGTAATCCCAGCACTTGGGAGGCTGAGGCAGGAGGATCGTGAGTTCAAAGCCAGCCTCAGCAACTTAGTGAGGCCCTAAGCAACTCAGTGAGACCCTGTCTCTAAATAAAATACTAAATAGGACTGGGGGTGTGGCTCAGTGGTGGAGTGCCCCTGGGTTCAATCCCCAGTACCCCCCCCAAAAAAAAAAAAAATAGACATGCATATAAAATGTTCATATAATTTTAGGTTGCTCCCTGCATTTCAAATTCAATCAAAAATTTAAGAATCTCTACACCTACTATACAAGAATATTATGACTGGTTGCTTCTGGAAAGGGAAGCTAGAACAAGATCGAAACGAAGGAAGATTTTTCACTACACATACTTTTCTACCTTTTGAAATTTAAAGAATGTATTTAACCTATACAAACAATGAGTAAATTAAAAAGAGTTACATTAAATATTATGGCAAGATATCAATGCTACATGTGAAAATCTTCTGATAAGGTTTAGAATAGCTAGCCGACTAAATTCAAAACATTTACACATTGTTTTTAATGTTTTGGTTGAAAAGGGTTCATGACTGCAAAACCATGCTCCCAGTTTATAATTTTCAGAGAAGTTTCCAATTTTGATTTTTTGCTAGCAAAATGTCAACATAATTTCATATTATTCATATTCTAACTTCCAAAATCCCAGATAAAATAACAATATCTAGTGTCTGTTGAATGTGGCACCATCACAGCTATTGATTTGTATCATCATCTTCATTTTATAGACAACCAAGGTTTTCAGGAGTTAACTCACTTGCCCAAGACAAACACAGCTGTGGGTGAGCTAAGACTCTTTCAGGCCAACAAAGCCCATGCAATTTTGTCTGTACCACAACGCATCACAAAGCACAAAGAGGGTAAACACTAAAACATTTAAGAGATTATTATGATAAATGCACCTTAGTGCATTAGCCTTGTACAAAAATCTGGAATTACACTGCACCTTCCTGTTTTACATTACACAAAGCAGATACAAAAGACAAGGCTTCAATCACTAGAAAGGCATTAAAACCACCTTTAAATTGTAATTCTTACAAACTATCACCCTAAAAAATAAAAATGTAAGCTGAATCTTAAGCCTAAATATTTTTCTTAATGGTCTGGGGGCTCACTGGGAGAGTGATTGCTTAGTATATGCCAAGCCCAGGGTTCGATCCCCAGCAAGGAGAAAATGGGGAGGAAAAAAAAAGTATTTTCATTAGAGTATCAACACCAAGGGGCAAAAGTATCCTCTGCTGAATGGGGAACTTCCAGCCATCATAGATGTTGTAGCATTTAATACCAAATATCCAAACTACCTACAAAAGGTCTCAGAAACATAGTGGTGAGGCTAGAAATAATGATGCCACCTTCACTATAATTTCTTCTTGAAGGAGGTAGCATTTTTCAAAACATTTTGCTCAAATATAAACTCATAGAATCATTTGAAGTCAAAGAAAGAAGGGAGAATGGGGTGAGAAAGAAAACATGCATTCCCTACCCAGGTACTACTGTTACTTATTAACAGAGGTATGAGTGTGTATGCGTAAGTGTGTGTGTATGTGTGCGATTCCCTAAGTGTTAAGTTTGACTGTCATTATTCTGTAGACTTACCTAGATAACTGTCAAAGACAGCTTCATGTCCTGCTATATAGATACAAAGAAAAATGCCCAAGTCTTTACTTTCTTATCAAAAACCTAAGGTGTTAAACCTCTGCTGGGTTTTCCTCATCAGGAAAAATGAGTAAGAATCCTTGAGGTTCAAGAATGTTAGGACTCTCCAAAGACATTCAGAAGTAAATCAAAATGGAAAAATTCAAATGTCTGTAATTTGCAAAGCTCAAGTAATTTCATTACACAGAGCAGAGCCCAGTCACTCGCTAGATATTTATACAGAACTACACGCTGCTGTTACTGTCTACAGAAAATAACAGTGATGCAAAATTCAAAACCCCTCCTATTAGAAAAAGGGCAAAATAGAAAACTTTCCCTTCACTTTATGTTACAGTACTGCCAGAAAACAAACTTTTAAAATGCTAAGAATTGCCAGGTGCGGTGGTGCATTCCTGTAATCCCAGCACTTGGGAGGCTGAGGCAGGAGGATCGCAAGTTCAAAGCCAGCCTCAGCAACTTAGGGAGGCCCTAAGCAACTTAGTGAGACCCTGTCTCTAAATAAAATACAAAATAGGGCTGGGGATGTGGCTCAGAGGTGGAGTGCCCCTGGGTTCAATCCCCAGTACCAAAAAAAATAAAAAATAAAAAATAAAAAATAAAATAAAATGCTAAGAATTAATGTAGTATTATAAGGGTCAGTCAAACATTGTAATGTATATAATAAACATTTGGACAATACATACACACAAATCAAATGATTATTAATGAATGTTTAATATTTGTGAATTTCAAAAACTACATATTAAAAAGACAATTATGCTTACACAATTTTCATATTCAAACACCCCTGAAATTAAAGAGCTTGATGTGTCTTTTACTTTATTCTTTAAAGCAATTCATAAAATTCAATTGCAATTTTAACATACCCCAAATACAGTTAACTCAAAACTTCTAATTTAGTAGAAGAAATATTACAGAAAATTAAATTAATTATCTATTCTTTACCATGCACATACAACTTATTGTGGTCTTTCCTATTGAAAAAAAAACCTTAAAAAACAAACTCCTATATTCTTTTTATATTCTATAAAATTACTTCCAAAATGTTGGTGAGAACAGGACACACAGAATCCACTATAAGGAAAAACAAAGGTCATTTAACAAAGTCTACATTCACTATAAAAATCAAGAGCAAGCCGGGAGTGGTGGCGCACGCCTGTAATCCCAGCACTTGGGAGGCTGAGGCAGGAGGATCGCGAGTTCAAAGCCAGCCTCAGCAACTTAGTGAGGCCCTAAGCAACTCAGTGAGACCCTGTCTCTAAATAAAATACAAAATAGGGCTGGGGATGTGGCTCAGTGGCCGAGTGCCCCTGAGTTCAGTCCCTAGTACCCCCCCAAAAAAAAAAAAATCAAGAGCAAATACACATTTCTTTTTTTTTTTTTTTTAATTTATTTATATGCGGTACTGAGGATTGAACTCAGGGTCTCACACATGCCAGGCAAGTGCTCTACCGCTGAGCCACAACTCCAGACCGCAAATACACATTTCTAAAGTCTACATATAATTGTACTTCTTTATTATTTTATTAGATGGATATGGAAATCTAATTTGTGGCATATTTTCCAGAATATTTACCTAGAACATCCTTTCTACACAGTAATCATTTTTAGTCAATCTAGAACTAGGTTTGTGGGTGTCAATAGGACTAGACAGTCCTATTGTTTTCTAATTCTCCCACCATGGCAAAAAACACAAATTCACAAAAAATAATATTCTTGGAGAGAATTCTCAGAAAACTTTTTTTTTTTTTGAACCAGGGATTGAACTCAGGGGCACTCAGCCACTGAACCACATCCCCAGCCCTATTTTGTATTTTACTTAGAGACAGGGTCTCACTGAGTTGCTTAGGGCCTCGCTAAGTTGCTGAGGCTGGCTTTGAACTCGTGATCCTCCTGACTCAGCCTCCAGAGTTGCTTGGATTACAGGCATGCGCCACCACGCCTGGCTTTTTTTTTTTTTTCCTCAGAAAACTTTTAATACTATCAGTTATCAAACTTAGCTTCTAAAACTGAGAAAAAGATATATGCACAGACAAGCACATGAAGAAATATGTACAACATCATTAACCATTAGGTAAATGCAAATCAATAGCACAATGAAATGCTACTTTGCATCCTATTTTTAGAAAAAAATAAAAAACAGAAAATAACAAGTGTTAGTGAGAGGATGTGGAGAAATTAGAACCCTTGTGCATAGCTGATGAAAACGAAAAATGGTGCAGCTGCTCTGGAAAACCATATGGCAATTCCTCAAAAAATTAAACATGATCCAGCAGTTCTATTTCTAAGTATGTACCCAAAAGAAATAAAAGCAGGGACTCAAACAGATATTTCTACACCCACATTCCCAGCAGCATTATTCCTAACAGCCAAAAGGTGAAACCAGCCCAAATGTCCACTGATGAAAGAATGGGTGAACAATATGTGATACATACATATACTGAAATACTATTCAGCCTTAAAAAAGAATAAAATTATAAGGGGCTGGGGATATAGCTCAGTTGGCAGAGTGCTTGCCTTGCAAGCACAAGGTCCTAAGTTCAAACCCCAGTCCCGCAAAAATAAAAAAAGAATAAAATTCTAACTGGCCACAGTGGTACACAACTATATCTCAGGAATTCAGGAAGCTGAGACAAGAGGATCACAAGTTCAAGAACTTCCTCAGCAATTTGGCAAGGCCCTAATCAATTTAGTGAGGCCCTAAACAACTTGGTAAGATCCTGTCTCAAAATAAAAAATAAAAAGGACAAGGAATGCAGCTCAGAGGAAGAGGGCCCCCAGGTTCAATAACCAAAAATAGTAATAGTAATAATAATAAAATTCTGACATATGCTGCAACATGAATGAACCTTGAGAACATTATGCTAAGTGAACTATGCCAGTCACCAAAGGACAACAGCATGACTTCACTTAGAGGAGGTACCTGGAATAGTGAAATTCATAGAGACAGAAAGTAGAATGGTGGTTGCCAAGAACTGGGCATTAGGGGAAAACAAAGTTATTGTTTAATGGGTACAGAGTTTCAGTTGGGGAAATTGAAAGATTCTGAAAAATGGATGGTGGTGATGGTTATACAACAAGGTGAGTATATTCAATGCCACTATATTACAAACTTAAAAATGGTTAAAATGGCACATTTTATATTATATTTTATGCAATTAAGAAAAGGGACAGCAGAGTATTTATACATGTTCAAGTTTTTCTCATGCATGTCTCTTTCACTACCCATAAAACCAACATCTTGGCTCTGAATGGTCAGTTAAATTCTAATTGAAATGTTTACCATGAGCCCTGAGAAATTAATTTAATAGTTAAGTTTTTGAATTAGTTTAATCTAGGCTTCCAAAAAATAAGCCTTCTCCAGATCTAGATGATCACAGCTAGTACATGTCTACTTCAGATGCAATGTTATTAAAGAATCCAACGGATCTCCCAACTGTGAATTTCAAACATTGGTGGGTTTATCCCAGAATTTTTTCTTAATTTTTCTTCTGAAGCCTCATACAAACTACTGTCATTTAGGACACCAAAATCTTTATAGGTAAAAATCTTCTTCCCCAAAGTTCACAAAAGCTCATCTTTACTAAATGATAGATATATCATCTTTATAGTATTAGGATTCACTTAGTTTCTACCTACTGCAAGTATAAACACTGGAATCATATTTATGAATCGCCTTCTCTCTCTAAAAAAGTGTTCACATGGGAAAAATAGGCTTGAAATATCCTAAGCTAAACAGTGAGGATCTTTTCCAGTCACATGCCAGTTTTTCTTATACCATCTGAAAATAAACATGCATTAATGAACTAGTAAATGTCTGGTTTCCTCTGAACGACTGAAGTCCATTGTGTTGTTCATGTTCCCTTCCTCCCCTCTTAAGTATTCAGCAGACAAAATTCCATCTTCAAAGGTAGATTCTAAAAGTTTCCACATTATAAGTCATTGTTCTAATACATTTCAAATAACGTCTGTTTACAAACATGAGGCAAATACATGAAAATTTAAAAGGACAAACACTATCCATATACTAAAACAAAAGTTTAAAGGTCTAATTTAGAAAAATAATAGTTCTTAAAGGACTCCAAAAGAACTAATAGGCAAGTATGATCATGATATACTTTTTCTGTTTCTACTATCTGAAAACAAGAATGCATTACTCAATTATAAATTTTGATTTTTAAAAATAGCTTTTTTCAAAACCATTTTCTTCATGTTACCATCTCCTTTACTTCCTAAGACAGCACAATTTGTAGTTGTCATTGAACACAGTGCATCCACCTAAATGTCAGCAAAAGAAAAAATGAAAAATACAGACTCAGACTCTGCCATTAAGTTTTTTAACTTAGTTTGAGAGTCTCCTCATAGGTTTCTTTTCATTTGTTCACAACTATTTAGATTGAATTGAACTCTTCAAAAAGGAAAATAAGTATACTTGGTCACACACCAGTAACTTGATGTGTCTGAAGCCTCCTATCCTTTCAATTTGCAACACAAAATTTTAACAGATATGAAACTGTACAAAAAAGGAAATTACATAGATACAAAAAGATCAACTGAGAAAGAATCACCTGGTCATAAACCTTACCTTTCAGCAGCGGCAGAGGTGTTAACTCAATAGGCTTGCCTTGAGACCTAAACTGCGAGGAACTTTGTGACCTCTTCTGTCTGGCTTTTCTGACGGACTTCCGAGAAAATCCGTCTACTTTATCCACTGATGGAGGAGTAGTTGGTGCTGAGGACATATCCCTACTGAAGAGAAAGAGGTATCATAAACACATTCCCAAGGTGGAAGCATACGTAGAATTCCATAAATTTAAAATTCTCACATGTAATAATCATGAAAATAAGAACAAGTGCTAAAGTAAGTAAGCAAGTCAAGCACAGTGGAGCATGCCTATAATCCCAACAACTGGTGAAACTGAGGCAGGAGGGGCATAAATTCAAGGCCAGCCTCAGCAACTCAGCAAAGCTCTAAGCAACTCAGCAAGATCCTGTCTCAAAACAAAAAATAAAAAGGGCTAGAGATATAGCTCAGTAGTAAAGAATCCCTGAATTTAATCCCAGTACCATATAAAACAAAATTAAAGAAAGTCTTACGAGAAAACATGAGAATTTGGTGAAAAAAAAGTAATAATACTAGAGCCGGGTGTGGTGGTGCACGTCTGTAATCCCAGCACTTGGGAGGCTGAAGCAGGAGGATCGCGAGTTCAAAGCCAGACTCAGCAACTTAGCTAGGCCCTAAGCAACTCAGTGAGACCCTGTCTCTAAATAAAAAAAAAAAAAATACAAAATAGGGCAGGGGAGTGGCTCAGTGGTGGAGTGTCCCTGAGTTCAATCCCTGGTTCCAAAAAAAAAAAAAAAAAAAGCAAAGCCAGCCTCAGCAACTTAGTGAGGCCCTAAGCAACTCAGCCCTAAGCAACTCAGTGAGACCCTGTCTCTAAATAAAAAATACAAAATAGGGCTGGGGATGTGGCTCAGTGGTGGAGTGCCCTGGGTTCAATCCTCAGTACCCAAAAAAAAAAAAAAAAAAAAAAAAAAAAAGTAATACTATCAAGTAGACAATATCATAACTCAAATGTTTGTACTACTCCATTCAAAGCAATAAAATGCTGTTCATCTAGACTTGAAGTCCTCTATGCTGTCTGTCCAATTTAATTGCAAAGCTCTTCTCTTGATTCTTGAAGTAATTTTGAAGTTATTCTGCAGCTGAAAAATACCCACAGGTACATTTTCCTAATATATTTAATAATATGAATAGATTTTGGGGTTGAAACCCTTACTGTACTTCAAGAATTTATACCAATGTATCTCGGCAAGGTGCATTTACAGTTACTGAAACTAAGCATGACTTTTAACACAACATGCAGTGTTTGCTACGATAAACCACTGCACTGCAAATGAGGACAGGCTAGATCTCTTTAAGCAGAACACACAAAAGGCATAATTTAAATAATTTTAAAGAAGTTTTCTTTTTGAATGAAGCCATCTTAAGTTATTAAAGCATAATAATCAAAACCACTAGAAACAATGCACCAAGGTGAAATGAAAACATAACTTCACAGCCTTAGACAACCAAGTTGAGTTCCCTTGGGGTTTAGACTTTGAAGTTCAAATACCAATTTCAGTCCATCAAACTGATACAACTGAATATTTCTTTTACCTTTTTAACCCTCTCAGATAATTCAAATGAAGGCTAGTAGAGACTATTTCCTGAAAGTAACAAGCATTCCACCCAATTTGATTCACCAAGTTAAACAGATGCCATCATTTCCATGGCACTGAAGCTCCATGCAAGATTAATGGCAGCCTTGGACAGAAATAAAATATACAGAGGAAATGCTGAAATGCAATTACTCATCTGTCATTCCAATACACAAGACTAGTGGTTTTTAACTTCTACATAAGAGTATGGAAGGGTTTGGGGTTGTGGCTCAGTGGTAGAGCACTTGCCTAGAATGTGTGAGGCACTGGGTTTGATCCTCAGCACCACCTAAAAATAAATAAATAAAATAAAGGTATTGTGTCCATCTACAACTTAAAAATAAATTATATATATATAATTTATATATATATAATTTATATATATATATATATATGACCGTATAGGAGTTTCTTCTGGAATGTGCAAGACTAAAAACAGTTACCTGGATTACCTGCATTCTAGCAAAGTAAAAATAAAAGCATAGGGAAGTGGGGGACATTTATGATGTCAAGGTATGGAAATTTGAAGACTTCCTTGATAGTCTTTCATTTAAAAATGTTTTCAAAAGTACCTAACTTGGCCTTAAACATGTGACATTCAAAATGGAACTGCAACCTAAGAATACTATAGAAAATGTATGCTCACTTTAAAATAAAACGACTGCATCAGCAAGAAGCGCTACATCACATTTGTATGTTGTAAATTTAGGGGCGGATTTTCCAATCTTGCAAGTGAATTATTTAGATTTCATTCTAACCCTAACAACAGAAGACTTCTGTAAATCCTGTTCCCTCCATCACTCTGTCTCTTCTTTATTCATCTCGCATCTCTAAGGACGACCTGAAGATAGTTTTTTTCTTTTTTTTAAATCATTTGCCACTTATGCCCGCAACCCAGAACAAACGTCAAGGATATCAACCCTAAAAAGCACAGCAGAATTGAATGTAAGGGAGCAGCGGGTCCGTGCAAAGCCCAGGGAAACAGGTTTCACCTAAGCCAGGGCGCCCAAAGCTTTATCATCCTCTCAACAGCGGGCGCGGGGCAGTTCCAAGGCTCAGGATAATCCCACGGGGGGGTGGGGAGGTTTAGCTGCAGGGATGCTAACATACACCCCAAGCCCTGGAAAAGATACGCTGCTACAAAATCCTCCTCACTACACCGAACCCTCTTTTTCCCCCACCCCCGCCAGTGGATAAAGGGGGCAAGAAAACGCCTCCAATCTCAAAAGGTGGAGAAAAAGGGGAGAGGGAGATAGAGTGAATAAGGTATCATCAGAAGCATCTGCAGGTAAATCAGACAAGTGGGACCGGCGCTCCCTCTCCCGCACCCACCCCACCGCGCCCCTGGCCTGCCTGGGCCAGGCCTTCCCAAGTCCGGTGCCCTGCAGGTTCCCCAGGAGAAGCGGGAGGAGGAAGGGAAGCGGGCAAGCCGCGGAGCTGGAGAGACGAAGTTACCTTGAAGCTTCTGGGGAAGAATCCAAAGATGATCTGTGGTTTCGAGGGGCGGGATAAGGGCGAGGGGGCCACAGCGAGGGCGAGCGATGGGACCCGGAGGTGCAGGGAGAGGGAGGTCCGGGCAGCTGCAGGGAGCCCGGGGCGACGGCTGTCCGGTGCGGCGTCCCTCCGGTTCCGCGGCGGCGGCGCTTCTAGGCCTCAGGGCCGGACCCGAACCTCAGCGCTCCGGCGGCAGGGGCGGCGGCGGCCTCACGATCCTCCCCCGCGGGTCCGTCCCATCAAATCGGCACCGACCCCGTTGCGGCTCCGCCGGTGGCTCCTTGCTCACATTCCCGGCGGGCGGCGCCTCAGCTCGTAGCCCCGGACCCAGCGGCGGCGGCGGCGACGTGGGGAGGGGGGGAAGGGAGGGAGGAAGACTGGATCTGCAGCGGCAGCAGGCAGAGGAGTCGGGAGGAGGAGGAGGAGCCGCTGGAGCAGGAGCCGCCGCTGCCAGAGCCGCCGTTCGCTACCCGCGGTGGGTCCTAGTCAATGCCCCTTTCTCTCTCCTATTGTCAATATCACCGGGCGGCTGGGTCCATGGCACACGCTCAACCGAACCTCCTAACCAGCAGCGCCCGCCTCCGACGCCCGCCCACTGGAGACTTCAAACGGGAAGCGAGGCCTCATTGGCCGGCGTCTGCCTTCACTCCCCTGCCAGCATGTTCGGCTGAGAGCTGATCAGGCACTGGCGGCGGGAGGGGGGCGGAGAAACAGGAGGGTGGGAAGAGAAGAGGCCCAGGATTGGGTCGAGGCGTGAGGGACCCGGATGCAGCAGTGAGCTTGGGCCGCGCGACCACAGCTTCCGCCAAGCGGCTGGGTGGGCTGGAGTGGAGAAAGTAGGGGGCCGCGACTTTGGCACTTCTGAAAGGCGCTCCTTAATTCCGGGAGATGTGTGACTGGCATATCAGCAAGAAAGGCTCCGTGCATTGGGAGCCTTGGGACTGCTGTCCTCTTCAACCGGAGGATTCCGGGGGCTCGGGTGGGCGAGACCCTGAGCCTTGATCCGCCCCCTTCAGTGGCTAGTGTGTCCCCTCCCGGCTGGAAGAGTCCCATTCAGGACCTAACCACAAGCCGCGTAGAAAGAAATAAGATGCCCCGCCCGCGCTAGCGTGCCACTGCTAGTATAAATGGGTCCCTTGAAGCCCGCTGGGAAAACCCCAGCAGCCTCTCCCCACAGAACCGTACAGAAGGCCTGAGCCTGACACCGAAATTTAAAGCCCCAGGGCCTGGGCGAGGGTTGGATAACGCTTTACTTTCTCTCTCACCTCATTTCCTTTCCCTAAATGTCTGTTTTGAATATTGGCTCCCTGAAGCTCGTTCCAAGTCTTCGTGGTGGGCAGCGTTCATTTAGTTTTTGCAGAAGGGAACACTGTCACCAGGCTAACCTCATTGGCCAGCTGGCTGCTTCAGAGTCGGGAAGACCCAACTGCAAACTGTAGAAGCTTTTAATTGGCAAGTTGAGTCCCAAACAGTTTAACGAAGAAGACTCCACGTACCTCTCTCCAGAACTCGTGGTAAAATATTTACAAACGTGCTTGAACCCCAGGCCAAAATGGTGCATTTCCAGAGAATATTCTTGCATTGTCCGTCTGTTTGAATGCATGCTACATACATTTTTTGCGGGGAGAGGGGGGGAGAAACCCTAAATGCAAACTACAAACTCCAGGCTGCTAATTGTTTGAAACTCGGACCATGGGGAGGGGTGGATAAAGAAAAAAATAAACATTCCTAATTCCTCAACCCAGAGAAAACCACCGTATGCATTTTGGTGTACTTCCTTTAAGAATTTTTTTCCTTTTATGTTAACGTGGCATTCTGTAGCATAATTTCCCCCCTCAGTATTATATCATATGTTTTCTGTAGGGTTGGGGAACTGTATATAAAGTTCTGTGAAACATATACAAATGACAATGAAAAAATGCATTTGTGTTTCTCTTGTCTATCTAAAACTCAATTGTTGCAAATTTATATGCCTGCTCCCAAAAATGACTCGGGTGGAAAAACGATTTTTATGCCATGAAAGATAAATATATTCCTGCTTTAAACTGAAACGGGAAATGCCAAAAGGTGAACTTAGACGGAAACCGGCTCCCCCTACTGTCTCCAGATGATTGGCCAAAGTATAAGCTTATGCCCATTTTTGCTCTGATAGATATGGTTACCAGTAGGCCAGATAAAACTGTATAAGATACCACCAGTCTGGTGTCTACCTTCAGGAAACTTATATTTCCATATCTCAGTCTTCATGAAAGTTCAGTATCCCAGCCAAGCAGAACTTATTTCCTCAATCTCTTGATTGAGGGTAAATGTAGGATTAAAACCAAGAAAGATTTTAAAGCCAACTCAATTTTCCTTGGCAACAGTTGAACCGTTAAAAAGTAGTGCATGTTTGAAATGCTCACAGCTGTTGCTTAGAACATTTCACATTTTGTAGAGTGAGGGTTTTGCTTGCAAATTATGGATCTCTATAAAGACAATTCATTTCAAAGTCATTTCATTTTCTATAAAATGGCTGAGCAACTGAAATGAGCAGGGTTTTTTTTTTTAATGGAAACATCCTTGCCTATGTTAGAATTTGTTTTCTGAACCAATAATTTTTTTAAGGCAGTCCATGCATCCCAGGGGTGTATATGCTCCAAGGATACTGCCAAGCAATCTATTTGGGATACAGGAGAAAAAAAATAATGAGGGCATCTACTTACTCTACTCAAAAAAAATAGCATTAAGCTCAACTAATATATACAGAACAAACAGTCCTTCTTTTGGTCCATGAAATGGTCTGTTGGCAAGAGCAGCATAAAAGATTGTCCTAAGGGAAAAGAGATACTCATTCCCAGAGGTTGGCAGTGGTGATCCCATCTAGTCAACCCCCATGAACCTGTTGTGATTTACTGCAGTTTTCTGGGTTAAATTAAGTGTATTTACTAATTATATTATCTAGGTTTAACTAAACTAAACCCACAAAACAGACAAATGACTTTACAAAGAGTTTTTTGCAAGGTCACCACACGTATAACAAGTAAATGATAGAACTGAGGGGTTTAGTATCAAATTTTTGACAGCCACATTTCAAAGTTAAAATGACAATCTAATAAGTTCAACCAAACTTTGACTAAAAAATAAAATCATTAAAAAGACTATTTGAAATGTGGACTTACATTTACTACCACTAACAACTGCATCCTAAATGTGACTGTATATCATGACTGTTAAAAGTTAAATGATGGTGTACTTTATGACCAAATATACATATACTTAGAAGAATATACTCTCAAAAAATATACTGATAGGAATGCGTGACTTAAAAGTTTAGAAACTGCTCTTCTAGAAAATATGAAAGAATCACTTTATAACCATTTTGGAGACCATTATCAAGTGACAAAACAGTTCATTGTTATCAGATGAACACATTCACTTCCCAGATACAAAAGCTGAGCTTATCATTAATCTATTGGCAGGCTGGCCATGTGATTAGAAGACATAGACTACCAAATTATGGCTGACTGGTGAACTAAAGAAGGGCTAAGGTAATAAATAGAAGTAGCATCAAACCAAGTATCAATAAGACCATCTTCAGAGTTAGAGAAGCCCAAATTGATGTGTGGAGGATAGGAGTACATGAGGCTGGTTGTTGTAAATACAGTGAGAAAACTAGGCAATGGCTGCTTTCTTTGGGAAAAAAAAATTACACACACACAACTAGTATAAAAAAGGAACATTTGTTATCATGTTTCTTTTAGCGGGGGAGACTGGGGATTGAACTCAAGAATACTCAACCACTGAACCACATCCCAGCTCTATTTCATATTTTTATTTAGAGACAGGGTTTCACTGAGTCTCACTGAGTTGCTTAGTCCCTTGCCCTTGCTGAGACTGGCTTTGAACACATGATGCTACTGCCTCAGCCTCCCAAGTCACTGGAATTACAAGCTACAAGCATGTGCCACCTCACCCTGTGTGGTATCATGTTTCTTTGAGCCACATCTACCCACTAGGAAATACCTTTAGCAGTGAATTTCTTGGGTCACAATTTAAATATTGCAGCTACATTTTTGGATGTGCTTCAAGGGTTATAGCTTTTTCATAGCATTCCATGTGATTAATGTACATAATTATTGCTTGAGATTTAAAATGTTTAGGTTCCAGTTCTCAACTTAGCAGTTTGAGCTGCAATCCAGAATGACTATCAGAAGACCTTTGCACTATCTTCAGGAGAGGATCCTTGTCACTCATCAGGGTCAAGGAAGGGAGAGAGGTTTTCCATCACTAATAGTGAAGGAAAGTTGGTAGGGGGAAGGAAGAAGAGAAAACCAGCTTCAACAGCATTTTATTTCATACAGGATAAAATAATGTGCCAGAAACAGTCCTTTTGCTTGTAAAATAGCCAATTCACACAATTAAATGGCCTAATTATAAGCCTTATGAGCAGAACACAGACTCTTGAGATCAGAGGTTATCCAGCCCTGACAGGAACTAGAGCAAATTATTCCCTCCTCCCAACCTTGGTTTCCTCGCCTATAAATAAGCAAATTAACAGTTCCTAACTGATAGGATGGCCATCAGATTTAAATGAGGTTATACATTTACTACAGTGCCTAGCATATGTTAACTGCTCAATAATTAGTTATTACCACAACTAATTTGCTTATTTTTTGTTGTTGTTGATGGATCTTTATTAATTTATATGCAGTGTTCAAAATCAAACCTGGTGCCTCACACATGCTAGGTGAGTGCTCTGCCACTGAGCCACAACCTCAGCCCCCATTTGCTTTTTTTTTTTTTTTTTTTTTTTTTTTGGTGGGGATTGAACCCAGGGCTTTGTGCTTGGGAGGCACGCACTCTACCAACTGAGCTATATCCTCAGCCCTCATTTGCTTATTTTTTGGGGGAGGGGGTACTGGGGATTGAACCCAGGGGCACTCCACTGAGCCACCTCCCCAGCCCTATTTTGTATTTTTATTTAGAGACAGGGTCTCACTAAGTTGCTTAGGGCCTCGCTAAGTTGCTGAGGCTGGCTTTGAACTCCAGATCCTCCTGCCTCAGCCTCCCAGGTGCTGGTATTACAGGCGTGCGCCACCGGCACCCCACTTCATTTGCTTATTTTTAAGACTCTTTATCCACCTGGAATTTTTTCCTTAAGCTTTCTTCCCCCTCCCCCTCAAAATTTTATTTTGGCATACCTCCTGCAGCACCAAGAAAATAAGGAGTGAGGAAACTAGGGACATGACTCTCAATCCACTTCCTCACTAAACGATAGAATGTATGTAGGAGCATTCATTAACAATAGCAGGGATATCATTTTACAATACTTATATACTTCTGAAAGTTAAAAAAAAGTGGACAACATCATTTTTTCAGAGCTTTATCTTCATTTCTAATTTATATTCCCTTAAGACGCTCAAACTAGTTTTCTTCTAAACGTGCCTATTTTTCTTCCCTATCGTAACTTCTAGAACTGCACTAGGACAAAAGCTCTGGTTTCTAGTCCTAACCTGCCTTTAATGATGGTCTAACCTTAGTGTGCTAGTCATATGCTTCCTACACATCCCTGGTTTCTTTGAGGACCACATTCTCTCACACTTCATGTGATCCTGGAGGAACTTTTGGTCAAAGGCTTCCCTCTTCCTACCCCCCAGAGAAATGGGTACATGAGTCAAAGGAATTTATTGGATCTTCCCCAAGATTTGCTATTTACATGCTGGAAAAACAGAGACTGAGATCAGAGGTTATCCAGCTCTGACAGTTATGAACTAAGACAAATTATACACTCCTCCTAACCATGGTTTCCTCTCCTGTAAATAAGCAAACAGTTCCTAACTCATAGGGTAGTCATCAGATTTAAATAAGGTTGTACATTTACTACAGTGCCTAGCATATGTTAACTCCTCTAAAATTACTAGTTATTATTAGTTATTACAATCATTCATTTTCTTGTTTTTAACACTCTTTATCCACCTAGAAATTTTTCTTTATGTTTTCTTATCTGCATAGAAATGATGTAAATTGGAGTCAGATGGAGTGGCACACATCTGTAATCCCAACAATTTAGGAGGCTGAGATAGGAGGATTCCAAATTCAAAGCCAACCTCAGCAACTTAGCAAGGCCTTAAGCAACTTAGTGATGTGGCTCAGTGGTTCAATCCCTGGTACCAAGAAAGAAAGAAATGATGCAGTTGTAATACTTGTGACTCTAAGTAGTAAAGCCACATCCTGTAGGAAGCCATCCTGTAGTTTCTTCTTGGAAGAAACTTGGCAAATACCAAGTTCTAACAACATTATTGGAACTGCTGGATTCTGCTATTCCTGAGCTCATTTCCCATATATAAGTCAAAAAAAGTTTTTCCCTTTTAACTTAATCCACTGTGGAATTGGATTTCTATAACTTACACCCAAAAGAATTCTGACTAATATAATAATACCCAGACAAGTCACTTAACTGCTTCATCCTTCAATTTACTTTAAGTCTGGAACTTGGGGTTTTCTACAAGTTGAACAAAATGAAGTATTAAAATTAAATCTAATCTTGCCAGGCATGGTGGTCCCCACCTATAATTCCAATGACTTGGAGGCTGAGGCAGGAGGATCATAAGTTCAAGGCCAGCCTCAGCAATTTAGGGAGACCCTAAGCAATTCAGCAAGACCCCATATCAATTAAAAGGCTGGAGATATGACTCTATGGTAAAGTGACCCTGGGTTAAATTCCTGGTACCAAAAATAAAAAATAAATAAATCTAATCTTATGCATGAAAGGGAATCATTTAAAATGACCCTACCAGGAATTCTTTTCTAATGTAACTCATCAAGTTTAATTTATTTTTGTGTTTTTTTTTTAAAGTTCAGATTCAAAGTAAATAGTCTTAAGAATTACATTTGCAGAGTTGTGTTGTATAAGTCCCTCTAGAACACAGATATGTAAGAAAGGAACAGTACAGAGACCTACCAAATGTGAAAATCAGCACTATTCTTTAGCAAACTATCTGCTGCCTTCAAAAGATTGTTTTTACTTTGTCTTTTGAAAGAGTGAGGTCATATTTTCTATAATGCAATCTGTAGTTGAAAGTTACAGCTAGAGTTTTTACCTATTTCTTATAGAAAAAGAACATTGTTTTTAAGGTGATAGAATTGGGTAAAAATCTATGAACATACAAATCATAACTAAAGTGTTCTAGCAAGACAACAAAAAGAGGGTACAAACTTAAATCTGAACATGCTGTTACTAAAACAAACATTTAAGGTCAATGTATATAATTTTGCATGGTACTGGTAATTACAATTGCAAACATCTGCATAGCAGTGCAGTACACTTCCATATATGTTATTTAATTTGAACCTTAACTCTGTTGGCACCTATTATTTTCATCTTATAAGAAAACTGGGCTAAGGTTGTGACTCAGTGGTAGAGCGCTTGCCTCACACATGTGAGACACTGGGTTTGATTCTCAGCACCACATAGAAATAATAAAATAAAGGTATGTGTCCATCTACAACTAAAAAATATTTTTTTAAAAAAGTAAGAAAACTGAGAATCAGGGAGGTTGCCCGATGACAGATAACTAGTAACTAGTAGAATCACAATTCAAACACTTCCAAGGGCCAAATATCTTCACACTATACCAAGTTATTTCTGTTTGCTAATGGTATGTCCAAGTACTTGAACATTATTTATTTCCCTCTTACAGAAGAAAAGACTACTAAAATACATAGGTTAAATATCTTTTTTTGGGGGGGGGGTTGCAGTGCTGAGGATTTGAACCCAGGGCCTTGTGCTTGCGAGGCAGGCACTCTACCAAGTGAGGTATATCCCCAGCCCCAGGTTAAATATCTTCTATGA
This sequence comes from Glaucomys volans, assembly GCA_020662805.1. Classification (NCBI taxonomy): domain Eukaryota; kingdom Metazoa; phylum Chordata; class Mammalia; order Rodentia; family Sciuridae; genus Glaucomys; species Glaucomys volans. The sequence continues at coordinate 185,290 of JAJEJO010003569.1, read as the reverse complement.
GGTCATAACTTAAAGAAAGTAGAAACAGTGAGCCACATCTTCCCATCACCATTACTGTGAGCTCCCATTTGTTGAAAACTGGGAGCCAGGAGCTTTGGCAAGCACTTTATATGTATGATATTGTTTAAAGCTCACAATAACACATTGACAGAAGTATTTTATCCCACTTTACAGATGCAGAAACTAAGATACAGGAAGCTGATGGTTCTTTTTCAAGGTCAAACATCTAGTAGCAAAGCTTGATTAAAAGTTAAGACTAGAAGTCAGGGACTGACATTCCTGTTTCACTGCCTTTCCTCCCTCCACCCCCAGAAAGTCTCAATACAATATGGTGAGTATATGGTGCTGTGTAGAATATATAGAAAACATAAAACCTCTTCAGCTCATTTTCCTTGATATTTAAGTGTCTCCAAAACCACAAAGAATCTCCATTCTCTCTTTGATGAGAAGCAGGTAGAATTAGGTTGCAGAATGGATCCAAACCAAACTTCCTCTTAATTTTCTAAAGAATTTAGGATTAAAGAACTTTGAAAACAAGGATAGAAGCAGTAGTCATCTCCAGTATTTGAAAATGTCCTGTTTGATGGTATTTCTAAGTCAAGAAAGCTTATATTCGCAGAATTGGGAGGTTGGTGACCCAGTTAACAAACCAGTTGGCAACTAGAACAAAGTATTTATGAAAAAGTATTTTTGAAAAACAAGCATTGGAAGAGACTCATTGAAAATATAAAATCTCAGCTGTCCTGACCCCTAAGAAAAATAGTCAGGCCGGGCGCGGTGGCACATGCCTGTAATCCAAGCGACTTGGGAGGCTGAGTCAGGAGGATCACGAGTTCAAAGCCAGCCTCAGCAACTTAGCGAGGCCCTAAGCAACTCAGTGAGACCCTGTCTCTAAATAAAATACAAAATAGGGCTGGGCGCGTGGCTCAGTGGCCGAGTGTCCCTGAGTTCAATCCTTGGTTCAAAAAACAAATAAATAAATAAATAAATAAATAAATAAAATACAAAATAAGGCTGGGGATGTGGCTCAGTGGCCAAGTGTCCCTGAGTTCAATCCCTGGTTCCAAAAAAAAAAAAAGGAAAAAAAGAAAAATAGTCAGAATTAGCTAAAAACCACTGACTTCACAGCAAACTGACTTCACAGCAAACTGTAGTAAATGTTAAAGAGAAATCATTATTCTCATGATGATCAGAACATTTCTACAGATATTTCCAACACTTAATATAGGAGAATTTTCATAACCACATTTTCGTTATTTTACTTAACCATTCTTTCATGTATTCATCCTAAACATTTAGGAAACCACTCTGTACTCTGGGGAAATTCAAATATGACTATGACATGGTAAGTGCTATCTGTCTAGCGTATTACAAGATGTTATGATCAAGGTCTAATTATTATGAGAGCTTGGTATGATACCTTAAGACCTGGAGGGGAAAGTGGAAAAATAAAAAGTTGAAAAACAAAAAGTGATACTGGTAACTCTCAGAACTCATGTTCACATCTGGCTTGAGACATGCTTCTTTGTTTTTTGTTTGTTTAAGGTGTTCTTTACTGTAGACCAGGAACTATCCAAAGTGACTCACAGAGAATATTTATTTTCATCTTACTAAGTGTGCTTGTTAGTCAGCTTTTCATCACTATGATCAAAATACCTGACAAGAACAATTTAGAGAAGGAAAAGTTTATTTTGGCCAGAGATTTAGTCTATGGTCAGTGGAGTCCATTGCTCTGGGTTCAAGGTAATACAGAACATCATGGCCAAAGGACATGGTAGAGGAGTGCCACTCTATTCACGACACCCAAGGGAGCAGAGAGAAGGAAGTGGGAAGGGGAAATGGAAGATGAATCCTTCCAGAGCACACCCCCATTAACCCACCTCTAGGCATGCCCCACCTGCCTACAGTTACTACCTGTTCAGTCCATTCGGACTTTAAGATGGGCTGATTATGTTACTTCACAGTCTGGTCATTTCACCTCTGAATATTCCTGCCTTAACACAGGAGCTTTTGGGAAACACATCAGATCCAAATCATAACAACCAATATTAATGTCCTTCTCTTTTTCCTTCAGAATTGGAAACCGGAAGAAGGAAAAAAAGGGAATTAGAACCCACTTTCCTTGCTTTCTATGCTTTGTGATATCAAGGTACTGAACAGATTTGGGAGTTCTTGTTCTTCAGTTGGAGCTCCAAGAGTCTTACTGAGGACATGCTGGAGTTGATGTAAGCAAAGAGAGGAAGCTGGAATTAGAATTCCCGGCAAGGATGCACATAATCTCAGGGAGCAGAGACTAATGGTAGAGGGGGTAAGATCGCAGGCCCTTTTTGGTCTCTAATCCTTGCTATAATTGTACTTCCTTCCTTCTTCTCTTGCTTTCTTTGAGGGCCAGGCTCAGTAATACAAAAGGGCAGGTCAAGCTCTCACATTTGCATTGCCTCCATGTAAGACAGCAGCCAGAACTTAGACTAGAATCCTTTAGTTTTAATTTAAAGTTCCTGGGAAAGATACCCTCACCTGGTCTAATCAACTATAGCCAGGGTATTGGAGTCATAGTGCACAAAATGAATGTTGGTCAATAAATACTTTGGGATTTTTTTTTCATTGCTAAGCATAAACTCTGATATTTCCATGTGTGTTAGAGGAGGAAAAGAAGAAACCACCATAGCCCTGAAATGCACACAATTGTTGTCTACTTACAACGTCTTTGACTGTTTCTTCAAATTAAATTTATCATAGGAGGGGTGGTTGCTTTGTTTGGTTATTCTTTTGTTTATTTGTTTGGGGTATTGGGGATTGAACCCAGGGGCACTTTACCACTGTGCTACATCCCTAATCCTACAATAGTGGATTTTTTAATTTATTTATTTATTTATGATTTTTTTGATACTGGGGTTTGAACTCTGGAGCATTTAACCGCTGAGCCATATCCCCAGCCTATTTTTTATTTTTTATTTTGATACAGGGTCTCACTAAGTTGCTGAAGCTGACTTTGAACTTCTGATCCTCCTGCCTCAGCCTCCCCAGCTGCTGGATTACAGGTGTGTGCCACCACATTCAGCTATGATGGTAGATTTAACAGTCTAAGGATCTGAATATTTTAAGCTCTTGATAAAGTTCTGCCACATTATCAACCCTATAACTCACTTTATCATCTTATCTAAATTTATAGACCAAAAATTTGAAACTAATTATAACTCTCATCACTTTAATTACAGAGGTAAGATCTAGGGTTGTGGCTCAGTGGCAGAGCACTTTCCTAGCATGTGTGAGGCACTAGGTTCAATTCTCAACACCACATGTAAATACAATAAAGGTCCATTGACAACTAAAAAAATTTTTTTTAAATTACACAGGTAAAATAGTTATAAATATTTTCCATGGATTTAGTAGTCATTTGTATTTCTTTTTCTGCAAATTGACTAATGGTGTTTTTGCTTATTTTTTTCGATTGCAGTTTTATTGCCTTTGTGATTTATTTATGTGAATTTTGTACACATTGATTTTACATAGAAGAGTATACTTTATTTCCTTTGGGATTTTTTTTCATTGCTAAACATAAATTCTTAGTAAATCTTTCCCTTAGAAATTTCTCCCCCTGGAAATCTCTCATACAAAAATATTCCTAAGGTTCACAGGGATATTCATTGTAGAATTTTAATAACAAAAAAATAGAAACAACCTAAATATGTATTACCTGAAGGAGAGTAAAAAATTATGGTGCATCCAGACTATGGGGTGCTATGTAGGCATTAAATATAAAGGAAATGTCTATCATATGGGAAAATGTCCATGATATTAAATGGAAAAAGAGCAAATCACAAAATTATAGATAAAGTAGAATCTTATTTATATTAGGAAAACCTGAGATATGAAATACATACACAGATCTATACAAAATAAATCTGGGCATTTATTTTAGAGTAGACGTAACCCCTGTAAATATCTAGAAAAATGTCTGAAAGGATATACATGGGATACAACAGTAAAGACTTTTGAGTATTGGTTGAATCCTTTCTGCCAGAATCCTTTAGTTTTAATTCAGAGTTCTGGGAAAGGGACCTTGGCCCAGCTTGAATCAGGTACCCATGCCTGGTCCAATCCATTACCTCTGGGGCAGTGGAGTCACATTGCACAAAATGAATGTTGGGTAGGGGAATTTCTGCTGTTTCCATGTGTTTATATGTTAGGATTGTATTTAGTTGGTATTACACTGTATGTTATCTTCTATAACCTAATTTTTCACTCAAAATCATATGTTTTGTTTGGTTTTGGGGGTACTACAGATTGAACCCAGGGTTTTTCTATCAATAAGTCCTCAGACCTTTTAATTTTGTATTTTGAGACAGGGTCTATTTACATTGCCCAGGCTGGCATCAAATTTGAGATCTTCCTGCCTCACCCTCCACAGTGTCTGGGATTACAGACATGAGCCACGGTGCCAGGCTCATCGTGTTTTGAATTTAACCATGTTGACATGGACACTAGATCATTCACTGTCACTGCTATGTAGCATTCTATTTATAAATGCTCTGTAATTTATTTATCCTCTTGTTTTGTGTGGCTTGGATTATTTCCAGCATTTTACTACTTTGAACAGTGGTGCTATGGACATTCCTGGGCACGTCTCCTTGTGTACTGTGGTTTGTCTAGTGTGTGTATCTAAAGTGGCAAATTCCTTTCCTTAACAATTGTACCAATTTACAGTCTCACTACCAGTATCTGAAAGATTCTAATGCTTTTCAAAAAACTCTTAATCACCCAGAGTAGAAATTTATCTATATTATCTTCTAATTTTTGTTTTTATTTTTCTTTTCACTAAATTCTAATCAACATTAAATTAATTTTAGTATGTGGTTTGTGATAAGAACCTAAACTGGGGCTGGGGTTGTGGCTCAGTGGTAGAGCATTTGCCTAGCATGGGTGAGGCACTGGGTTCAAGTCTCAGCACCACATATAAATAAATGAGTAAAATAAAGGTCTATCAACATCTAAAATAAATTTTAAAAAAAACCTAAACTGATAACTTATAAATAACCAATTCTCCTGCTATCATTTATTGACAAACCAAGTTCTTCATTATACACTCCCCTGCCCCAACTACTAGGGATGGAACACAGGATCTCGCATGTGCTAGGTAAGCATTCTACTACAGAGCTACCTTCTCAACCCTTTATTTTGAGACAGAATCTCACTAAGTTTCCCAGGCTGGCCTCAAACTCATAATCCTCCTGCCTCAGCCTCCTGGTACCTGGAATTACAGGCATGTACCACTGCACCCCACTTATATCTTTTTCTTACTCTCACTTGATGATTCATCTAGTTGAATTTCAGTATCATTCGGTAGAGCTGCCCTTAAAAACCCCATTGGAATTTCACTATAATTACTTTGGGCCCATGAATAATTTCAGGGCTGATGCTCTGGTGTTCTCAAACTTAAATGACTAAGCTCCTCACTGCATAAAATCCAGTGCCCTCAGCCTGCAGCTCAAGTCTCCCCCACAACATGTTTCAGGCTCAAATTTTAAAGCAGGCCTGTGTCCTCCTTCTCCTTCTCCTCCAAGCTTTCCTTACTGATTTTTACTCCAAATTTTTGCCCACGAGGCTGCCTCCCACCAAGACTTTGAACCCTTCCTTCCACTTCTCTGTGTATTGTTAATCCAGACCTTTCCCTCTTCCAAAGGTTGGCCTGGGCTGCGTCTGTGTCCTCATCAGGAGTTATCTCACTATCTCATGTTGCTGTACGCTGGCCTCACACATCTGTCTTCAAACTTTCTGATTCTGTGAGTTTAAGAAAAATAAGGAAAAGGAAACACGTGGAACTTGCCTGGAGAGAAGTCAGTAAGAGCGGTTGCTGATGATAGGAGCAGCAGCCACATTAGGAATTCCACTTTCAGTATCTGGAGCCCTGAAGGACAGGATAAATTGGGAAAGAGAAGCTGGAGCTAGTCCCTCAACAGCTCACCACCCCCAGCTATGGCCAGACACTACAGTGGTAAAGCCAGGTAACAGAAAACCACTGTCCTTGCCCTCAAGACACCTTCCATTTGAAGGTGTTCTGATGCCTGCCAACTTGCACACACACCTCTTCACTTAAACTTTGCCAAACACTATGCAGTAGGTAGCATGGTCTCCATTTTACCAATGAGGATAAAGAGACTTACACGGTAAATGCCAGGTCACACAGCTAGGAATTGGTGGAGCCAGCTCTGCAGCTTGACCTTTTTTTTTTTTTTTTTTTTTTTTTGGTTTAAATTTGTTCTAATTAGTCATACATGACAGCAGAATGCATTTTGACACATTGTTGACCTTCTAATTGAGTCCAATTCACCATTCTTTCTACCATATCCACAACTGCTTCCATGTTAATCCTGCTATTTTTTAAACATGTTGGATTTTTATTTTCAGTCATGGTAACAAAACCCATATAACCACTTTCTTTTTCTTTTCTTTCTTTCTTTCTTTCTTTTTTTTTTTTTTACTGGGGAGTGAATCCAGGGGCACTTAACGACTGAGCCACATCCCCAGCCTTTTTTTGTATTTGATTTAGAGACAGGGTCTCACTTAGTTACTTAGGGCCTCATTAAGTTTCCGAGGCTTGCTTTGAACTGGAGATCGATCCTCCTGCCTCAGCCTCCTGAGCATGCGATTACAGGCGTGCACCACCACACCTGGTCCCTCTTAACCATTCTCAAGGAAACAGTTCAGTAGTGATAACTATATTCACATGGTGTAACATCTCTAGATCTTTTTCATCCTGCAAAACTGAAACTCTATAACCATTAAACAACTTCACATTTCTTGTTCCCACCAGCCCCTCCCTGAGAACAACCATTCTACTTCCTGTTTCTATGATATTGACTACTCCAGATATTTCATATAAGTGGAATCATAAAAATATTTGTCCTTTTGAAACCGGTTTGTTTCACTCAGCATAATGTTTCAGGGTCCATCCATATTGTAGCATGTGATAGGATTTCCTTCATTTTTAAGGCTGAATAATGTTCCATTGTATGTCTATACCACATTTGCTTTATCCATTTATCTATCCGCAGACATTTGGGCTGCTTCCTCCCACTGGCAGTCGTGAATCATGCTGCAATGAACACAGGTGTGCAAATATCTCTTTGAGATCCTGCTTTCAAATCTTTTGGGTATATACTCAGAAGTGGGATTGTTGGATCATATGGTAATTCTATTTTTAATTTTTTGAGGAATTATGTTCACTTTTGAACAAATAGCCCATTCTCATGGACTCTACTGCAACATGTTAACAGGCGGCATATTGCCTTCCCTCTAATTAAATTGAAAATAGCAATCATGCTCATATATAACCATTAAAATATGTTTAAACTTCTTACTTAGGATGCATCAATTACACTGTTGGCAACTGTAGACGCTTCCATTTCCTCCCAGTCTCAGTTAACAAGCTGTTCTTCACTTTTAACAACCCCTGCCCCCAATATCCAGGGTCACTAGAGCAGAAGATTCAGGATAGAAGGGCCTGTTTTGTTCAATACCGTGCCCCAAAGAACTGGCATGTACTATACACTCAAAAATATGGATAAAAGAACAAATAAGTACATGAATGAAAAGCCATGTTGCTGAGCATAGTTTAAGAAATTGAACTTAACCCTGGAGGGGGGAGTGTGTGGAGCAGAGAATAGTTTAGTACCTCTTGTTCTAGCAAGCAGGAAGTAGAACACAGATGGCAAAGAGACAGTCAATGACATGATTTTTGCCAGAATGACGATACCATCCCTAAGACAAATTCAGACTAAAGCTCTGATGGAAACATAACATCATACCAACCATGAACAATTTGAGAGTTTGGGAGCTCGTGGAATTCTAATGACAAGGTCCTGCCAGGTTGGTAGAACTGCCCTCCAGGAAGGAAAAGGCAAAAGTGCTAACCCTGTGGGGCCACCTTTCCCTTCTCTCCTGCCCGACAACTGAAGATCACTGGAAGCAAAAGCATCCTCACACCTGGTGGCAGATTCCTTGCTGGCCAATTGGTGACCACAAGGTTGACTGACACTCTCCAATGGGGCCTGGAACTTGAAGGCAGAGAGAGAATGAATTCAATGCACTGAAAGTAGTTAGTTCCTCATGGAGGAAGCAAGCTCTCCTACTCTCCTTCCATCTTTGGACTGGATGCATAATCTTAGCAAAGGAACTGGAGGAAATGGGATTTTATTAATGGTATTAATAAAAATTAAATTCAGACTGAATAAAAAGTGCACAAATTATAAACAATATAGGCCCTGGAGCAAATTATTCGATAGAAATTATGCTTGCACATATTTTAGGAGTTAATGAATTGTAAACTCTCTTCCATTCAGATGAAGGGACAGAATTCAAGAGAAAAGTATTTTGTCCTCCAAAAGGAATGAAAGACAAGGTTAAATTGCTTAGTGACTGTGGGGATCTTTTCTCATTCTTATTCAGGAATTTAAATTCGCACTAGCAAATCAATACAGTAAATAGTGAGGACCTTCTATATATTGCTTTTAAAGGAGACCACATAGCTAAGTGGAAAATCAACTAAACTTGGGGTCAAAACACTTACCTTCAGGAAGTGGTAGTGCTTTGACCCTTTCAGACTTTTAGAAAATCGTGCCGTTGTGAGTACCGATTATCCACATCACTAGTAGAATGGTGAAACTCTGATCATGTTTCTCCCCCACATTTGCCTGCAGGGCAAATTCTGAATGTCTTTCTATAGGACATTCCTTCATTTTCAGACTGCAGCTTATGGATTCAGCCTTAACTTCCATCATTTGCCTCTCACTTTGATCAAGCAAAGTGTATAAACATATTTAACTCACACCTCCTGTGCTCCAACATCTCTTGATTGATTTGGCAAACTTGTAGTCAACATTTCTGTCTCATCCCTGACTTTTCTCCCAGACTCCTCTGGGTCCACTGACCCTCCTCTACACTTACATAGTGATTGTACCCAAAGAAAATAAAATCATCCAAGCCAGTCATGTAAAGCCAAAAGAAGCCTTTATTTTAGCTGGCCAGCGACAATTGCCCTTACTCCTAAAAGCGGGGTGTGGGGAAATTGCGCGTTAATTGTGTCATTGCTAACCTTTATAGGGCTCAGGAGGGGATTAGGGCGGGGATATAGGGCGCAGGAGGGTTTAGGGTTGGGCTATAGGGAGGGGGATTAGGGTGGGGCTGACTCTCTCTCTGGATGGCACTGGAGAATCTTTCTGGGAAGTATAACAGTGATGATCCTATTATAATCAGGTATTTGCCTGCCTGCCTCCCCAATGAACTCCTCTTCTCACCAGCTTTTCATTTCTGACCATAAAAGTTCTACTTTATATATATATATGCTGGGGATTGAACCCAGGGCTTCTGGCTTGTTAAACAAGTGCTTCAGGAATGAACTACATCCCCAACCCTTCAAAGTGATACATTTGTATCATATAAGTTCAAAGTATAGGAGGCAAAATGTCTCCTGAAAAATTTCCCAAAGACCATTCTTGTAAATGTAAGAGCAGAAACCATTGAGTTTCCTTCTTCAAATTCTTAGAACATAGCTCCTAGTAGATAAGAGTCCTTAATAAACAGTAGCGAAGAAATGAATCCATAAAATGGAGATGATAAAGTTGTCTGTACTAGTCAAGAGTGTGCAGTGATGGGATCGTGCAAGATAACGATCGTGAAAGTTCTTTGAAGCTGGAAAGCATTGTGCAAGTCACATGATGCAATCCATGACTAATACTCTGGATCTTCATCTGGCTTCCACAACCCGGCAAACTTGGTTTCAATGATGATGAGGACGGTGGTGGCCGCCAACACTTATTGAGTACTTTTCAGGTCCACTGCACCATGGAAAGTGTTTCACCCACATTGACTGGTTTAATTCTTATAACAACTTACAGGGATAAGGGATATTAATTTTCTTTTTTTTTTCAGACAAAGAAACCAAAGCCCAGGGAAGTTATGTAATTTGTGCCCCCTGCCAAATGACAAAAATAGAAAATATATATTCTATTACATTATATATATTATATATATATTCTGTTATATTCTTTCATATATATATATAATTTTTTTTTAGTTGTAGGTGGACACAATACCTTTTATTTTTTATTTTTTTAAACGTGGTGCTGAGGATTGAACCCAGGACCTCATGCATGATAGGCAAGCACGCTACCACTGAGCCACAACCCCAGCCCCCCAAAATAGGATTTAAATCTAGGAAAATTGGCATCCAAATCCACACTCTTAACCACTTCATGAATACCTCTTATATATGACTCTAAGGATGAGCCCTCATCCTAATAGGAGCCAATTATTTCCCTTTCCTACATGGCTTCCTGTTCCAGTTTTGGAGTCAGAAGAAACATCTCTATAAATCCTTGTCTTTGCAATATGAAAAGTAAGGACATTAATGGTTTCTAACTCACAAAGTTGTTTGCAAGGATTATCTCTGACACCACCTCAGGTCACAATGACAGGAAAGGGATCAAACCTAGAACCAGGACCAGCAGCTGACTGCTTTGTAACAGGTACAGCAGTAAAGAGAAGCAAAGGACATTCACCTACAGAGAACAATGAATCCTAACTGGGGAGCACTAAGTCTCTATTAATGCATACATTTGTATAGCCAAATAACACTGAGGTCTAGCAATCTAATTTAGCCTTATAAGTCATGGCCAAACAAACAAGGTCTCATGAAGAAAATAAGCATTCAAACTGGGCACAGTGGCACGCTCTGTAATCCAGCGGCTTGGGAGGCTGAGGCAGGAGGATCATGAGTTCAAAACCAGCCTCAGCAAAATCAAGGCACTAAGCAACTCAGTGAGACCCTGTCTCTAAATAAAATACAAAACAGGGCTTGGGGATGTGGCTCAGTGGTCAAGTGTCCCTGAGTTCAATCCCAGACACACACACACCCCCCAAAGAAAAAGAAAAGAAACATTCAAAAGACGAGACATTCATTTCTAAATTTTTTGGCCAATGCTAATGGTGGTAATGGTTGATGGTTACATACACCAGATGGAACAGACAGAAATGGTTTTTATCCATGGCATGTTGTATGCGTAACCCCAGAGGTGTGAGTAAAGAACAATTGAAGCAGAGGGAACCCAACACTAGCAGGTGCTTACAGATGGTGCTTAAGTTCATATTGACCTTCAAGTCTTGTTTAAAAATAAAAAATCAATCCACCATTAAAAGGAGTTGCCAGATAGAGAGTTGCAGCTCTGTTCAGCCAACTGAAGGTAAGATCTCAGAGGGGGAATCACAGCCACTGAAGATCTCCAGGGTGAGCAAATTTGGTTGAACTTCCTACTGGGATTTAATTCAATTTCTGAACCAAGGTACTTTATTTGTAAAGGTCCTAAGGAGCTTTTTTGTTGTTGTTGTTGTTGTTGTTGTTTTTAACTAAGTTATTTAAGCCATCTCCCCGGACAAAGGGATGGAAGATCAGTATAATGGGTATCATTTGTTACAAGCATGGTGAGCTTAAGGTCCTGTACACTTTTCTGATCTTCATACAGACTAATGGACCAAACCAGTGCTGTGGTCCCGGTGCCTGGGTAATGGTCCAGTTTCTCCCTTCACTTTCATATCCAGTTGGAAGTGGATTCACATAAGGGTTATGAAAAAGAGTACAGTTACCATTTCTCCAGGGGAAGGGCTTGGTTCTGATGCAGAGATGAGGATAGGCCATGAACTCAGGCCATGAACTCATGCTCTCTGTGGTGCGACGTGAGGAAAACATTCAGCATGCTCACTCCCACCCCTGGGAGTTCGATGAAGTGAGGGCCTTCCACACACAAGTAGAGCCCTCCTCACTGTGGGCACCTCTCAACACAGGCCGCCCCAATTACCAGTGGGACCGACCTAGCAGCCTAGAAAGCCAGGATGCAGACACTGCTGCTGCCACCATTTTGACCTGGACCTAGTGTCACAGTGTCCACCTTATGCTTTGAGTGTAGCCCTCACTGCGCTGCCACTGCAACTCATTTTTAAAATGAACACCTTTCTTTCTCTTCCTTTCTCTCTGCTCCTCCCTAATCTCTCCCCCTCCCTAATCTCAGGGGAAACAGGATTACCTTTCTTTCCCATCCTAGGCAGATTTATCTGTCTTTGAGTGCACCATAGGAATGAAGTAATCCAGACTTTGTGGATGGTACCAGAAGATCTCACGAATGACTCCCTCAAATGAAAAGTGAATCACAACTTCAGTCAAGAACCTGTGGAATGTAGCCTTTGAATCACCTCTTTAAAAGCCCCCTGTTCCTTGCCAGGAGCGGTGGCGCACACCTGTAATCCCAGCACTCGGGAGGCTGAGGCAGGAGGATCTCGAGTTCAAAGCCAGCCTCAGCAACTTAGCGAGGCTCTAAGCAACTCAGTGAGACCCTGTCTCTAAATAAAATACAAAATAGGGCTGGGGATGTGGCTCGGTGATGGAGTGCCCCTGGGTTCAATCCCCAGTACCCGCCCCCCAAAAAAAGCCCCCTGATCCTGCTGATGGGCAGAATCACAGCCTATGGGACAAGAGTCCCCTGTGGTTCTCCTTTGCTAGCACAGCAATAAGTCTTTTTCCTTTTTGTCAAAACCATGTCCTTGTTATTGGATTGGCATTGGAGACAAGGACCAAGCAATACCAGGAGCCTTTATTCTATCCTGGAGAAGAGATCCGAAGGCACAGAGGCAACTTCACACATGTAGCCTAGTTTAATTAATGAGGAAACCACAAGAATCAAAAAGAATGGACCCCAGCTAGACCACTGCAAGCACTGGTCCTAGGCTGGGACTACACACAGAAAGCAGGAAGCAGAGGAACCTACTGTTAAGTAAAACCGTGCAGGTAAAAAGTAACCAGGATGTTTTTACAAGGCATTCCTGCAGATGCTCTGAATATTAGAGAAAAGGGTGTGCTTTGGGAAGGAGTGTACACAGCTTCAGGATGAGTCAATGGTAGGCCTTGAATTGGCACTAAGGAACATTTTCCCAGAAATAGAAATATTAAAAATTTCAGCTATTACCTAGTGGTATTGAATTTAGGGAACAAGCTTGGGGAAACATTGTCCTCAGAATTTAAGTAGTACAAAAACAAGACATAAAAGATGACATGAGCCATCTGCAGAGGTAACTCACCCTAGGAAATGTTTTATGAATGTGTTTGCACAGAAACTTGGGAAGACCTTAGTTCAATGCTCGTGACTAAAATTAACCACGTATCTTATGCCTCTGCGTCTTTGCACATGTCATCCCTTCTGCCCATTTTATCTGCTGTTACCATTTTCTTTCCTTCTCTCACTCTATTGGGTAAACTATGTTTCTTTCAAACAGCAGGCCAGGCATCATCTTTCCATACCCTGTGGCTAAGAAAAGAATGAGTCATTCCCTTGTCTCCTCTACTTCTGCGCCGTGTACCTAATATTATTATTTGAAGATCTGTCTAATCTAACACACTGCAGGCTCAAAAAGGGCAGAGACTAAACCTTTTTCCTTAGCATCACCTACCACAGTGCCCAACTCAATAGGTACTTATATTTGTCCATTTTTCTGGTACTATAACAAAATATAGTTATTTATTAGTTATAACAAAATATTAGTTATTTATTGCCCAAGGATGGGCAATTTCTTTCTAAAAAGAGGTTCGTTTAGCTTACAGTTTTGGAGACTGAAAGTCCCAAGATCGGGCAGCACCATCAGTTTGGCCTCTAGTAATACCCATGGTGGACAGTGTCACAATATCAGCAGTTTGTGTGGAGGAGATCACTTGGTAAGACCGGAAGCCACAGAGATTCAGGAACAAGCCTCACTCCTTTTATAACAACTCCCACTCAAGGGAACTAAACAGGGTCCCAAGAGAAACACATTAATCCCTCCTAAGGCCAAGCCCCCATTACTTAGTTTAGGCTCCACTTCTTAGTTTCCACTACTGTGCTAGTCAGCTTTCCATTCTGTAACAAGCGCCTAATAGAATAATCAGCTTATGAAGAGGAAAGGTTTAATTGAGCTCACAGTTTTGAAGGCTTCAGTCCATGGTGAGTTGGCCCTGTTGCTTCTGAGTCTGTGGTGAGGTGGTACATCGTGGCAGGAAGTGTGTAGAACAAGCTGCTCACTCATGAAGCCAGGAAGCAAGGAGAGAGACAGTATTCCACAGTCCCCTTTGAAGGTATTATCCCCCCGAAAAACATCTTGCTAATCCCCACCTCTTAAAAGTTTCCACCACTTTGCACCAAACTGCTAAGCCTTTAATCTCATGGGTTTAGGGCGACGCTTCAGATCTAAACAGCAGCAACTACCTCTCAACATCACCACATTGGGGACCAAGCTTCCAGCACATCAATCTTCGGGAGATACACTTAAACCACATCCATGCCATAGCCATATTCATCTCAACTGATCAACCGAGCCGACCAGGAGACAGGGAAAAGGAAAAACCTACAGAAATAGGTGCATCAGACTCTGGGCAGGTAGCAGTGGTTTGCAGGATGAATGTACTGAATATGGGAGTAGGGTTGAAAGCAGTATCACAATCCACATAAGCTGGGATACTTTTATGTTAATTAAAGGAGAACTCCAGGTCGTTGGGTTGCTGGTTGCTTGTTTTGCTTTAGTGAAGAGTGGTTTAGTAGGGGAACACATATATAAACAAAAATGTATTACTCGTTATAAAATTATCAAGATTAAGAACCATAATAAAGTAAAGGGGGAATAAAATCCCTCAGTGGGTATCAGAAAATGTTTCATAGTAGAGGAAATGATTGATCTATTATTGATCTAGGTGGTGAAGGATAAATTTGTCAAGTGTGATGATTAATTTTAGGTGTCAACTTGACTGGATTAAAGAATATACAGATAACCTGGTAAAGCATTCTTTCTTGATAATGTCTGTGAGGGTGTTTCCAGAAGAGATTGATATTTGAATCACTGAACTGAACAAGGAAAATCTACTCTCATCCAAAATGGGCAGGCACCATTCATCAGCTGAGGGCCTGGATAACCCTCATAATGTCAAAGGAAAGGTGAATTCTAATGTTTTCTCCTTCCCCTCCCCCTCCCCCTTCCCCTGTCCTCCTTTTTCTCCTCCTGCTCCCCCCTCCCCCTTCCCCTGTCTTCAGTCCACATTGTCCTCCTCCTCCCCCTCCTCCTCCTCCTCCTTCTTCTCTCTCTCTCTCTCTTTTTTTTTTCTCTCTCTCTCTCTCAACTGAGACACCTATCTTTTCCTGCCCCTGGGTATCAGAACTCCAGGTTCTCTACCTTCAAACTCTGGGACTTGCACCAGTGTTCCCTCACTTTCTCAGGGCTTTGACCTTGGACTGAGTTACACCATCAGCTTCCTTGGGTCTCAAGCCTTCAGATTTGAATTGAACCATGCTACTAACTTTCCAATTTCTCTTGCAGAGAGCATATTGTAGGATTTCTTCCATAAAATGTGAGTCAATTTCTCTGACATATCCCCTCTCCATCCATCCAACCATCCATCCATCCATCCATCCATCCATCCATCCATCCTATTGGTTCTATTTCTCTCTTCACATTTCTGATAGCAGAAAAGAGGGCAAAGGACACTCAACAGCTGTCATTTTATGGGGAGACAATGGGAAGGGAGACAATGTCTTGCCAGCATGATTTTGGAAAGAGAGCGAAGGACAATATTCAGTGAAATAAATCTTTACTAAGCACCTTCTATGTATGTATAGCCAATTCAGGTAGCCATCGTAGTCTATCAAATTAGTAGTGCTACTGGCCCAGATGTAGAACTAGAAACAAGGTCTTTATTTTTTATTTTTATTTATTTTTTTGGTACTGGGGATTGAACTCAGGGGCACTCCACCACTGAGCCACATCCCCAGCCCTATTTTGAATTTTATTTAGAGACAGGGTCTCACTGAGTTGCTTATGGCCTCACTAAGTTGCTGAGGCTGGCTTTGAACTCATGTTCCTCCTGCCTCAGCCTCCCAGGTGCTGGGATTACAGGCATGTGCCACCGCTCCTGGCAAGGTCTTTATTTTTTCTTTTCTTTTCCCTTTTTTTTTTTTTTTTTTTTGTTTGGTCTTTAATTTACATCCCCAGTCTTTTATTTTTATTTTTATTTTTTAAATTTGTGACAGGGTCTCACTAAGTTGCCTAAGCTAGTCTTGAACCTGTGATCCTCCTGCCTCAGCATCCCAAGTAGAAACAAAAGATATTTCTTGAAACAGTGGAGGAGAGTGGAGCTAGCTTCAGTAGAAGGAGGTGGAATTTGCAGCCTCCTACCCCCAAATATCTACTCTAAATTCATGGCCATGCCCATCCAGCAAGTCTTAACATGTTACAGCAAGACATCATCAATTACAGTGGGAGCTAAGTTATGACTTAACAAGATCACACAACTTTTCTGGCTTACTTATCTATGAATTGAGAGGACAGGGCAAATTGAGTTCTCAGGGCCTTTCCTGCTCAAACATTCTAGGAAGGAGAAGTCAGAGGTAACTAATGATATCAATGGTAAAACAGTAGTCTTTTCCCAAATATACTCCCAAGCTTTGCAACTTATTCTTTTTGAAATTGGTATGTAATTGTACATACGTATGGAGTAGTGTGATATTTCCATATATGTATACATTGTATAATGATCACATCAGAGTAATTAGCATATTCATCACCTTAAACATTTATCATTTCTTTGTGGTGAAAACATTCAAAATCTCTTCTAGCTATCTAACTTATTTTTATAGTAAGCTGAGGGTTAGTTGGCAAGTGATTGGGCAGATGGCAATGAGATCTTACAGGCTTTGAGATAGCAGATAAATTTTATTTTAAGAAATTGGTTGTAAAATGAATCTATTCTTGTTAATCCTATGTAAATGATTTGGGATATACAGAATGAAAAAGGTTTTAAAACAATATCTAAGGACCCTTATCAGATGATCCTTATAAAAATAACCACAGCTTAACACCAAAAACATCAGCAACAAAAGAAAAAATAGGACCGTGGATGCAGCTCGGGGGTAGAGTTTGCCCAACATGTACAAGGCAAAATAGATAACTTGAACTTCATCAAGATTAAAAATTTTTGTGCCTCAAAGAACACAATCAAGAAAGTGAAAAAGGGGGCTGGGGATATAGCTCGGTTGGTAGAGTGCCTGCCTCGCAAGCACAAGGCCCTGGATTCAATCCCCAGCACTGCCAAAAAAAAAAAAAAAAAGAGGTGAAAACACAACACAGAATGGGAGAAGATATTTGTAAATCATTTTATCTGATGAAGGATTTAAGAGATTTATATCCAGAAACAGGCAAATGGGAATCATATGAAATTCAATTTTCTGCCATATGCAATCACTTGAAGGGGAAAATGGGCATTTTTTTAAAATTGTCAATGGACCTTTACTTTCTATTTACTTATTTATATGCAGTGCTTAGAATCAAACCCAGTGCCTCACTCATGCTAGGCAAGTGTTCTACCACTGAGTCACAAGCCCAACGCGAAAATGGGCATTTAAGTCCACATTTTTAAGGAAAGAAGAGTAAATTCTTGCTGCTAATGAGTACAACATCCAAATGGCCTCTCAATCACCTTATTTGCCCATTCCGATTATCTTTGCCTAATCTAGAGTCACATCTCATTTCAAATTTGTCACTGATCAGAAAGTCAACTCTACCTAAGTGGCAGTTTTCTTGTTTGTAAGTAATATAAAACCTGCTCCTTAGGGTTATGGGACATCTCTGTAAGAACCTAGCTTGACTTCACAGGGTGGGCACCTCAGTGCTGCTTCCCTTGTTTGTCATTGCTTCCCCCTTTGATAAAAAAGGGGCTTAATTTCTCAAAAATAAATTGCGGTTTAGTCAAGTAGGAAAAAATAAAATGATGTTCCTGGAAAAATTAAAAGGAGAAACTAAAAAATGTCTCAGATGATTTTTGTTGTCCACCTGGCAAATTTTATGTCATCTTCTGCCACTGTCGTCAGCAGTGTTATATTGCTATATTGAATCAATTTGCTCTTCAATTACTGACCCTTGGGTAAATCCATCCTTCAGCTACACAAACCAACACTCAATTTTCTGGCTTTGATTTTCTTCATACATTGTCTTCTACACTTCAGCACTTGCCTGGGTTTTGTGCATTTCATTGCCCGTTTTCTTCTTAATCATGTAAGTGTCAGAATTCAAATCCTGCAACTTTGTTGCCAACAGATTAGCAAATATTATATATTTTAAAATTGAAGGGGGGGGATAAGGGAAGAATGGAGGCATGTTGGAGTGTATAAAGGGAAATGAAGTGGGGGAAGGCGAGGGAAGGAAAGATGGTGGAATGAGACAGATATCATTACCCTATGTACATGTATGATTACATGAATGGTGTGAATCTGCATCGTGTACAACCATAGAAATGAAAAGTGGTACCCTATTTGTGTACAATGAATCAAAATGACGTCTGTAAACATATAAATAAATAAATAAATAAATAAATAAATAAATAAATAAAATGTAGGGTCAAGGTGGTTTTTAGAGCATCTTGGATGGTGAGGAACAATATAAAAACTTAAGCAGTTACTCCTTATTGAATGCATTTCCGTTAACTTAAAGGAATGAGATTGACTGACTAGTTTAATCAAACCCTACTAGTAAAGGAACATAATTTGTATTGTCTTACTCCCGTGCTCATTTTTCTTTCTTTTCATTTTTTTATTTTTCCTTTTTTTCCTTTTTGCTAGGAATTAAACCCAAAGACGCTTTATCACTGAGTCACAATTTTTGTTTTGAGACAGGGTTCACTAAGTTGCTTAGGGGCTCACTGTTACGGAGGCTGGCCTCTATCTTGTGATCCTCTTGCCTCAGCCTCCTGAGCCACTGGGATTACAGGTTTGCACTACCACACCCGGCCATGCTCATTTTTCTCTGAGGCAAAACACTATAAACAAATGAATCCTTTTTTTTTTTTTTTTTTTGGAACCGGGGATTGAACTCAGGGGCACTTGACCACTGAGCCACATCCCCAGCCCTATTTTGTATTTTATTTAGAGACAGGGTCTCACTGAATTGCTTAGTGCCTTGTTTTTGCTGAAGCTGGCTTTGAACTCGTGATCCTCCTGCCTCAGCCTCCCTAGTCGCTGGGATTACAGGCGTGCGCCTCCACACCTGGCTTGTTTTTTTATATTGCGTTATTAACATCTAGCCAAGTTTTCTCCATGAGGGATAAATGTTTGAGAGTTCTGTTTGTTGAGGTTAGTTTTTTAAGTTTAACTTCCCAAATCTGACTTTGTTTCTCCTTTGGCCCTTCTCCTCAATACTAATGTTTAATTTACAGGATATTTTCTTCTAGAGCATGGTAAATACAAAATTACAAAATTATTCTTTTTTAAAAAAAATATTTTGTTTTAGTTGTAGGTGGACACAATATCTTTATTTTTATGTGCTGCTGAGCATCGATGGAACCCAGGGCCTCATGCATGATAGGCAAGGGCCCTACCACTGAGCCACACCCCAGGCCCAAATTATTCTTGCTACTCAGTCTGCTAACTAATTTCAAACCTGAAAGAAATATATGTTTTACAAGACTCAGTTAACCTACAAATATTCACTAATGTATCATGCATCGGCTAGGAACTTAGCAATCAGCAGTGGACAAGATCCTTGCCCTCAAGGACTACATAATTTTAGGAAGTGAGATAGCATTAAGCCAGAACACTGAAGTGAAGATTATGCTCATTGTTTAGAAGGGAATAATCAGAGTAGTGTAAGAGAGAATGATCTCAAGCAGGGATTTCTTGGATCATATTACAATATAAAAAATGTGGCTCATATGCTAATATGTTTGCCTCTCATTGAAAATTGAGGTAGCCGGGCACGGTGGCACACGCCTGTAATCCAAGGGACTTGGGAGGCTGAGTCAGGAGGATCGCGAGTTCAAAGCCAGCCTCAGCAACTTAGAGAGGCCCTAAGCAACTCAGTGAGACCCTGTCTCTAAATAAAATACAAAAATAGGGCTGGGGATGTGGCTCAGTGGCCCAGTGGCCCTGAGTTCAATCCCTGGTTCAAAAAAAGAAAAAAAAAAAGAAAAATGAGGGTTTGTGGCAGCTACAATATATGTCATCTTCCATGAGTGTAAACAAATCGTTTTCATTCTACTTCAGTTTTGCATATTTGCTGTTTCCTGTGCCAGGAATGTGCTTCCTATAACATTTCAGGTCTCAATTCAAATGTTATCTCCTTTTCAGGAAGTTTGCAGTTTTCCAAGAAGTTAGTACTCCTTATGTGTACAATGCTACTATTTCTTTTCTGTTTTAAGTACTTGTTTGTGCTCCATCCCCACCTGCCAGTACTTGGCCTGGGAACCCAGGGGCCTTGCACATGCTAGGCAAGAACTCTACCACTGAATCTATCCCCAGCCTTTGTATTTTATTCTGAGACAGGGTCTCCCAACGTTGCCCAGGCTGATCCTTGAACTTGTGACCTCCTGCCTCAGCCTCCTGAATAGTTGGAATTACAGGTGTACATCATTACCCTGGATTCTCTTTCCCTCCTTTTATTTATTTATTTATTTATTTATTTATTTTTATTTTTATTTTTATTTTCGGAATCAGGGATTGAACTCAGGGGCTCTTGGCCACTGAGCCACATTAGAGACAGGGTCTCACTGAGTTGCTTAGCGCCTTGCCCAGGCTGAGGCTGGCTTTGAACTCACTATCCTCCTGCCTCAGCCTCCCGAGCCACTGGGATTACAGGCATGTGCCATCACAACCGGCTTCTTTCCGTCCTTTTAAGGAAAGTAATGAAATATTGTTTACCATTCTATTTCCCCCTATTAAATTGGTATATATTCTTTCAGTTGTTAACTTATAAACTACAACATGCATCTACACTTATTACCATGTAAAACAAATCTTTACTTTTACTGCTTTTTTTTGTTTTTGTTTTTGGTACTAGGAATGGAATTCAGGGGCACTAACCACTGAGCAACGGCCCCAGCTTTTTTTATTTTTTGCATTTTGAGACAGGGTCTCACTAAATTGGTGAGGCTGGCTTTGAACTCATGATCCTCCTGCCTTATCCTCCTGATCTGCTGGGATTACAGATGTTTGCCACTGCACCAGCTACCTTTATTACATCTTAACAGTCCTAGAACGTTAGACACCTAATTCCATGTATTTCCTCTTTGCCTTTTTCATTTGCTTCCATGCATCTTAATTCTACATATATTTTTAATTCCACAAGACCTTTCTAGTACATCTGTGTTAGTCAACTTTGTATCACTGTGACTAACATACCTGAACAACTTGAATGAAGGCAAGTTTCTTCTGGCTCATGGTTGCAGAGGTCTCAGTTGGAACAGCTGACTCCACTGCTCTGGGCCCAAGATGAGACGGCATATCATAGCCAAAGGGCCTGGTGGGGGAAAGCTGCTTACCCCATGGCAGCCAAGAAACAGAGAGAAAAGGAGGGGAAGGGGCGGCTGGGAGGAGGCACCCTTCCAGGGCATGTCCCCAGTGACCCACCTCCTCCAACCATGCCCCACCTGCCTATAGTTATCACCCAGTCAGTCCATTCAAACCAGATGAACTGATTAAGCTATAGCTCTCACAGTCCAATCACTTCACTTCCAGAACATTCCTGCAGTAACATAGAAGCTTTGAGGGGGACACCTCAGATCCAAACCATAACATCCTGCCTCTGGTCCCTAAACTCACATGCATTTCACTTTGCAAAATGTACTTATTCCATTTCCAAGAGTTCCAACATTGCCCAAAATTCAAGTCCAAAGTCTTCTCTGAGACTCAAGACAATTCCTTGGTTGTGAGCCCTTGTGAATATCAAAAGCAAGTAACATATATCAAATATACAGTGGCACAGAATAAACATTCTCATTCTAAAAGAAAGGAATTGGGACATAGAAAAAAGGGATGACACCAAAACAAGACCCAAATTCAGTGCTGCAAACATGTCCTATAGTTCTGCCTCCATAATGTAGGGCACAGGGTAGTGATACATTCTCTCCAAAGGGCACTGGGCAGTCCCACTGCTTTCATATTGCTGTTTGCAATGCTCTCAGGCTCTCTTTAACCTGACTCCCCAAAATCCACTGCAGTCAGAAGCTTTGCTTGGCAGGCAGTTCACATTACTGACATCTTTGAACTTCTGGGGTCTCCATTCCTGCTTTGGCTTTACCTTCACAACTTCATTCATTGCCCTCTTTAGGGATAGCCTGCAAGGACTCTGATCCTGCCACACTTTGCCAGGTCACCTTTGAAATCTTGGTGTACACCTCAATGACCCCTTAACTTTAGCATTCCATATTCCTGCAAAACTGGCACCATGTGGATGATGCTAAGGTCTGCTGCCACCTCATGGCTGCAGCAGCCTCTGAGTGGCTGAGACAATTAAGCATGGTGAAACAAATTCCTAGCCCCCGCTCTGAGAAAGAATTTTCCCTTCCATACTCTGGAGCCTGCAGAGAGTGTGATCTTGCAAATTTCTGAGATGCCTTCTAAGTATCTTTCCTATTTTCACAGTGCAAAGTACTTAGCATTTCTTAAGGTGCTGTAATCTTTTCAACAAGCACATTTTCCTTGGCCCCAGCTTTACATATACTTTTCTAGCCACACTGTAATTTCTAAAATCCTTTAGCTCTGCTTTCTGCTTCCATTTCTCATACTAAACCTAGCTAAAAGTTGCCAGCAATACCCACCACTGATAGAGGGCTGCCTCTGAACTTTCCTACATTAACACAGGAGTTTTGTGGGGGACATCTCATGTGCAAAGCATAACTACTTCTATTTATAGTCATTGTTTTTAATATTGGGAATGTTTTATCAATGAGCCACATCCCCAGCCCTTTTTATTTTTTATTTTAAGACAGTGTCTCCCTAAGATGCTTAGGGCCTCACTAAGTTGCTGACATTGGCCTCAAACTTGCGATTGTTCAGCCTCAGCCTCCTGAGTAACTGGGTTTACAAGCATGCACCACCACACTTGGCCTACAGTCAATATTAACTTATAGTTGTTGACATGTTACCTAAAGTGTGGTCCTTGTGCCCAGTGCCGATTTAATAAGAGGAATACATTTTTGAGAAAAAGGAAAAAGAAAATTTATAGTTTTGCTGGCAAAGGAGGAGCACAGGGTACTTCTGTCCTAACAGCTGAAATTCTGCCCATAAGGGAGAACAGAGGGTTTTTAAAAAGAAGCTCTTCAAAGGCTGCATTCCAGGTGCGCCCTGACAGGAGGGTCTCAGGTACACCCTGCTGGTGTGTTGAAATGCACTTATCATTTGGGAGAAAGTCACTGTCTAGAGCTTCCAGTGACGTCTCTTCCCAGTGGTGGGTGTGTGCTGAAGGACAGATAATTCCCCCTAGGATGGGAAAAGGTAATCTTGTTTTCTGGCCTGAGGTTAGGGAGGGGGAAAGGGAGAAGAGGAAAAGAAAAAAACATGTCCCTTTTAAAATACGCCCTGAGAGCTATATTCACAAGGTGAGGTAGACCACTGTTATACTTACCATTTGGAGGCTCTTTGTTATTTTTTATTTCTAGGTTTCTGTCTTAAATAATTTTCCTTTATGTAGGGCTGAGCTTGTGGCTCAGTGGTAGAGCACTTACCTAGCATGTGTGAGGCACTGGGTTCTGTCAGCACAAAAAGGAAAATGGGACGCAGATCTCCATGGATTCAGAGAAGCCTTTATTCCTTCCCAGATTCGGGAGTCATTCGGATCCACTTTCCGGATGGGAAGATGGCCGCCAGTTACAGGGGGGATTCTGGTTTTACAGGGTGTGAGGAGGAGGATGTAATCATTGTGCACGTGCAGTTTCGACCATCAGGGGCTAGCTGTACAGGTTAAAATTAGACTCCGAAGGATGAGTGTTCAAATCTTGCCCAGTGTTATTCAGGACTAGATTGACATGGGGAAGGTCAAGGTTTAGGGCCTAGCATTCCATATCCGCCCTTTTCCTTTAGGGCTCGTTGTTTCAGGAATGCACTGGGACAGGTTTAAAGTTCCCCCGTTTCTTTTCCCACTTCTCGAGCCACAATGTCCATTTTCTTGGGGAGTTATTTTATAGGAATCTTATTTTCCATAACCCTTCAGGTTCAATTCTCACCACCACATGAAAATAAATGAATAAAATAAAGATCCATCAACATCTAAAAATTTTTTAAAAAATAAAGAAATAAAATGAAGGCATTTAAATTTTTTCCCTTTATCTGAATAACCCTCATAGTGTTATTTGTTTTGTTTTGTTTTTGGTACTGGGGATTGAACTCAGGGGCATTTAACCCCTGAGCACTATCCCCAGCCCTTTTTATATTTTATATAGATACAGGGTCTTGCTAAATTGCCAAGGCTGACTTTGAACCCAGGATCTTCCTGCCTCAGTCTTCCGAATTGCTGGGATTGTAGGGTGTGCCGCTATACCCAGCTCTCAGTATTTCTTTTAATGCAGGCCAGCTGATGATTTATTCTATTTATCTAAAAAGTATCTTAATTTTCTTTAAAAAATATTCTTTTTTAGTTGTCGGTGGACACAATACCTTTTATATATTTTTTTATGTGGTGCTAAGGATCAAACCCAGGGCCTTATGCATGCAAGGCAAGCACTCTACCCACTGAGCTATATCTCCAGCCCTTTAGTTTCCTTTTTAACAATATTTTTTCCTGCTTAAAATTCTGTGTTGTCTGGGTTGTTTTTCTTTCTTTTTCTTTTCTTTTTTTTTTTTTTTTTTTAAGGGGTGGTTGATCTCAGGGGCACTCGGCCACTGAGTCACATCCCCAGCCCTATTTTCTATTTTATTTAGAGACAGGGTCTCACTGAGTTGCTTAGGGCCTCTCTAAGTTGCTGAGGCTGGCTTTGAACTCACGATCCTCCTGACTCAGCCTCCCAAGTCGCTTGGATTACAGGCGTGCACCACCACGCCCGGCTGGGTTATTTTTCATTTTATCATTTTAAGTACTTTCTTTTCTGCCTCCTGGATTCCATTTTTTCTCTTAAGTTAGTTGTTAGTCTAATGTTAGAGCTGAGAAAGGAGCTGGTCTTTTTTCCCGCTGGATTTCAGAAATTTGACAGTGAAACCATGCCTGGTTTTCTTTGTATTTATCCAGTTTGGAGATACTAAATTTATTGAATCTGTGGGTTGATGACTTTCTACATTTTAAAAAATGTGTGACTATTATCTACTTAGATATTTAATTTGCTCCATTTTCTCTCTCCCTAGACCTTCTACAGCTCTAATCATACAAATGTCAGACCTTATGATAGTCTCAGGTCTCCTAACCTTTTTTCAGTTTTTTTCTCTTTACTGCATTTTGTATATTTTTTATTGACTTGTCTTCCAGTTCACTAATACAGTCTTCTACAGTGCCTGATATAAAATTCATTCTCTGAGCTCTAAATTCAGTGATAGAATGTCCGTGTGTGTGTGTGTGTGTGTGTGTGTGTGTGTGTGTAGCTTGATGTTAAGGGCTAGGTGCAGCTCAGTGACAAACTGCTTGCCTTGCATGCATGAAGCCCTAGGTTTGGAAGCCCCAGTTTCAAAGAGGAAAAGACAAAAAAAATCCCCCAAACACATAGTTTGATGTTCAAATTATTCTGCATCTTAATCTATTATCTATTTTAATACATAGTATCTAGTAATTAAGTCTTTGCCAATGAGAATATCTAGATCAGCTTTTTTTGTCTTTTTCCACCGATTTTCACTTAGTTTTGTCTTTTCATGTGCCTATGTATTTATTATTGAATATCAGATATTGTGTGTGTGTCTGATATTATCTTCCACCAGAGATGATTCATCCCTCCATGAAGAATTTAATACAGACAACTGGAGGTTAAAATAACCATTGTAATTTGAAGGATATTAAATGTCAGGCATTTGCACTGGTGATTTTGAAGTTCATAAGAGCCTTTCCTGAATTTGTAGTAAGTATCACAAACTTCTCTGAAATCAGTATCAAACAGCATAAAAAATGATTCACTGGAAGCTCAACTAGAAGGTGTTTTAAAGTTCACATATGTCCACTCATCTGCCTAAACCTATCTTTATATAATAATAGCCTCATTCTTTTCTGTCTTTCAAAACACACATGAATACCTCTTATTAGCATATTTGCCAGATGGATGGGAAAGAGGGTTCTGAGAAATGTTCCTAAATTTTCTACAATGAAAAAAAAAGGTTCTTAAAATGGAGGTGTTTGTGATGCCAAACTGACAACAAATAATTTGTCACAAGAGAAACACCTGATCCAGTGTCAGATTTAGTGATACCAATTTTTCTTCATCATCATTTTATTACAGAAAGTATCTCAAATAACTAGCATTAAAAACATAACAAATGACCATTAGAATAATCAGTATAATTCAACTAGAGTAATTCAAAAAGGTATTCTAATTAAAAAAAAAAATTTTTTTTTTTTTTTTTTTTTTTTGGTGCCAAGGATTGAACCCAGGGGCGTTTAATCACTGAGCCACAAACCTCCCAACCCTTTTTTATATTTTATTTAGAGTCAGAGTCTTGTTAAGTTGCTTAGTGCCTCTCCAATTTGCCGATGCTGGCTTTGAACTCACAATCCTCCTGCTTTAGCTTCTCAAGCCACTGGGATTACAGGCATGCCTGGCTTACAATTCATTATTTCTAATGAAACTTTCTCTTTGCATACTTGTCCTTGGTTGAATACTCTATAATCCAACTGGTAAGAGGTAGCTGAAAGCAAATATGTATATAATATGTATTTCTAATTTCACTTATTTTTTCTGTTTTTATATGGGCACGTAGGTCAGTACTATAATAGTAAAATTACAGTGGACAGACTAATGCAGTTGCTTTCAACAACTGACATAGAAATTCACCTAATAGAATTGGATGGATATGTTACTACATACAGCAGTGGCTGAGTTTCCAGTTTTTTAAAGGAAGATAGGATTTTCCAATGATCATAACTTTAAAGAGAATAAATTAACATGATTGACTCATAGAAGTAATTTTAAGAGCTGGATGTGATGATGCATGCCTCTAATTCCAGATACTTGAGAGGTTAAGGCAGGAGGATCACGATTTTCAGACCAGCCTGGGCAATTGTGGTTTTCATTGTATGACCAAAACAGCTGCAAAAGCAACTGAAAGAAAGAAGAAAGGAGGGAACGTTTATTTTGGGTTTATGATAAGTTTCAGAGGTTCAGTCCATGGTTGGCTGACTCCATAGCTCTGGATTGAAGGTAAGGCAGAACATCGTGGGGGAAGGACATGGTGGAAGGGTGCTGCTCTATTCATGGTGGCCAGAAAGAAGAAAGTGAAATCTCTTTATCAACCACAACTACTTTGGTCCCAGTTTTACATTCACTTTTCTGGACAAACTGTAAGTTTTGAAAACTCTTCAGTTCTGTTTTTTGCTCCTGATTCTCACAGTAAATCTGGCTAAAAGCTGTCATCAAATCCATACCACTGCCTGAATGCTGTGCTGCCTTAAAATTTTCTCCACCAGATTAAATAGT
>JAJEJO010003569.1:144948-157757 GCA_020662805.1 Glaucomys volans | reverse complement strand
AGCCCTATTTTGTATTTTATTTAGAGACAGGGTCTCACTGAGTTGCTAAGGGCCTCGCTAAGTTGCTGAGGCTGGCTTTGAACTCGCGATCCTCCTGACTCAGCCTCCCAAGTCGCTTGGATTACAGGCGTGCGCCACCACGCCCACCAATAGTGCATCATTTTTAATTCAGCTTCACACAATCTCAGAATCTGAGCTAAATGTGGATAAGTTTTTTGCCAGGATGTAATATGAATGGCCTGTAGTCCCATTTCCATCAGAGTCCCTGTTCTGAAACTACATGAACAGTTTTTACTCTCTGTTACCCTTTTAATATTCTGTTCATCACCAGAATCACCCATTAAGCTTTGGTTACAATACTCTAATTTTTTTCCATCCTGCATCTCCAAACTTCTTCAAATTCCTTTGAAAAATCAGTTCCAAAGATTTGTGAACCACAAGGTCAGGTTAGTCACAACAATGACTCCACTCCTGGTACCAATTTATTTTTTATTTTTATTTATTTACTTATTTTTTAGATGTTGATGGACCTTTATTTTATTCATTTATTTATATGTGGTGTTGAGAATTGAACCCAATGCCTCACACATACTAGGCAAGTGTTATTTTTTTTTTTATTGTAGCTGGACAGGGTGGCTCAGGTCCATAATCCCAGTGGCTCAGGAGGCTGAGGCAGGAGGATCTCAAGTTCAAAGCCAACCTCAGCAACCATGAGGCACTAAGCAACTCAGTGAGACCCTAACTCTAAATAAAATACAAAATAGGGCTGGGGATGAGGTTCAGTAATTAAGCACTCCTGAGTTCAATTCCTGGTACCAACAAAAAAAAAAAAAAAAATTTTTTTTTTTTTGTTGTAGATGGACATAATAACAATGCCTTTATTTCATTTACTTATTTTTATGTGGTGTTGAACCCAGTGCCCCACACATGCCAGGCAAGTGCTCTACCACTGAACCACAACCTCAGCCCCCTGATACCAATGTCTGTGTTAGTTAAGTTTTCATCATTGCGACCAAAATACCTGACAAGAACAACTTGGAGGAGGAAAATGTTTATTTTGTGCTCAAGGTTTCAGATGCTCAATCCATAGTTGACTCCTTTGCTCTGGGCCAAAGGTGAAGCAGAACATCATGGTAGAAGAATGCAGTAGGGGACCCACTGCTTTGTTCTTGGCAGTCAGGAAACAGAGAGTGAAAAGGGGAAGGGCTTCAGGGAAGATGAACTCCTTCAGGGCATGACCCCAGTGACGCACTTCCTTTAGCCATGTATTCCACCTGCCTTCAGTTACTACCCAGTTAGTCCATTCAAATTAGGATGGACTGATTATCTTACAACTCTCATAATCCAGTCATTTTATCTCTGAATACTCCTGAATATCAACACAAGAGCTTGTAGGGGGCACTTCATACCCAAACCATAATAGCAACTTAGCAAGATAAGCTGTCTTAAAAATAAAAATTGAAGTAATATTAAGGGAAGGAAAAAGAGGCAGATTTTAATAGAAATGGCAACAGATATGAAAACAACAAATGATAACATCTAACACCAGTGTCTAATAAGATATGCAATCTAATAAATTCAACAGATTAAGATGTTATCTACATCCATTGTACCTTCAATTCTTGCTCTTTTGTAGACTTTGTTTTCAACTTGTTTTTTTTTTTTTATCACTTAGAAGAAAGCAGCAATCTGCAGGTATGTGTGCAGAAATATATAGGCTTACAATTCAGGCAGGGCATTAGTTTCAGGGCTTACCTGAGACCAGTTAGGGAAAGACATTGAAGCCTAGTGTGGAAACAGATTTGTGGTGGTATTTTGACTAATACAATGTTGGAAACAAGTCAGAGGAAGCTCAAGATCTTCTAACTCCAAAGCAAACCTTTTAATCAATCACTATCAGAGACTTCTGTCACTCTGAACACTAAAAGGAGAGCCTATTTGACTGCAGACTTAAGAAGAAAGGGGGAGGAGGAAGGCAAGAACAGTGAACAACAGTAAATGACAAAGGAGAGAAGTGCATTGCTACTACAATGGTACATATTATGGCACTTCACCGTCTAGATCTCACACAGCGTTTTGTTCATGCTCACAGCTCTTACAGTGCTGTATTTAAATGTGCTTTATGTGTCTAGCTCATAATCTGTGAGCTCTTCCAAGACAAAACGGCATCTTACTCCATGATATCCCCTCTGCAGGATCCACAGTAAACACTGAAACAGAGTTGCATTAATGTACGTCATTCCTTTGGTTGTCTACTTCTCTAAACAACAGTCCAATAGGAGTCCAAACACAGCTTGCATTTGATGCACGTTGATTAAATAGTGCAATTTAACTATTACCTCTTAAAGGACATGTGTTTAATATGACATTTCTCCATTAAATATAATGGTTATAATAGGTTTTTGATATATAATCCTTCACCAGAGAAATGGGTGTGGTAGTGTACAGATGTACAAACCGAGATGTACAAATCCCTGCAAACCGAGAGACTGAGGTAGGAGGATCACAAGTTCAAGGCCAGCCTCAACAACTCAGCAAACTTGGTGAGACCCTGTCTCAAAATAAAAATATAGACAGGGCTGGGGATGTGGCTCAGTGATAAAGCACCTCTCGGTTCAATCCTTAGGACCAAAAAAAAAAAAAAAAAAGCATTCTGTTGCTAACTTGGTATTTATATTTTTAAATAAAATTTTTTAATTTGTTCAAATTTGATTTTTAAATTTGTTCTAATTTGTTGTACATGACAGTAGAATGCATTTATACATTTTGATAGATCATACATAAATGGAGAATAATTTCTCATTTTTCTGATTATATTGTAGGATCACATCGGTCATGCAGTCATACATGTACATGAGGTAATAATGCCTGTTCCACTCCACTATCCTTCCTATTCCCATGCCCCCTTCCCCTCCCTTCAGTCCCCTCTACATAATATAAAGTAACTGGATTCTTCCCTATCCCTAACCTCTTATTGTGAATTAGCATCCGCATATCATAGAAAACATTTGGCCTTTCATTTTTTGGGTTTGGCTTATTTCACTTAGCATATTCTCTAACTCCATCCATTTACCAGTAAATGCTATAATTTCATTCCTCTTTAAAGCTGAGTAATATTCCATGGTTTTTATATATACACCACATTTTCTTTATTCATTCATCTGTTGAAAGGCATCTAGGTTGGTTCCATATTTTAGCTATTGTGAATTGAGCTGCTATAAACGTTGATATGCCTATGTCACTGTAGTATGCTGGTTCTAAGTCCTTTGGGTATAAACTGAGGAGTGGGATAACTGGGTCAAATGGTGGCTCCATTCCAAGTTTTGTGAGGAATCTCCATATTACTTTCTATCGTCGTCTTGTTGCTCGCAACAAAGACGTGATCCCGGGAATGTGTATACAGCTCTTTATTTTGCGCACACGGTTCTTCTCTCTCCTTTCCTTTTTTCTCTCCCTCTCTCTCTTTATACCCTCAGTTGACCAATCACAGAACTTTCACATGAAGCAAGCATGGGCAAGCATAGACAAAGGCTTAAAGCACGAGCCGGACACACGTGTGGCCAGTTTACAACCAACCGATAGGAATAACTTTTGCAAAGATACACCTGTTTACTCCGTGGCAACAGCAGAACTGGCATACCACCAGGTGCCATCTTGAGAGACCATAGGGAGTGTTCAGACCACCCCAACAACTTTCCATAATGGTTGCACCATTTTGCATTCCCACCAGCAATGTATGAGTGTACCTTTTTCCCCACATGCTTGTCAACATTTATTGTTGCTTGTATTCTTTTTCTTGGAACCAGGGATTGAACTCAGGGACACTCGGCCACTGAGCCACATCCCCAGCCCTATTTTGTATTTTATTTAGAGACAGGGTCTCACTGAGTTGCTAAGGGCCTCGCTAAGTTGCTGAGGCTGCTTTGAACTCGCGATCCTCCTGACTCAGCCTCCCAATTGTTGCTTGTATTCTTGATAATTGCCATTCTGGGAGTGAGACAAAATCTTAGTTTTGAATTGCATTTCTCTAATTGCTAGAGAAATTGAACATTTTTTCATATATTTATTGATTGCTTATCTTCTTCTGTGAAGTGTCTTCAGTTCCTTAGCCCATTTATTGATTAGGTTGTTTTTTTCTTAAACAGATATAAAACCTTCCCATATGTTTTTCTGTATCAATTAAGGTAATCTTAATTTTTTCCTTCATGTATCATAGATTTTCTGTTACCCTGACACTACTAGGTGTACTACACTTGGTCTTAATGGGTTACTTAGTATTTTAAAATGTTGATATACACTGAAAAACAAAACAGACCTTTTTCTGATTAATAAGGTTGAGGAAGAAGTACAAGCTTCAGCAAATTGAGACTGTCTTAAAATAAAAAAATTAAAAAAAAGGTTTAGGGGTGTAGTTCAGTTGTAGAGCACATGTGGATTCAATCCCCAGTACTGCCCCCCCATTTCTTTTTTGAAAAATTAAAAACATTTACAATTCACTGGTTTCTAGTATATTCACAGTTGTGCAATCATCAGTCAATTTTAGATTTTTACTCACCTCCAAAAAAGATCTCATACCCTTTAACTGTCACTTCCCCAACCTCCCATCCTCCACCACCCCACTCTCAACTCCAGCAACCACTAATAACTATTCTTTCTCTGTACATCTGTACTATTCTTCACCTCCCATATGAATGGAATAATATGATATATAATCTTTTGTGACTATTTGATCTTAGCATGTTTTTAAGATTCATCCAAGTCAAAGCATGTACCAGTATTTCATTCCTTTTTTTAATGGCTAAATATCATCCTACTGAATGGATATACCACATTTTGCCTATCCATTCATCTACTGATGGACACTTGAATCATTTCTACTTTTTGGCTATTATAACTAAAGATTTCACATGTTACAAAACATTCTTTTGGCTTTTGCTTTTTAAAGATGTGAAAACCATTTATGCCTCATAGGTCATATAAAAGCAGGCAACAAAACTGGGGATGTAGCTCAATGGTAGAGTGGGCTTAGCATGTGTAAGTTCCTGGGTTTGATCCCAGCACCACACAAGAAACAAACAATAGAAAAATAATTATATAATTTAAGTAATGATTTTTTTTGGGGGGGGGGGTGCTGGGGATTGAACTCAGGGACTTGTGCTTGTGAGGCAAACACTCTACCAACTGAGCTATATTCCCAGCCCAGAATTATATATTTTGAACATGTTAAACTATGAATTATGTATTGTGTAGTCTCAGGTAAGCTATTCTAGATCACAGCTGAAATGTAAGCTACATTTTCTACATAAAAATAAAATTTTCTCCTAGTGTGACAGATTTAAAGATGCCATTATTAACATTTAAAGAGATATAAAAGGTTCTAATGCAATATTTGTTTTTCATGACAATATTTCTAGTAGCTACAGAAAGGTATTTTTATCTTTTAGAAAATATACCAAACCTTCAGAATAATCAGTTTCTTTTATTAAGATTCTTTACAGTTTTTTTTTTAATGACAAAATTAGCAGTGAACAAAACTTCAAGGTTAAAACTAAGGATGAAACACTATAAAAGAAACTATTAACACAAATACTATTAAAAGGATATTTTGAAATGTCTTATAAAAATTTTTATTTTTGTTTTGAGTCTCAAAATGAATTTCACAAGATAATTTCCTTTTCATTAGCAACTGTTTAACCAAAAGTAAACAATATATTTATTAAATATATTTTCGCATTTTAGGTAAATGCCTATGCTTTTTTCTATCTATCTATCTATCTATCTATCTATCTATTTATTTATTTATTTAGGGTGCTAGGGATTGAACCCAGGGCCCTCATGCATGCTAAGCACGTTTTATCACTGAGCTATACCCCAACCCCTATGTTTTGTTTATTTTTAAAAAAATTATTTCTATTTACACTCATTAGAATACTTACATTTAAATACTCCATGGTAATATATTAGGCACATTAAGCAAGTAGAATTTCCTCAATTAAAGAAAATAGTCTGACTTTGGTTTTATAAACAATGAAGATAATTTATGAAGTAAAATACTGATCTTAAAAAACAATCGAATCAGGGCTGGAGGTATAGCTCAGTGGGTAGAGAGCTTGCCTTGCAAGCACAGGGCCCTGGGTTCAATCTCCAGCACCGCCAAAAAAAAAAAAAAATCAAAGCAGCCAGGCATGACACATGCCTGTAATTCCATCAGCTCAGGAGGCTGAGGTCCTGAGCAATTTAGCAAGACCATTTCAAAAAAATATTTAAAAAAGGGCTGGGGATGTGGTTCAGTGGTTAAGCACCCTGGTACAAAACAACAACAAAAACCAGCTCAAACTACCTGTTTTATTAAGATTCATCAGCAATCTACTTCTTAAAAGTTCTTCTCAGAGCTATTTCTTCATACCCAACAGATGGGTCTTTAAAATGAGGCATGTAATTTTACTTTCAACTCATTGATTTTCATACTCAACTGGAGGTTTTAAAAATATTTAAGAA
The DNA here is from genome assembly GCA_020662805.1 of Glaucomys volans. NCBI lineage: Eukaryota > Metazoa > Chordata > Mammalia > Rodentia > Sciuridae > Glaucomys > Glaucomys volans. The sequence continues at coordinate 151,259 of JAJEJO010003569.1, read as the reverse complement.
TACAAACAGACCATTCTCAACATTTGTCCAGGATTGTTTGCTAACTCATGTGTTGTTACATACAAGGTTTAAACATGCCTACTACAAGAATAGACAGAAACAATTACTTGAAACTATAAAACCTATCAAGTAAACTCCCAATGTAACATCACTGCTTTTTCCTTCTCCTGTAAGAATCATTACTGTGAACGCGTACTCGCTGATGCACAGAGGATGCTATTTTCATGCTGTCTTTCTTTGTAAACATCTTCTCTACTGCTCCAGGTTTCCAAAGTAACAACTGTGCATCTTCTCCCCCTGTCAGCAAGGAATCATCCTGTGTGTTCCAACAGAAAGAACGAACTGTGGCAGCATGCCCTCCCTGAAGGGTAGTCACATGGGTCAGTCCAGATATGGTGCAGTTCATTAAGTAAATCCTTCCTGTGTTCGTTCCTCCAATAACAAACAATTTGTCCATCTTTTCATGATAGAGGCCACCAATCAAATAGTCCAAATTACCTTCTTTCACGTTAATTATTTCTCTGACATCCTGGATGTTCAAACGTGTAATTGGTTCATCAGTATCCAAATGATTAAGATCCCACCAACAAAATCCTTCATCATGAGTCATGCAGTAAATCTGTTTATAATCTTTCCCAGACCAACCAATACAGCTTACTGATGACACTGAGTTACAGGTTGTAACTAGAGCATCTTCTTCATTATCAACATTAATATCAAATACATTTACCAAGCCATCAGTTGAACCAGAGACAACCATGTTGGGATTGGTAGGATGAAAACGTACTTGAGTGATGTCATCACTATGTGTCTCTGAATATGTACCAAGCGGGTCTCTAGTAGTAGACGAGTCCTGTGAATTAACTCTTGCATCCCAAAATACCAACAAGGCATCATCGTCCACTTTTTCTGTACCAGCACAAATGACATGATCATTACAACTAATATCAAAACTGATGAAAACGTTGGAAGTGTAACCCTTGAACAGCTGAACAGGTTTTTCACTGGCCAATCGAGCATCCCAACATTTTACAGTGCCATCAGTACTTGCTGAATATACCCTGTCACATGAACTGGCAAATTTGACTCCATTAAAAAGTCCAGGATTTCCATGAAATTCTCGTAATATGTTTAATGTTTCTTTATCATGTATCCTTATTGATCCATTAGAACATAAAACAGCAACCAAGCTTCCTTTTTCTCCTTGTAGAGTCTTTGATGTGTCTATGTCAAGCAGATAAGTGGGTTCCTTAGGTTCTGAGGAACGTTTGACAATGTGCAGATTAGAAAATTGTTCCTCGATCTTCTCCATATCAACAGTAGCAACCAATGGTAGTAAAACTCTGTAACAGAAATACAAAAATTAAAATTAAACTAAATTAAATTTAGTTTCTCTAATGTTACAATTAAATAATAAAAAGAGCTGGGGATGTAACTCGGTGGTTAAGTTCTCTGGGTTCGATCCTTGGTATGTGAAAAAAAAGGGCACAGAATAGAAGCAGAAGCTGTTCTAAAATTTTAATCATTTCCCTATCATAATATAACTAAAACTCAGTTGCCTTCTCATTTACTCTTTAATGCTGCATTTACCATGTGTATTTTATGCTAGTAAGAAAAGGTCTACACACACACACACACACACACACACACACACACACACACACACACTATTTAGTAGTCTCTTTTGGTTCAAACCCAATTATTGGTCTTGCTCACAGTCCTCAGTTTTGGCAAGGACTGTGAATCATCTTCTGGTCCCAGGTGCCTGATACAACTTTAGAATTTAAGCAGGGATGTGTAGGCCAGGGGGGAAAAAAGTTCCCCAGAGATGTTTATGCCTTAATCCGCTAGAACCTGAGAATATATTAGGTTACATGGAAAAGGAGAATTGAGGTTGCAGATGGAATTAAGGTTGCCAATTAGTCTAATTTAAAGCTGCCCTTAAAATAGGGAGATTACTCTAGATTATCTGGGTAGGTCAAATATAATCACAAGTGTTTTTAAAAAGATGAGAAACACAAGTGTGAAAGGGAGATGTTAAGTGGAAGTAAGGCACAGAGAGATGCAACATCACTGGTTTTTAAGATAGGGGTCATAAGCCAAGAAATGTAGGTAGCCTCTAGAAACTGGAAAGGCAAGGAAACTTTCTCCTCCAGAGGATCCAAGCAGAAATACAGGTCCTTGACACCTTAATTTTAGTCCAGTGACATCCATTTTGGGCTTCTGACCTTCAGAATGATAAAATAATAAGTACAGTTGTGTTGTTTCAAGCTATCAAGTATTTGTTATAGCAGCAATAGGAAACCAATATAAGTCCCAAGGATAAAATCCTGGAGAAGTGTTTCTCATGCAGTAGCAACTTATAAATGGTGGGACTTGTATCTGAACAGACATTCTGGCCTTAGGAAATGAAGTCGTAACCATCACAGAAGATTGCCTTTCCATGGTAGGTTTTATGGAGAGCAAGTTCAAAGCCAGAAAAGTATGCATACCTCGTGACTTTATCACAGCTTTTCTTTTTTGCAACTGGGGATCTAACCCAGAGGTGCTTTACCACTGAGCTATATCCCCAGAGCTTTTTATTTTTTATTTTGAGACAGGGTCTCACTAAGTTGCTGAGGCTAGCCTTAAACTAACAATTCTCTCTCAGCCTCCTGAGTCTTTGGAATTACAAGTGTGCGCCACCACACCCAGCTATCGCAAGCTGCTTTTTTTTTTTTTTTTGGTTCGAGGGATTGAATCCAGGGGTGCTTAACCGCTGAGCCACATCCCCAGCCCTTTTTATTTTGAGACAAGGTCCCATTAAATTGCTTAGGGCCTCACTAAATTGCTAAGGCTGGCTTTGAATTTGAGATCCTCCTGTGTCCCCAGTTGCTGGGATTACAAATACGCACCACCATGTCTAGCTCATCACAAATTTTTCCATGGTACTTCTCATTAATGAATATTCTAGCCTGCTTCACATTTTCATTCTTAATTTTTTTCTGTTGCTTTAGTGATAGCTTTTCAAACATCTGTCTTTTCATCTTTAAGAGAGGTGACTACTAACTCAACAGTTAAGAGGATTAATCGAAATAATGTGATGTGTTGTGCACAGTGTCTGATATTGTATAGTACATATTCCATAAACATTACTGTAAAAATTACCAGTATCACTACTACCTTTGCACCAACACCAAATGATAAAGAAGTTGGATTTATCAGAGTGCCTTCAAACAGCAGAATTAAATCAGTGGGCAAAAAATAACAAAAAGTTGCACTGAGTTCAAAACTGGTACATGAACTACCTCCAACTTTTAATTTTGAATATTTATAAACTATAAAAACTGCTGGGAATGGTGGTCCCAGCAACTGGGGAGGCTGAGGCAAGATGATTGCAAGTTCAAGACCAGCCTCGACAACTTAGTGAAGCCCTAAGGTCCTAGGGAGATCCTCTCTCAAAATAAAACATAAAGGGCTTGGGATGTGGCTCAGTGATTAAGTGACCCTGGGTTCAATCCCCGGTACCTAAATAAATAAATAAAAATTAAAAAAGAAAAATAAAAACTATAAAAGCTGAATACATATATATATATATATACACATAGTCCTTAACCTCCTAGAGTCCCTAACTGTTAACTTCTTGCCACATTTGCTTTCTCTCTACATACACACATTTTTGTGTGTGTGTGAGAACCATTTGAAAGTTAGTGGCAGAAAAAAATGCCACTTCATTTCTAAATACTTCAGCATAAGAACACTTCCCCAACCTTGTTTTTCACGACACTGAATGTTTTTAGAAGTCCAGGACAATTGTCTCAAAACATATCCCACATTCTGGATTTGTCTGTTTCCTCATGACTTACTGCAGTTTAACACTTTGGGTAGGGATACTATTTAGGTGATACTAAGTACTTTTTGTTGGGTCAGGGAGGAATGTAATAGTCAAGTTTCAGCTCTTGCTTAAGGTGGTCACTACCAGATTACATTAAATACACTTCAACTTCTTCCTTTGTAGTTTGTAAATAACCATACAGTGATACTTTGAGACTGTATAATAGTTATTCTCAACAACCTTTCAACTAAAGATTTTGGCATTCTTTGACTATCTTTGCCTTAATCAATGATTATACTGGGATCTGCAAGGCAATCATTCAATCATTCTACCTCATTGACATTCATCTAGGGGAAAATGATTCTCTCCCCCTCCCTTCCCCTCTATTGTCATTAAGAAATTATATTTAATAATTGTATAATAGTCCATTGCTTTTTTTTTTTTTGAGATGGGAATTTGTTTTAGGTTAGCTTTTTCATTGCTGCAACCAAAATACCCAATAAGAACAACACAGAGGAGGCAAAGTTTATTTGGAGCTCACAGTTTCAGAAGTCTCAGTTGTACACACAGGGCTGATTCTGTAGCTCTGGGTCCAAGATGAGGCAGTGCAACATGAGGGAAGGGCCCAGTGGAGGAACGACAGGTCAGGGAGCAGAGAAAGGAGAGAAGAGGTGGGGAAGGGGCTCCCAGGGAAGACAACCCTTTCAGGGCACACTTCCCCTGCCTATAATTATAATCCAGTCTCCATTTAAACTAGGATGGATTAGTTTGAATGGAGCTCTTCAAATCTAATCATTTTACCTCTGTATATTCCTGCAGTAACACAGCTTTTGGAGGAAACTTCATATATAGGAACCATAACATAGTCTGGTTATTTTGCACAGGATGGCCTGGTATTCCTGGGCTCAAGCAACTCCTGCCTTAACCTCCCAAGTAGTTGTGACCACAGGCACAAGTCACCATACCCAGCTTGTTGCCCTTGATGTCCAAACTGTTCTGATTTGACACTGAGAAATACTTTTTTAAAAAAAAATAACATTACCCCATCAATCTATAAGCCCTACATGGAAAAACTATGGAAAAATTACCTTAGACTAAAAATAGAACTTCATTCAATTTAAGTATTCAGAGCCTACAGAGCCACTGACTGGTTATACTGTGGTAGTTACCAGCATAACTGCTGGTTTTCCAACCAACAGGCTAAAATGGTCTCTTTCCTGGAACATATGGTCTCTCCTACCTCAGCACTGTAACAATAGCTGTTTCTCTGCCTGGAATACTCTTTCCCCACATTTTCTGCATGAAAAACTCCTTCAGGTCATAGTATATGTCACCTCCCCAGAGAGAACTTCCCCATCAACCAACATAAAGAAGCCCTCTTGTTCCCTGTTACATTGCCTGTTCTACTTATTTAAAAAATTTAAATGTTTAATTACAGAAAACTTCAAATGTACACAGAGGTGTAGAAGAAAGTATAACAGACACCCAAATATGTAATGCCCAAATTTAACAGATGCTAACATTTTTGCCACATTTGATTCAGAATTTTTAAAGAAATGAAACATTACAGACACAACTAAAACTTCTACCCCTATGATTAAGAATTCACAAAAAGCAACCACATTGATGTGTATCTTCTTTGAAATTTACACTATTCATTCAATATAATTTTTTTTTTTTTTTTTTTTTTTTGGTACTGGGGATTGAACCCAGGGACACTCCACCACTGAGCCACATCCCCCTATTTTGTATTTTATTTAGAGACAGGGTCTCACTGAGTTGCTTAGGGCCTCGCTTGCTGAGGCTGACTTTGAACTCCAGATCCTCCTGCCTCAGCCTCCCAAGTGCTGGGATTACAGGCGTGCGCCACCGCGCCCGGCTTCAATATAATTTTTGAAAAACTGTATTTTATTAATGAACATTATCTGACTCCTGCTTATATCATTAAAAACTGGTCATTGAATAACTCAATGCATAACTGATACAATTTTCGTGCATTAAGAGCCTAAGAGTTCTAGGAGCAACAGAATAAACCTACAAGAACATTGCATGCATCTGTGTTTGCACAGGGAACTCCATGCATGGGAATTTGTAAAATAATGGCAAAGCACAAAAAGGAACTACTGAGATTTTACATTCGTGAAGAAAAACATTATTTGTCATAAATTTTTACCACAAACTATTCAAAATGTCCTAAAAATGTGCATTTAACTTTTCACTCCACATTTACAGGGTGACCTCATTTACACTCATGTTTTCAAGTGCCACCTATCAGTGAACAACCCCATCTAACTATACACAAACCCATAGGTCCAACTGTCCACTGGTGATTTCTTCTTGGATGTGTCCTATTATACCCCCAAACAAAAGTGATTAATCAGCCGGGCGCGGTGGTCCACGCCCGTAATCCAAGGGACTTGGGAGGCTGAGTCAGGAGGATCGAGAGTTCAAAGCCAGCCTCAGCAACTTAGCGAGGCCCTAAGCAACTCAGTGAGAC